>JBBPDA010000105.1:21273354-21289636 GCA_037974385.1 Arnoldichthys spilopterus | reverse complement strand
CATGTAGCACTTTGAGATTGTTCCAAATGTAAAGTGCATTACAAATTAAATGTATTATTATTATTATTATTATTATTGTCAACAAGTCAGGAAGCAAAAAACTTAATTAACAGAAAATTGTAGCTCACAATTTATTAAGCCATTGAAAAATACACAGCAGCCTATTTACATCTACGGCTGACATGCATGTCTTGTGAGATTGTGGTTTACTTATATGGGAAACAATGTTCTAGTTGTAAAACCTGTTGACATTATAAAAACAAATGTCTGGGCTTGAAATAGACAATTTATTTCACTAACAAAGAAGACATTACAGCTAAAAATATTAGAATCAATTTCATTTCAGTAATAACTTAAAATATGAATCCATTACATGTGAAATGTGACTTAGCTTCTTAGTTTCTTAATTTCTCAATTTTTGTCAGAGTATCTGGCTTAGCAAAAATATTCTGTATATTCTATTCTAATGTTATCCCTTAATTAAAAAATGATAATACAGACATCATGCTCACATTTTTTTAAACATCTTCCTCAAAATTTGTTGCATTTATATATGTATTTTATTATTGATGACGGTGTCAAGTTGACTACATATCACTCGTTCATTTTAGCTTAAGATGCTAATGTTTGCATTTTGATTCTCTTCAGACAGGATTAGGATGCTTTATAGAGATTAAAAAACGACACACACTCTTTCTTTAAAATGCCTTGTTGCAGAAAAAGCTCCTCATGCACTCAGCAGTCTTTATTGTCCTGTCTTGCACACAAACAGCTATCACAAGGCTTTGCTCTTATTCAAAGAACAACAGACCTGATTCAGTGGATCAAGGAGCGCTTAATCACAACCTTTTATTGCTTGAATTATTTAGACACTGCAGTTTTGGGGAAAGAGCCGACGAGAGCAGGCAGAGCTGGTCTTACTGCTAAACATATGCAGAAAATCCTCACAAGTCTCTGCCAAACACGGAGGCACTGAGCTCTATGCATGAAACCAATCTTTGTGCTAATTTGATAAGATATGCTGGCAAAGGCCTTGAAAGGATGGCTGCGATTTTGAGATTGTTTTCCCCCCTTACGAGTGGAACACAAGCTTGGCCCGGCAGCGAGATGAGTCTCTGATTGCTTTTGTGTGTTCGAGTCTCTCTGGACCCCTCACAAAGATAGAAGGGGAATTACTGGCCAACAGCCTTTGATAGTATATCAAGATTACTGTGTTTGCCAGCCAAGAGCAGACCACCAAAACAGTGAGGGATCATGTCACTGGCTAACGTGTTTGAAGAACGGCTGACTCAGAGGCTGATATTGGAGAACGTACAGTAAATGATTGATGGAATCCCTGACAGCAAAGAAGCCAAATGATCCTGTGTTTCTCCTCTTGCAGAGCTCTGCGCTGCTTTTGTTGGCACTAGCTCTGTGCATGTATGTATATTTGACCTGTTCTCTTGAGTGCAAACATGACCTAGCCATCTGTGTGTTTTTTCTTGTGTAATACGTCTAACTCTGTGTGTTGGTGTGTGTGTGTGTGTGCCTGTCTGTCTGTGTCTGTAGGATGCGGGAGAGGGAGCTGCGTAGCGTGGGCAGGAGTGTGCTACTGCTTGGTGTCTGTCTGCTGTCTTTGTGGGGGCAGCTAAGCCTGGCCTCCTCACACCGTAGCCACATTGGTGAGTCTCTCTCTCATTCACACACACACACACACACACACACACACACACACACACACGTGTACTCTAAATGCCTTTTCACTCCCAGTAGCTCATTTAACTTCTGCTTAACATCCGCTCACCAAGGACTCCTCCAAAATGGCACACTTGTCCAACCAGCCCCCGACGGCCTATGCTCTGAAAAAATACAAGGTGTTCTGCCAAAACAATGCCAGAGAAGAACTTTTTTTGGTTCCCTTAAAAACCTTCAAGTGAATGATTCTTGAAACAACCATTTTTCTAAATAAAAATTAGTGTGTACATTTTCTGTACAAACATTAACATTTCTTTTTTTTAGAACCAAATAGTCCAAGCACCATTTAGTTGTTATGATCATGCCCTTATGAACTGAAGGTCACAGGTTCAAGTTCTGGCCCGGGCATCACTGAGGAACCCTTGAGTAAGGTACCATACAGGATACACTGCTCCCCGGGTGCCTGCTGGTCCACATGTGCACGTGTGATAAGTTAAATGTAGAGGTCACATTTTACACAGTTAGGAAGGCATTAAAACCTGCACGGAAGGTCTTGCATACCACCCTAGCTAAAGCTAACTAAAGTTAAGAAAAACATTTTTGAACACCTGTTGATATGATCACTGGTTAATTTTCTCAGTTTATCAAATACATCAGCCACAACATCAAAGCCACTGACAGGTGAGGTGAATAACACTGTTGGTACCTGTCAATGGGAAAGATATAACAGGCAGTGAACATTCTTGAAGTTCTTGAAGTTGAAGGAGTGTTGACTGCTTTAGTGAATGAAGGTCCAAGTTTCAATCCCATTGTTATTGTAGTGCTTTAGGCTTGTTACCAGTGTCTTGCTAAACTTTTTGTTGCATCTTAAATGGTGAAAGAGTCAGAACATTCTATTGCATCATTTAAGGTGGAATGGAAAATAAAATAAAAATAAACATCAAATTAACTTCAGATTTATAAATTACATAGTGCAGTAACTTAACTGCAGTAAGGAGTGACTGGGCAATTCTTACAGATACAGTGATTTAGTACTATTTCTTAAAGGTAAATTATCTGAAAACTTAATATGGAAATGAATACCAACATTATCATCATTATTATCCAGGTAACCTATCATGTAATAACTGGTCATAAAAAGATGCCAAGCTCATTGGCAAGATTAAAGAGCAACTGAAAGAAAGATAGAGAAAGAGACATATAGAAAAAGCAAGAGCACCAACCATGGGCTACAGGTATAAGCTGTGTCTTCACATTGCAGTAATGAGAGCCATTCACATGGGTAAACAGTGGTGGGTTGTTGACCTGAGGTGGGAAAATTATGTTCGAGGGATTAAACCCAGGGCAACAAAGGCTATGCAACAGTATACACAAATCCTTGCACTGTTTGACTATGCGTATTTTAGTGAGTCCGTGTCTTCTGTTCTTCGTTCATATGCCAGGAGGCCTAGTAAAAACCCATTGGGGATGAGAGACAGAGGCAGCGCCAATTAATCTCCCCTTCATGAGCCAAAGGGCAGCTCTAAATAAAATCGTGCAGTGTTTCAGGAGCAGTGACCAAGATAGCAACAAGTTAGGAGGGCCCATCTTACTCCCTGCAGAGGTGTATGTGCTGGCTTGGCAATAGAGTAGGTGATTGATTATGGCAAGGACCCCCAATCAGTCAGCCCTCGGTGGGCTGAGAGAGCTACTTTCCAAGTTGCCTGAGCTCCAGTGCTTCAGGCTAACACACAGCTAATCACATATTTAGTCCCAATAGCTCTTTGAGGTCAGGCCAAGGTGTGCCTAGTAAACAAACCTCTTTAGCCCCACTGGCTAAGAGAGCTGGGGGCAGGCTAGCACTCAAATACTTCAGACAATCTCCCCATCCCCACCCACTGGGTAAACCTAAAGAGAGTTAAGATCAAACTAATCACACCACATAGTCCACAACAATGCCAGGACTCATGATCCAGGCATGGTAAGAGTGGAGTAGAGTGGGTGCAAACATGTTTATTGGAAAGAACCAACTATTCCTAAGAACAAAGAATTAAAGGTTTTTATGTGACTTCCTAAACTTACTTAAGTTCTAATAGGACCATGGGTGAACTGAATTGGGACACTCTTAAAAAAAGTGAAGGTGAAGCTTCTTTTACTTCTAGGTCTTCATACTTGCACATCTCATTTACAATAATGGCTCTTCATATTTAACTAGTCTGGCATTACCTTGTTGGTTCGCATCCCTGGTCTTATTAAGCTCAGTTTATCCTTTCATAGCATTTATAAGACAAATTTCTTGTTTACTTATAATCCTTGTTCAAGGTTTTATAACGTCCCTCCTCTAAAACATCTGAGGTTTGATTACATCATCATACTCCAGTGGGCAGAGGAAAATAAAATTAACCAGTAATATTAAGTTTCACCTAAATCACCTACATTTGCATAATTGCTACCTTAGCGCAGTATTTTAAACAGCAATTAAGCAAGTAAAAAGTGTATAATAGCAGCATGAACTACAGAAGCCCATCAAGAGCCCTTTAGGAACATGTATGAAGTGTGATCAAATTAGTATTACTCAACGGATAATTACAGACCCTCAAGATGATCTGTCTGTGTTGATATGATCAAAATACTGCCTGTTTTTCTGGCCAGAAATATGCGTTTGCAGGTTATTAGTGCACTGCAATCAAGCATTTTCTGATTTGTTAGTCATTCGCCAGAGGGAGAGCTGCTGGAATGCTGGGTGAAATAAAAGAGGCGTGAAAAACACATTGCAGAAGCTGATTATCAGATGCAACCTGACAGCTGCTGTCTTTTCTGAAGACACAGGACTTAAACAAATGCCCTTTTCAGGGTCAAACTTACCAGTGTAATTTTTATGCTTCAGGAGATCAGGCCATTATTGGTGCTAGAAATAGGCACAACTGGTAGTTTAGCAAGTATGTCTTGGTAACACTGACTGCTTTATTTTTTATTGTTAGGGTGCAAAATATTTCTGACTGTAAATAAGAGTCTATATTTTGTGCAATTACTGTTGAAGCTATTTACTAAATACATTGCTTGTAGTGCTGATTTCCCAGGCCTAGATTAAGACTAGTCTCTGGTTTTACCTGGGTCAGGCCCATTATATGTAGTTTTCATCATAGCAAATCCAAAATGTTTATTTTTAATTTATGCATTTTATACCACTTGAAACTGCCAGCTGCCATCGCTGTATATATTTCAGGAAGAATGGATTAGCAGAAATTGTGTTTGGAGTGCATTATCACATATATCTAACATATGTTAATCTTTTCCTTTGACTTTTCTGTTTTTGGAGACAGAATGTATTGATATAACTGCAATGATATACTGAAAGAATATGTACTAAAAACCATATATATATATACACATATATACAGTGTGATTCAAAAGTCGTCACATAAACATCTGTAAGATACTTAATGTAAAATTGATTCCATTACTAATTATATGTAGTACATAAGAGTGTTAAAGTTAATAAACTAATAATGCACTAATTACTATTTGTAGTAGTACAGGTCAAAATACAGCTGCTATAATGTTTGTTGCTATGATAAAATGCACAATTGTTGCAGATAAGGCTTTTAAAGGGAGATGTTTAGCACTTTTCACATCTTTTTTTTAAATAAAATAATTCACTCAGATTATTTTCAACGTAACTAGTAACAATAGGCACTTCATTTTAAATAAACAATATGGAAATATATTTGACCAAGAAAGATATTAATTATGAGCAATTGATATTAATCATGCCTTACTGCACAAAATATTTTGATTAAGCATGGATAATAGTGTTAATTGCTGGACGAATCAAAGCACCCATGTCTTGTGTTACCCTATCCTTCTGCAATCTGTTGATCTATGCGACGCGAATGCTTGATTGTTGCCTCTGTCCTGGAAGTCGCTTTGGATAAAAGCGTCAGCCAAATGATTAAATGTAAAATGTAAATGTAAATCTTGAATACAACTTATACTTCAATCTACACCCCTTTAAAGTTTCCACATTCCAGATTGCTCATTTGTCAAGTACATAATGGTAATGATATTAATCTAACATTAAGCATCTTACAGATATTTGAGTGGTTCCTGACTTTCAAAGACTACAGCCTTATAGAGTGCTTCTCTGTTATGTCCTTGGCAAGATAACTGTAAGTTATGTCAGATGAACTCATGCATGGTCACTTACATCACTGGTGGTCTGGCATTGACTGTGTTGTGAACAGTAGGTCCCCATGTCTACAGGGGAACAGAGCATGCCTCAGTGCACAAAGGCTTTGTTCATCAGAATGCACAACTAGAGAAAGAGATGGGAAGGGAGCAAGAGAGGGAGAGAGATGTCAGCATTCGGACGGTGACATTTTGGTGTCTGAAGGGCAGGTCACTCTCTCCTTTGGGAAATGAAGAGTCACGTGCACTGGTTCCCACAGTAGATGAGGCCAGAGCTACTACATGACATTTAGAGAGCAGGTGGATGACAAGATAGAGGACAGAGATAGAGCCAGAGAGAGTTGGAATGAGGGAATAAGAAGTACAATATTTGATGGCTAGCAACTGAGCACACAGTTTCACAGGCTTTTGTCATTTATTACTTGCTGTCACAACATTAGTAATGTATTTTTCTGGGCCCATATATGTCTTTGAGTTTTTTTTCTCGTCTTAGTGTTTGCTGTATCGTGCTGATATCTTAATTCACTCATGGGCTATCACAGAATTGGAGCAAATGCTTTCAGCATGGATGTATGTCCTCACATTTTACATATGTGACATGTGATGTGTGATATTTGGAATGAGCAATTTTTTGCAACAAGTATTATTTGTCATGCATGACATTTGCCTAGAGTGTTATTTGAACTGACTGATATAGTGGAAGTGATAAGAGTGCTTAGGGCAGAGTATATTCTGCACTGGCTTGTGAACATCCACTGTATGAAAAAAAAAATGTTACTTGAATAATTAGTAAGACATTAGAAGATACAACACTGACAAAGTTTGCTTTGTCACACATATGCTAATAGGCTTTCACTACTTGTATTAGCAGGATGAACGTATTCTGCATAGAAAATTTGTCATTTTTAGCAATACTTTTGATAACTGCTCATATTAATGATCCACATAGCAACAGCCATAGTCAGGTCAGTTCTATCTGGGTTCTGATTTTGATCTTTGTGTGAAAGCTAGCACCATTTCAACACACAGCTCTCAGCATATCTGGCTAACTCATCTGGCCTTGTGTGCAGTCTAATCACTAATCAGACCTACAGGCTATTCCTCATTATTAGCCTCTCATTATTATCCATTGAGACATACAGCCGGATGGCCGGATGGCCTGCTACTCAAAGCAATGTGGGCTTTTCAGTTTTGGATGAGAATGGAGGGGGGGAGGGTGTCATAACGATTTTTACTGATGGAAGCAATTAGCAGAGAATCGCTGACAGCGGTGGAGTGGCTGCCGCTGAGAACAGAGTGCCAGCGAGCTGCTGTCAGGAAGCCGTTCGAGGCCCTGACTGCAACTTTTAAAAGGGCACACACAAATACACATGGTCTGGGCCGCAGGAATTTAGCCACTGCTTTATAGGATGCTCACTGGGATTATCTTTGCTAATTAGCCGTTTGCCAGTGAATGTGTTCATTTCCTTTTGTTTGAAGTTTGAAGTTTCCTTTTGCCTTGAATGTTGTGACCTTAGTCATTAGGCCAAACCAATTCTCTTATCCTTTCCTTATAAGAGTAATATTGCACTGAAAGAAAGTACAAAGTAAATGCTTTTAATACTTATAAATGAAAAAAGACCATTGAGGGTTGTGGATAAAATACCTATTAATTGCACCATTGTAAGCCTTGTTGAGTTTTTGAAAGCAGCATTAATTCTGCTGGAGTTGGATTAATTTCCTCAGTGGAATAGACTCTAAAATACACATGGTTTCTCATTTTTAAATTTTGAATTGATATCTATGAGGCTGATTTAACACCTCACAAATAATGACATCACATTTTCAGGTTATTTTAGAAGAGTGTATACTGCTAACAGAGGCCACTGCCATTAGTGAATATAGCTGTCACGAAAGGGTGTACTTGGTCTGCAACAATGTTTATGTAGGTGGCACAGATGTCAAATTAACATCCACATAAATGTCAGAACTGAATGTAACCTTCTACTATTGCTCCATAGTCTACTTCTGAAGCTCACATGCCCATTGTTGGTGCTTTCAGTGGAGGACAGCGGTCAGCATAGGCGCTCTGCCTGGTCTAGGACTATGCAGCTTGTTACACAGCTAAGCTGTGCTACACTATGTGTTCAGCACTTTTTTATCATAGCCAACATTAACTGTTTCAACTGTTTGTGCTACAGTAGCTCTCCTGTGGGGTCACACTAGATAGGAATAGACTTCCTATGACCCTTATTCACTGGTTTTCTTTCATTTTTTTCCCAAAAGATTGCGGTTTTGGAGATGCTCTGACCCAGTCATCTAGCCATCACAATTTAGCACTTGTTAAAGCCGGTTATTGGCCAGTTTTTCCAATACATGAACTTTAAGAATTGACAATTTTACTTATTATATCTCACCCCACCACTGTAATGAAGCAATCAGTAATCAGTGTTATTCACTTCATCTGCCAGTAGTTGAATGGTTTGTGGCTGATCAGTGTATGTTTTTTATTTTTAGCTGAATAGCAGGTATTCAGTCCATAGTTGCTTCAGTTGCCTATAGTATTACATGTGAAGAAAGGGAGGTAAGTGGAAAGTAATGTATAGAAAGAAATGCATCACTGGCCACACCATTTATAAAAGTGTGGAGCAGTTTAATAGTTCACAGCAAGTTATAAGATTACATCCATACTGTTCTTTATCAAGTCTTGCCAAAAGTAGGGAATAATAGTAAAAATGTTAGAGAATATTGCATTGCAGCATTAGCAGGATATTAGTTTTTGCTGTCACCTTCTATGTCCTTTGAAAGGCTATAGGAAGTAGTGTTTGTGATGTAATTTACTTTAAGAGCACACATTTCGCAGAAGGATAAATAAATGAATACATAAATAAAAACAACAGCTTGTTTTTAACAAAACTCAAAAAACTGACATAAATGGAAGGTGTGCTACAACTTTAACTGCTACAGGAATGACACTCCTTCCTTAATAATTTCGTATTTTGACATATGGTGGATATATTATCTGCAGAGGATGGGGAGTAATTTAGAGCATACTTCCAAAAAAAAACCCCTGAATTGTCAAGATATTTTCTCTTAACACTAATTATCTAGTCCTTGTTGTTATTACTACAACAGACTGAAGGCCCAGACTGTAAATAAAAGATATTTGCTTTAATACCTGTCCCTTTAAAACCACCCACTCAATAAGCACAAGCAATAATATAATATAAATCCTAGAAGACATTTATGAGTGGGTATCCTTCATGAAGGGACTCAAAGGGAGAGGGCAAAGAGAAAAAAAAAACATTCAGAAGGCTTTAAGGCCGTCTCCTGCTCTCATTCTCTCGCTCTACCTCTCTCTCTTCTTGTTTTTAATGCGATGTTAAGATGCTCCCAGCTAGTTCCTCACTAGAGGCAGTTTGAGCCAAGTGAAATAGAATGTTCTCGAGCCGAGTGAAATGGAAGGCTCCAAAATGAGGTCTATCAATCGCCTCTGTAGTCACTTCATTACATTCTGTGACTATGTGCCTCAGTCTGTATCACTGTGGGAATGAAATGCTCAACACGGTGTCCTGAGCACGCCATAAAAAAAGAGGCTAGCATGGCTGAAACATCTCGGCTGAGTATATAGCTACACGAACAGGGCATGAAATTTAACGGTATTGGAGCTGCTCGTCTCCTGCCCACAATCCCCAAAAATATCGAGCCTGCTGCTGCCTGGCGACCAATTTAAGGGGAACATCTTTGCAACAGGCAGAAAGATATACCTGTCTGGTGGTGCAAAATGACCGGTGACTCGAGCAGAAAATGGATGAGGCCTGAATTATGAATAAAGAAATGGCCTGTGTGGGAAAGCAGTACAACGGTCACCAAAAATGTGAAGTAATTACAACTATCAGCAAGGCTGCAGTAGGTTAATGACTCCTGAACAGGGCTCAGTTAATGTAATTTAAACGATTAAGAATCCACATTTACAATATTTCACCTTTGTCTAGAGGTCCTTTGCTCAATGTTCAATGTAATTTTGACAATTAAGAATTAGTCCTTGCAGTTTTTCACCTTGATCCAAAATGACTCTGTTAAATGATGAGTCCTTGAGGGTTTTTAATATTCATCAACTCCTGAGGTGTTGGTGGCCATTTCTAGACATAATTTCAAGGAACACTCATGCTAAAATGAGCTAATTTTGCTGTAAATAGCATTGCTGAAAATGATCCAGAATTACTTTAAATTAAATCTTGTTATTAACCTATTAACATATGTTAAAATTAAGATAATTTTTCCTTTTCTTGTAAAGTTGTCACTTAGGGAAATTTGGAGATAGAAGGTTTAAAAGGATTTACTGTAAGAGTGAAAATATCTTATATCTACCAGAGGGCAGGTGGTATATAAATATCATGAGTTCATGTTAACTCTTTCTCATTATGTTTTTATTCTTTTCATGTCATCTTCTTTTTGCATAATCCTGATTTGCATTTTCATCACTCTGAGCACTCTTAACTTCTGAACTAATCCATGCTCTGCCACCTCCACTATTTCTTCCCAGTTCATCTGATCTGATTGCCACCCCACCCGTGTCCCCGAGTTGAGATGTAGCTGGAGTCGGAGGCATAAGACAGCACGGGAAACTGATTGGTGTTGTTTGTTACCACGGAAGCATGTGCGATGACATCTCGGCTGTCAGTCATGTTTGGGAGGCTTGGAGGAGAGTGTGCATGCGTGTGTGTGTGTGTGTGTGTGTGTGTGTATAAAAGATGTAAAACACTACTGACACTTTGAGGGTGGGGATGGCATGCTATTTAGAGCAAACATGACTGGCATCTCGACTCGGAGGCAGCATGCTTATGTACGAGGAATAGGAGAATGCTATGGAAAGTGAACAGCTCTGTGCTCCCTCAGCCTAACCTTGGCACCCTGCCTGCTGCAGAGGAACGAACAGCTTAGCATGGAGATATTAGCAAAGCAGACATTTTATTACAATTATCTTTAAAAAGATAACCATGAAAATTTGGAGTTAATTAAATTTCTAATAGTAAGTTAACAGAACAAGAAAACTTAAAAACTTACAAGTTCATTAATTTTAAGGCAGCTCGACTTTCTTTAGGGGTCCTTTACACTAAGTCTTTAGACTTTTTCAAGGAGCTAGTCTTGGCCTTGAATAAAGTCTGGAGCAGTTTGTGGTTTGAATGTGATCTAACCTCAATCTGACCCAACCATGTAAGTCTAAGCTAAACAAATGGCTGTTAACATCAGACATCTCTGGTTAAACATTAAGCATGTAATTATACATATTGAATGTTATTTCCCTTGTCCCTCAGTCATCTGAAAGCTGCGGTCTATTCAAAGGGTGAGGCTGTTTTTTTCATGATGTTTCCATGGAGTGTATTCAGCATTCTGCTTGTATAGGTTTGCTGGTATATTGCCCAGATAATAATCACGGTTATGAGCAAATGCCAACTCTGCTGTCTTTGTGAAAAGACACCAAACCAAGAGGAAAGCACTTTAAGTTCACAGACTTATCAACTGATTTGGACCCACATAAACAAACTATTGGTATGAAAAAGCCCTCAGATAAAACATGTGCTTAATGACATAAACGCATAATTGGTATACTGGTAAGGCTGTTGTAAAACATATAGTTTAAGACTCTCAAAATAAATGTGAAAGATGACTTACTATTCTAATGTTTACCAGTAATGTATATATTATTTATATATTAATTTTACATGTGTTTTTTTGTACACAAAAACAAAAGCCTGATAGTGCCAATTTTCACAGCCTAATCTTTAGCCTGCCAGACATAGCTTTAAGTGACCAGCGGAAACCCTGTTTATGATTTGAGGTAATAACTGAACACATTTCATAAAGAATGCATGCTTTAATCAATTTAAATTGAGTAATTGTGACAGCCATTGTTTAGCTTTCAGATCACAATGCTATGCCTCAGTATTGTCATTGCTAATCGAAACTAGGCATGCTGGAAATGTCATACTGTATAAAAATCATCCTATATATTTTAACAGTGTAACCAATCATGTCAACAGTTGTTACAAAATAACACATTTGTGCAAGGAACATGGATAGCTGAAGTAGAGTCATACTATCCTTGTTGAGCTTCTTCAAATCAGATGACGTTTTTTTTTTATCTGATGCCGAGAGCCATGCTCTTCATCTTCACTTCCCCTTCCCCATTTCCAATGCATGTTGGGTGAGCGGTGATCAAATGGTGGCATGCTCTCCATTAGTTTCAGGGTTTTGCTTTTTTCCTGGAACTGAAATGTAATAACATTCAGAGGCCATTGACTGAGATGGGTGTGCGATTCCTCAAGGGAGGGCCATTGATCAGAAGGTGCTGCTAACAGTGCTCTGTAGAGATGGATGGTGCAGGAGAGAAGTTCATTTGTGCCCTGGGCCCAAATGCCCAGGAATCTGTCAGCCTCAGCAATCTCTATGGCCATGACTTGACCAAATACATACCCTGGTCTCTGGGATAATAGGCAAAAAATGGAATGGGACAACAGAAAAGAAAATAGGTCTTTTGTTTTTATAGAGTACCTCAGTAATGGTTTTGATTAACTGACATAAATGACTTGGGTACTGTAAACCTTACCATGGCCTAATTGTTGCATAAATGTCTTGCCAAAACATAGTTATTTCTCTGTAGGCATAATCTGAGATGATTGTCTCAGTAGATTTGGCTTTTGACCTTTACCTATATGTCTAAAGATAACACAGAGGTTGTTAGGGGGCATGGCTTTGTAGTTTATATTATCCTTATGACCCTCTTGTGATTGATGGTGCACATCCAAGTCCTTGACATTTCTTTAAGACCATTTTCCACTTAGGGCAAGTCTAAGAAAAATGAATAATGTTGGTCTTGACAGATTTGAACTCTTTGGTGGTTGATGTATGTTGCCTGGGACCAGGGAGTCATTCTGTGATACCCTGGCATAAGTTTGATTCTCTCTTTTTTGCTATATTTAAAAAGAGATTTCTTTAGCATAGTGGGAAACTAATGCCATATTCATGTAAAACTGATCAAGTTTCATTTTGCAGCTACAACATAAATGTCTATTGACACATAATAAGGGGTATTTTTTTATGGACCACTTACCACAAACAAAAAACAAAATAAATGAATAAAAAGAACTATAGCCATAGAAATAGCTATTTTCTACAAAATACATACATTTTAGCTGATAAATGTAAGTGAAAAAAAAGAATTAATTAATCATATTTACAACAGCTAGAAGTTGACACTTGTGTCTGTGCCAGTTACCAGCTCCTTGATGATTTCTAATATGCTGTAAGAAGCATTGCACTTTCCTTAGCCAATCAACATCACAGAAAAATACTGATTCAGGGAGCTGTAGAAAATGCCCCTGAGCACTCAAATGGCCATTGTTAGGAAAAAATAACATTATTTTAACATAATTGGCTACATTTGATCCAATCCAAGGCCACTTAGCCTAGGTTTAATACACATGGCTAATGTAACACAGTCTGTTAATACAGTTTGCTGTTTCATCTTCTATTTTAAATGCATAGCATTTATAATGGTATGATATTATGTGCATATAAATAAATGCATATTTTTATGCAAGGCATCTCACTTAAGTTTAGCAGACTGAATGAAAGTGTAAAAGAGAGAGGAATAATGGCACTGTTCTCTCCCTATGCCATGTCATCGCAGATAATTGTGCTTGTTTCAAGGATCATGTGTTGAAATAAGCAAAACTAATAAGACTATTGTATTTCCTAAATGACTTAATGGAAAATGTCTGGATATAAGTGCATTTTATACTATTCCCAAAGAAATTAGAAATATTAGATACTGACTAGATGCCAGCATTCCAACATAATATTTTTTGCAGTTTAGTTATTAGAAAAATCTTTAATTGCTTTATAATTTTATTATTTTTAACACATTGTCACTTTCTGCCTGTTTACACCACCTGTTTTACTGTTAATATTTAAACGTTCATACAATAACTGTAAATACTTTTTCATACATATATATACAACTGTTTTTTTATGTTGTTATCTTATATTTGTATCTATATCAGGTTGTTTTAAAGCTTTACTATAGTGTTTCTCTTTCTGCTTTGTTTGCACTTCTGTTTAAATCTTTGGCACTGAGCATGTAATAGGCACAGGAATTTCCAATGGGATTAATAAAGTTCTTATCTTATCTAACCATCTTTACATAAGGTGGAGGTTCTTTTGACTTTAAGAATATGCTCTTAACTAGCACATCTTTGAAAACTATTCTTCGGAAAGCTTGTTTAGTACCAAAAGTCATTTTTGGCTTTGCTTTAGATAAGTGTTTTTGGCTTCCCTATTTTTAGGAGTTTCAGGCTACATGTGCTTGGGATGCACCAATGCGGGATTTGCAGGTCGATGTCAATACATAATATTTATCGTGTACAAACCGGCTGAAGCAGATGCCAAAACATAAAGCATTATTAAAAATGCAGAATTTATTTGACATCCACCTGGATTAGAAAAATATAACTTGCTTATAACTTATATTTATTTCTATAAGCTTAAAAAGTTTTTTTTAGCACACCGTCACATCATTTCCTCCAGGATCAGTAAAGGTTTTCTAATTCTGCACGGGTGATGTTTATAACAATTTTACAATTCTGGCTGTGGTGTTCCTGCAATAGCGTCACCTTGTTTTTGTAAAAACACATTTTTACAGGTTATTAAAGAACGAAAACACATAAAATCATCAGATTTGGTAGGCATGTGCCCTGGAGTTTAGAGAATCAAGTAATGTCAAAGTTTTGGTGTTTTAACCCGTAGATTAATTACAGATCCTGACGTTTTTAAATGACAATTGTGTTTGGAACGGGGCTGTCACAACCACCAGGGGCAGTACGAAAAGGGTTAAAATCATTCTTCTATTCCAGAGTCAACATATCAAATATTAGTTTGAAATATTGGTCAAACCTAAAGATCTGTCCAGTGCCAATATCATTGTGCATCCCTTCTTTCCTTTGTATGCCACTCTGGAAAAGAGCTTCTGCTAAATATGTCAAAGGCAAAAAGAAAAAATAGCAGCATTGGTTTGCTTTAGCTGGCAAACGGGCGTCACCTTTCAGCACCTGGGTGTTTGGCCTCCTTTTCATCTTCCTCGCTGCTAATTCCCATTTAATACCCAGCCTCCCCACACTCAGCCCCCGAAGTGTTGGAGCGGCACGGAGCTGACAGCGGGCGTCATGTCTGCCGTAGAGGTCCTGCTTTCAAATGTGCCCCTCCATCATTTATTCATGTCTGCTTCTTTTGTATGCCTTCCCGCTTCTGTTTATATTAGCTTGAGTGGTTTGGAGCTCTGCCTGGATACACGGCTTGTTTTGGGCTAGCGTTGACTCGACTCTGCATTGGTCCTGTCTAACCACAGAACATCAGTGCTATGTTGGGTTGAGTTAGTGCAACCTGAGCCACCGTAACTGGCTGGCAAAGGTTTGCAGTGAACCCCCCTGCTACCCTCCCATCCGGGCCTCCATGCATCGGTGGCTAGCGAAGCGCCTCTCTCCCATCACGGGAAAAAACATGGCATATTTGTGTCAAAGTGACGGCCCAGTAAAGAGTATTTGATGTGACATCTATTCATTTGGACTTTTTAGAGCTAGGCTCAGTGACTGTTTTCTTCCCCCTCCTCCCCTCTGATCCTGTAACTGGAGCTGTGAGGAGCCTGGCTGTTTGATCTCCCCGCTCCGCGCGCCACAGATGGCCGGCCGCTCTATCGCTTCATAACAATTTCATAAGTGACTTGCTGTAAATTGCCACGCCGATGCTGTGGTAATTGGGTTGCCACTCTGCTCCTCTCTCGCTTGCGCTTTGCTAAGGAAAAAAAAGGGGGGAAAAGGGAGAAGAGAGAAAAGCGCTTTTCTTTCTGTTCGCTCCCATCACGCTGAGTAATAAGTGTTAGGACAGATGGAGGGAAAGTGAGTCTGATCACTGAATTACTGCCAGAGAGTGCTCTCACTTCCACCAAAGCAGCCGCAGGAAGGTTCAGATAATGTGGTGCCACCGACTGTTGTCATACGTTTAATTGAGCTAAAGAATATTTTCAGTAAAATTCCTGCATTTCATAGATATCATCCTCTCTACAAATGGTTAAAGGGTTGCACTGCAAAGCAGGACTGAAATTCATACCTTTCCTGCTTCTCACTGCTTGAAATTGGGCATATCTGAGCTCCTATGGGTGAACACTGGTAGTGTATGGCAAATAGTTTGGCATTAATGCATACAAAAAGTTAATTTTACACAATTTTCCCTTATCCCAAATGTGGCTGATTGACCAAGTTAAATGCAAATGTGGTTTATCAGCCAAAGCCTAATGTAGCTAACAAGTAAGTAAAAGCTTATACCCCACCAATTAGTAGTAGTAGTAGGTTTATTGTCATTTTCACAGTATACACAGTACACAGTAAAAACGAAACAACGTTCCTCC
>JBBPDA010000105.1:21237840-21271228 GCA_037974385.1 Arnoldichthys spilopterus | reverse complement strand
CATGACAAGTCTCTCAAAGCACTTCATGATGATGGGTGTGAGTGCGATGGGACGGTAGTCATTGAGGCAGGACACTGGAGATTTCTTTGGCAAACTGCCTAAATTATCACACAAGTGCCTCCAACTTGTGCAGTAAACCACATCCCCAAGTCATCAATCATCAGTTATGGACAGAGAGGGTGTTTTCTAACTCTACTGTAATCATAGGAAAATGTAGTTATTAACTGTATATATAGATAAATAAATGTGTTTAATACATTATATAAGCAGTCTAAGAAATGTTCCATTCACTCCCTAGTCCAAAGAGTCCACATAATGCAACCAGGCAGCAACATCCATGGTTCTGAATCTACTGTTTTTACACTAAAGTTATACAATAGTTTCAGGATGGATGGGTTTTTGAATAAGGCACAATTCAGAGCAGCCAATCAGAAGTCATTTACATCAGTCTTAAAGAGTGGAATCACAAAAATAGCCTGTTTAATTCGAAAAGGGTTGGAAAATGATAATTTATAAATTAAATACAACTTGTTTGGATATATTAAAATGCATAAACATCATAAGCAGATAGATGTAGAAATGTAGAAAAATCTAAAATATGTAAATAGTACAGGATGTGTCCCTTTTAACTGAGGAAAATAAACATGGTTTTGTAGCTGGTCAGATACTTGTAAGCTAACCTTAGTAACTTTAGTTCCTGCTGTATGTTAAAACTCACTATTGCAGCTTTGTGTTAAATCATAGTTCAGCAGTATCACACTGTGTTACAGTAATCTGTTACTGTGGTCTGCTATTGATATTATTTTATAATGCTGAGTTTTGTAGATAAATGTTTTTGTAATCACAATGCGAAATTATGAATCATTTAAACTTTCATTAGTGTTTTGTAAGATAAGATGTTCCTTGCCTGGATGGCTGCTGCACAGCTTAGCTGTTTACCCACTCCACTCACAGTAAAAAAACAGAAAAAAAGATATTGTGGCCTTGCACTGCTATATTGTGCCTTGAAGACAGACGATATAAGACATGGGCTACATGACATAAATATGATTCATTTTGGGCCTTTTAAAGCTGCAGACAGCACATTTTAAATTGCCCACTTTGTTGGCCATTGCGACAGATCTATTCTACATTCAGTACTGTCATCTGTCAACTGTCTCTATCAACAGGAAGCAAGGCATGAAGAGACTCAAACAAAAGTGTTATGTAATCCAGTCCACATCCAGTGCTTTGGTGTAGATGTGCTATTCTTTTTAAAGGAACCTGTACCATGCACGTCGGTTTGTCCTGGTCAGCATCGCATCTATGAATACTTCATGATGTTATTTTACTTGCTGACGACTAAATCGATATGAGCCTTCCTCCTGTATTGAGCGCAGCATATCGACAAAGGGAACAGACAGTGGCTGCTTCTTTAACAGCAGCAGAGAGCAAGTTCACCTCGAACATATTGGCTCTGAACATTGCGCTACTGAAACATGCTTACACACGTGCACACACACACACACACACACACACACACACACACATACACACACACACACATACGCGCACACATATTCTATCCGTGCTCCATTGAACGGCTGAGGCTGATGTTGTCTGCCAGTGCTTGCTTAAATAGTCAGACAGGCCTGAGACATTTTCCACTGGCCTCTCCATGTGTATTCCTTGCATAAGCTCACTGCTTGTGCTGCCGGATGAAAGAGTGCAGTAGGGATTCGAGCTTCAGCTGGTTCAGCTGCTCTGAGCATGACTAGCTGCAGCCTCCCTCGCCAGTTGACCCTTTTTTTTTAAATTTCAGTCTATTTAAAGGGCCTGTTACCACAAATCAATTTTCTCACTTATTTTAATAAGATGTTATTTGATGCTGTGTGTAAGAAGTATTCACATTCAAAGTTTCTCTCCTCAGTCCATTTATCCAAACATATAGGGTGAAAAGCTTATTTTGAATTTATGATGTCACTAAAACCAGTGCATTTGCATATATCTGCTTATTTTGTCTACTGCAGTTTTCTGTTCAGGTGTTCAGCCTGGACAGCTAATTAAGTGAGATATGATATCGGGCAGCTAATCAGAACACAGGTCACTTTTTAGTTATTTTATTCTAAAAGGCGCAGTAACCAAAACAGCTGGCTTTGTATAAAGAGAGCTTGGAGAATGGTCATGGAAAAATGACTTATGACACAAATCAAACATCATAAGCAGCCCTCAGAGGGTAAAAAATAAAATAATAAAATACAAGAAAGAAAGAAGGCAATTGGCACTTTAAAACACACTCAAATACAGTGACAAGTGCTTTTATTGCAGCTTGCTGGTTTAACCTTATATGATCCTGAAATTATATGTTAACTATGATTGGCATGGCAACAAAACTGCTATTTTGATTTTACTTTGCAGAGCATGGTGATGAAAACTTGAAACTTAAAAAAGTGAATCGTTGGGAGATTTTCTTTACTTTACAGTTGTGTGTAATGGAATGGCATGCAAAAACAACCTCTGAATAGCAATTTTGGCAACACAAGGTCTGTCATCCCTCTCCTGCTGCAGTCAAAGGCATGAGTGGCTGTGTTATGCTAATTTGAGTTGAGCTTACAGGGGGCGGTTTTTAGATTTTTTTTCCCTTCGTTTTTGTATTTGTCATTATGTTCACTAACTATTTAGACAAAAACAACCACTCAAAGCTGCAGAAAGCTTACCCTTGGCAGGATGACAAGCCACAAAAGCAACTTAAAAAGGGGGAAAAAAGCCTGTGTGATCTTCTTACTTGCATCATGCAGTTGGCTACAATTTGCTCTCAGTTTTATTTTTAAATAGCCTTTACCCTTGTGGAAAATGTCATACCGCTCAGCATTACATGTTTTTACCCATCAGATCACATTAATGGAAAAGTGTATGGAAACACAGAGATGATAACTGCTTTTGACAAGTGTCAGCAACATTTTCCAGTCCTGTAAAATATCCATATGTTTGCAATATATGTCCTGGGTGGTTATGAAAATCTCCCATTTACTCGCAAGCCTATTTTTTTTCTTGGCATAAGACTTTGCTGTCTGTATATGTTCACTTTTACTGTGAGAAATAGAGGCTGTGAGGTTATATCACCACTTTTGTTTACTTTGGTGTTTTCCAGTCAGTAATAAACAGATGCCTGTTTCTGCTGTGTTTTGTTTGCCATATTTCGTTTACTGAGATTGCTTTGAATATTTTAATTTGCTCTGCATATATAAAGGCAGTCAAGGGTAATGTAGCCTATATCATTTCGTAGGTGTGTTGAAGCTTGAAGAGTTCAGTGTTGAACATAAATATTGCAGAGTGCATACTGTAGCAGCTGGGAGGGCCGTGTGCCAAAGGAAGTTCAAATTGTAGTCATCCTTGGTTTAAAGGGATGTTTTAGCATTTTGCATAATGCATTTTCTTTCACACCATTTCTAGCTCATAGGTTCCAAAGGGGGCTGAGCCGCGCTAGACTGTATCTTGAGGAAGACTGCAGCAGGCCCAGAATTAGAGCCATTTTGCATCTACATCTAATACTACACAACGCCTGTTTAGTTTGGCAAATTTTACATCTCAACTAGAAAATAACTGGAAACTATCAGACAAATCAGGAAAGAAGCTGAGGAAACATTGAATTGATGGTTGGAAATCCATGAGAACATTGCATTCTGTGAAACAAATTCTGACATTGCTTTTTTGGGAGTATGGTACAATGTATAAAGTAATTGAATAAAGTATTTAACAGAAAAATACACTGAAGCCTTAATGACTAATGTAACAAATATATCTAATATATAATATTATATCATAATAATTATATTGAATGTCTAAGTATTTAGTAAACCTTTTAGTTTGCACCCTTTACAATTATTGCAGCTTCCATTCTTCTCAGGTTTTTTTCATGAAATTTACAGGCTTAGGTCGTTCTAATAGGTAATCCCAATTACAAATTTACACTCATCAGTCCGTAAAATGTTCTTTCACATCACAGACGGTTCAGTGTGCAGCTTTTCTGTTGATAGCTGTCCGCTGCACCATGTATGAATGGGTTAAATGCAGAGATCACATTTTATTGAGGTGCACTTAATGTGACTTTTACTTTTAAAATCGAATTTAGATGTTATTTATTGTATAAAAAATATTTATGTATAATGATATTGATATGTTATCATTGATACAGGACATAATCAATTATTAAGAGTGGCACAATCACACTGTCTGATCTGCTGTTGTCTTGAGATAAATATATATTCAAGGGCAGTGCTTTCACCTGTGGTTGTGACAACAGCCCACAACAGCTCTCTTCCCTTTTAACAGCCTCCAGTAATGATAAAACACTTATCAATTAAAGATCGATAAATGCTATTGTAGAGGCAGGTATGGTGCCCGAGAGGCATTGATCTCCTAGAAGTCCGAGCTCAACGCCAGGCCGCATTAGTGTTAGCATCCAGCCCATAGCTTCTCCCTCTGCTGATGCAGATGCTCCCTGACTCCCTGGTTGATGACCAACCTTGGTGCTTTAAGTGAAATCTATTGATCGTGGGTGTTGCATGTCATGGAACTTTTGCACAGATATTGAAGGAAAGACTTTGCCTCCTTTTTAAGGTTGTGGAGCTGTGTTATCGAGCTATAGATTGTAGAGCCTAACAGCTTAGAACATTTTGCCACCAGTGCAAATTTGAGTAAAAATATCCCTGAATTGTTTATACGATTATATACTATTACTATTATACAGTCAAAATGAAACTTTTAGTTAAACAGCATAATACTGATGTCATTGTCAATAGGTAATTAAATGTGTAAGGAGATATAGTGTGAAAGACTGTGAAAAAATATAAAGAATGTAATTACTATGGCCTGTTATTTTCTCTTGTTTTTTTTGCAAGTGCCCATGTGACAAATTTCTTTTGCGCTGCGTAAGAAAAGCTGAGCAAGGGCTATCTTGAAAAAAGTGTATTAACAATGCTGGAAAGGAAATGCAGCAAAATGCCACAGTATCTATCCAAAAAATAGACAACCAAATCCCAATGATTATTTGAGAGCAATTTATTTTCTCATATGATATGACATTGTTACACCAATTTATCACAATGCTGTCACGAATCAGGAGCTGGAAACCAATGCGGTTAACAAAGTCTTTATTCTCAGCAACCAAAGCAAAGGGGCAATCCGGAGACGTAGTCGAGGCAAGCAGGGTCGATCAGGAACAAACACTCTTTCACAGATCAGGCTCAAGGGATGGTGTAGAATTAAAGTATCTTTCTTCAATAATCTTCTAAGAAGCTGTCCTGTGCTCCGGCCCTGCCTATATCCCATGGTGATTGGGGACTAACCAGCCTCACCTGGAGGGGCTGGGCCAGTTAGAATTCGGGCGAGGGAGACCGGCGCCAACCACTGGGTGGCGGCAATCTGCCTGAGGGGGGATTACCCATGCCCTTACAAATGCCAAAACAACTTATAGGTGAAATGAATAAAAATTATGCTGTTGGATTTTGCAATGGAGTGGGATATATTAGACATTAAATAAACAATCAGCTCTCGAATTTGATGTGTTAGAAGCAGAAAAATTAGCTAGCACAACAATCTGAATCACTTTGACAAGGGCCAAACTTAAATAGCTAGACAACTTAGTCAAGCATGCTCCAAACAGAAATTCTTTTGAGGTGTTCCCAGAATGCAGTGATTAGTACCTACCAAATGTAGTCCACAGAAGGACAACAGTTAAACAGGTGACAGAGTCAAGATTGCCCTTGGTGGAAAGTGGTAGCTAGCCCCTTTGTTCGATCCCCAAAAAGAGCTGCTGTAGCACAAAAAGTTAATGCTGGGTATTATAAAAATGTGTCAGAATACACAGTGCACCTTCCTTAGAGCTGGTTTAGTAGCATGAGAGAGACCTACACATTAAAAGGCAGGTGGTTTTAATGTTATAGGTGATCAGTGTATATGGGCATTTACCAAAAAAATACAGATTATTATGATTGGTCTTCTTGCTTTTACCCAGCAGATATCAAATTTCAAATTACAAGCAGTGCTTCACTGTAAGTGGTTTTCTGCTGTTGCCAAGCAGGGTTCAAATTCCAATTTCACACAAACATCATGTGGCACCTTGCTTGACATTTTAAAACAGGAACCTCGATCTTCATGTGAAAGAGAGGTCATGTCAAAAGAGAGTAGCATTTTTTGACTCTGTGAGATGCTCTGAGATGTTTTTTTTCTGTTTTATGGCTGCACTTAAGAGTCAGTACTTCCTCTAACACATAAGGCCAAGCAGGTTGTCTAGATGCACACAAAAGCATTTAAATCTTGCCAGATTAGCCAGATTTAATAAATAATGTCTTGATAAGTAAGCCTGTATTAAAATTATTACCACCCAACGCCTCTTACAAACTCCCAATCATGCTGTACCACCAAAACTGTGAGGCTGAGGGCTTTCATGTGCTTTTTCAGAATCGTGTAAAAGCAGCCACCCTATCATTTTAACTGCTGCTAATGTAACGTCATTGGACTGGTCAACACACATGGAGGAGAACACTAAATTATAATTCTTTTACATCAGCTAACATACATCTATGCTGGCTAGCAACACACTGAGTATACCCAAAACAAGGCCAATTCACTTCTGGCCACAGATAGCTGTGGCATCACTGGGGATTACCCAGTTGCACCACTTAAAATGCCAGTTATCATTGTAAGCAGTGCAGTTCATTGTCTCTCACCTAATTGCATCTGTTTATAATGACATAAAATAACTTCTATGCAAATAAGTCAAAACATAACCAGCTGCCCGTCTGGATGGGACATTTAAATTCCATATTTTCGTAGCACAGTCATGCACTCATAAAGCAAATTATTAATGTCTTTTAGTGCGTGACTATGTTTAGCATCACATTTCAAGTGTGTTCCTTATATAACTTAAAGATATATGTATTTTTTCAGCAAGGTTTTAGGCAGTGCTGCAAAATTACTGGGCAGTGGCTTTAGTAGCTTGTTGGTCAGACAGAAATGTTTAGGACACTTTTTAAACCTGCTCACTCAGCCTCCATGGCAACTGACTCCTGAGGCGTCTCCTTATACTTTCCCTGCACTTCACATACATACACATACACAGATCAGCAGCCTAGTGAGGTCAGTGTGTGTTGTAACCTTGGTGAAAGGGCTATGGTTTAATCAGTAGTTCTTGCTGTTTTTCCAGCTTCGTTGAGTCTGTCCCTGCAGTTTAATGAATGAACTTGTCCAGAGGAAGGCTCTCTCACAGCAGGTGGAGAACAGATCCATGGCCAACCCTCTCCATGTCCATTCTGGGCTTAGTGAAAGTGTGCCAAGATGCAAAAGCAAGCCAGAACCAAAACTCAAAAAGCCAAGTGCACCTTAACTATTTGATTACGAACAGCAATATTTTGTTACTTTTCAAAGCATTTTTTGGCTAAACTGGCAGACAGACACAACGATTGTCTGAGGACTATTTGATCCACCTCAGTAGTATTAATAGCAGCCTGACTACTGCCCCTGCCTTTTCCCCAGCTTTATTCTACCCAAACAAACTTTGAATATTCCGTCGACAGCTGATAAAACTTTCCAAATTAGGTTTCAGCTGGTGTGTGCTTTGGGCTGAGAGATAATCACAGAGAAAGTGCTCAGACCTTCACCCTCACACGCCCACATCACTAAATCTCTGTTTTCTTTCACCAGCAAGCAATCGGTCCTCCGTATGATGGGACCTTTTGTGTGCGTCTGAATGGCTTCTTATTGATTGAAGGCAAAATGTTTTTAATGTTGTTGATGAGATTTTCAGATTGGCCTGCTAATGGGAAGATGGAGGCCCCTTTTTCAATCAATTTTCAACTCAAGTCCCAAATTGAAAATCTTTACCAATGTAATTAAGGCTGATTTGAAAGGAACACTAAAACTTTGAAAAAACCCTCTTTTTTTCTTTACTCTCCAATCTACACCTCCAAATGATGTGTGAATGTGTAAATAATGCCTTTCATATGCTTGCCTCTCTAGAAAGCCAAACAACACTTTAAAACAATAAAAAAAACCCAAACACAATTCATCTGGGGTTTTAGAATATCAATGATCTGTTCTCCTCATAAATAACTAATTAAGACACAAAAACCATGCCCACATACTCATGCCAGTCATAAAATAAATTTGCTTTCCATTTGCGACATAGACCAGTCTTACACCAGCATTTGCCGTCTTGTTAATTACCTTGTCCCTCTTGTCCTTGTGATGACATTTGCTTCCATTGCAGCAAACCACAGACAGAACCAGAAGTGGTATCGGACATAAAAGTGCAGGCTTTGCTGTGTGTGCTGAGGTTTAAACAGCTGCCTGGTTTTAATGGGCTCTGTGTCCTTGTTGTGTTTCTGCAGTGCACGTCAAGGCAGGAACCTGTGAGGTCATAGCAGCGCACCGCTGCTGCAACAAGAACAAAATCGAAGAGCGTTCCCAAACTGTCAAGTGCTCCTGCTTCCCCGGGCAGGTCGCTGGCACCACCCGAGCGGCCCCCTCCTGCGTGGACGGTAGGTTTGCTTTTTCTCCTATTGCTCCATCTTTGATTTGATCGCTGTGAGAAACAATCATTTAATGAGAACATGGGATGAATGACTATTTGAAGCTTCACCCACTGCTTATTTATATAAGGGGTTGTATTAGGGGTGTGCCATGGTAATGAAAATGAGGAATAGTGATATTATGATATTTATATCTATGATAAAATGAAACAGAACACAGCATTACTGTAAGTACTGAAAAGTAGAATATTAATATGTTTATTATGTTGTAACACTGAAAAGCACTGAACTGCACCAATGCTGTGCACACCAAATCCAACACTTCCTTATTTCACTTTCATGGAACAAACTCCATGCCTTTTTTTAGTCATCCTTTGCCCCTCACAAACACAGCCATTAGGTAGACTACTAGTAAAGTAGAAAGTAAAGAGTGGTGGAGAGTCACACCACCTCATTAAAGTTGCTTTGGAAATGCTAGCCCCACACTTGAGGAAAAAGAAACTAAACATATCAAAAGGTACAGGTTTCTGGGACACAATGAGTTTGCAATCTTGATTGTCATCATGCCAAAGCCAGAGCCACAACAATAACTGGTCAACTGAGGCATGTTGCCTGAAATATTGCAAGAATTTAAGAGTGAGTTTTAAATTTACTAGATAGTTTTGCATTTCCTCTATCCAGACACTCACACTTGGTCTTCATCGGTTATATGTGTGTTTGAATCACTTAAATAGAACATGTTTGGTATGTAAAGGCATCAGTAGTAAAGTCCACACTTTCTCACATGAGGTGACTTGCGTGTGTTCTTTTTGTTACGAGGGCTTTGATTGAAGACACTTTATGCAAAGTACGTTCTGACTTTGACGTCTCCATCAAGTCAGCGGCTAAAATGAAACCACTCGTGTTTAAAGCCCCATAATTGAAACGAAGTGGGACTTAAATTTTCGGGACGTGCTACAGACGTTTTCTGCCCATCAAGATGGAGCCACCCATCTCTATCTCCATCTCATCTCTTGCTCTTGTCACTCTGGAGTCGAGAGCCATTTCGACATGACACCATCATCCTCCTGCACACTGGAGCGCGGGATAGCCTGCTTGTCTAATAACATGTCAACAGGCTCTCTCTCTCTGGACGGGTCAATCGATCCTGATCTTCTTTTCTGCTCTGTAATAAATCTGACAGGCTCTGGGCTCTCCTCTGTCCTACTGGCTTCTACAGAACACTGTAGTATGTGGATAGAGCCAAAAAATGTATAGTATGGCCATATATGAACAGATTTTTGGTATCTGATGTACTCTAGTTCTTGGTTAAACATTTCAGGTTCCATTATTCTAACACTGAAATTACTCTTAAGGTGTTACCTTGTTTTTGTATTATGAGCAAAAACTGCATACATCAGCTACAACATTAAAACCACTGACAGGTGAAGTGAATAACACATGTTATCTTGTTACAGTGGCACCTGTCAAGGAGTAGGATATATTAAGCATCAATTGAACAATCAGTTGTGCATGTGTTGGAAGTGCATGTGTTGGAAACAGGAATAAATGGGCAAGTGTAAAGCTCTGAGTGACTTTGACCAGCCTGTGATAGCTTGATGACAGTCTGAGCATCTCCGAAATGTCAGGTCTTATAAAGTGTTTTGGGTATGCAGTTGTTAGTACCTACCAAAAATGTTCAGAGGATGAACAACCAGTAAAACAGTGGCAGCGTCATGGGCACTTAAAGGCGAAGGATAGCCTGTCTGATACAGTTCCACAGAAAACCTATTGTTGCACTAGGTGCTTAAAACACGATTGCTGGCTATGATCAAAAAGATCTCAGAACACACAGTACATCACAGCTTGCTGCATGTAGGGCTGCATAGCCTTAGACCAGTCCTAGTGCTAATGCTGACCTCTGTCCACCACTAAATGAACCTACAATGGGTGCACGAGCATCAGAACTGGACCATAGAGGAATTGAAGAACATGGCTTGGTCTAAAGGATCACGTTTTCTTGTCTATCATGTAAACAGATAGAAGTATGTGCTTTGCTTATGTGGAGAGAAGATGGTGCAAGGATGCACTATGGGAAGAAGGTATGCTGGCAGTGTGATGCTCTGGGTAATTTTCTACTAGGAAATTTTGAGTAATCTTGCAATCCTGGTGATGTTATTTTGACACCTTCAACCTACATAAATGTTGTTTCAGACCAAGTACACCCCTTATGGCAATTGTATTCTCTAATGGCAGTGGCTTCTTTCAACAGGATCCTCTGCCCTACCATATTGCACAAATGTTCAGAAATGGTTTAAGGTGATCCTTGGAGGCCCCACCTCTAAAATTACTGGACTTAAAGGATCTGCTGCTAACATCTTGCTGCCTGATACCACAGCCTAGCCTAGAGCTGTTTTGGCAACAGAAGGGGGCCTACACAATATTACGCAGATCAATTTTATGGTTGATTATGGTTGAGCAATTTATTCATCCATGTATTTTAAAAAGAAAATGGTGGACGTTCTCTTTAACTATTGAACAGAGTTAGTGATTTAACAGGAACATGTTTTGTCCATGCTGCAAATATGTTAAAAGAGTTTTTTTAAAAAAGTCAAAAAGAAACCAAAATCACAACATATTAAGTCTCTAGTGTTTTAGGACCTCTCTACAGATTTTGGCTGATATGAAAAGCCATCACTGATTGATCCTATAGTACAAATGTATTTACACACTTAACATGCATTAAGACTTTAATTTCTTCTTGGTTTCTAAGATAAATACAAGTATCACCTCAGAACATTTTAGTACAGGTAGGTATAATAATAGCCTAGCTAATATAGAATATAAAAGAACAGACTAGAATAGAATAGAATATCTTTGCTATGTATACACATCTTTACTATTTAATGTCATGCACAAGTACAATGCGATTAAGTTTGCAATTTCCATACAAAATGCTATGAAAACAGTAACAGAATAGCAGCAGTGGCGGTATTAGTACTGAGTAAAGACAGTATCAGTGTTAAGTGAAATAGCAGTAGATAAATGGCAATAAGTGGCAAATAAAGTACAGACAGTGTGATGACAATAGAAATAATTTACACATGTATTGCAGTGCTTCGTCATGCAGCAATGACTAATAGTGCAAATGGCTCAAATGTGCAATGACTCAAATGTGGAAAATTGGCAGTACTTAATAGGAATAATCTTATATGGTGTAATGTTATAAAGCATAACATTAGAACTGTAGCAATTACACATAACTAAACATAAAAGCATATTGATAAATCATGTCCTTATGTCATCAAATGAATCACAGAATAGTTAAGTAACAACAATAGCTGAATGTTAAAGATCTCGAACTATGACAGGTGAAGGAAACTGTATCTGTGGCTAATGCTAGCTTGGCTAGAAGTCTAACAGCTCCACACAACAAAAAGGCTAACTAATGCTCCACCTACACAAGCATAGGGTTGAGGTGTTGGAGTCACTGTTAGCTGTTCTGTGGTGTGTGGAACTCCTCCAAAACATTAAAATGCACAGATTTGTTCATGTTTTTGGAGAGGCACAGACTTTGAGAGACAGTGCTGGAACCTTGACCTACTGTACTCTGCATTAGCTTTTGTGCCTTAAGCCCTGAGTTTGGTCACCAAGCCCTGAGTTTGGCCTCCATCCTCTTAGCCTTCACACCTGTGATCATTTCCTCACCATGACTCACTTCCTACTGACATAGACCTTTGCCATGTTCCTGAAGGCTAGCAGCAAACCAGTGATGGATTCCAACCATCAGCTACCAATCAAACACCCACCCTTACTAACTCTGATGCAGAGAGAAAGAGGGGGAGGCAGTGAAAGATAGGAGAGTGTTGGTGTTTTATTTCTTTTGGCAATGGGTGCGGCTGAAATCTTATAGGATTTTCTCTTCTTTTTCTTTATTGCCTCATCCCTCAAAATATTGGATTTGGGGTGATAGGTGACATTTCTGTCCTCTCTTCCTTGTGTCCAGGCATACAGTTGTATTTGTGAGACTTTATGTGTGAGAGAGAGACACAGAGAGAGCTTTGCATGTTACTTTCTCTCTCTCTGTCCTAGCAGCTTCTGTGGCTGTTAGGAGGTGATGAACCAAAAACACTTGCAAATGGAAGGAGTGAACAATAAACAGTGTGTGTGTGTGTGTGTGCGTGTAGGTGTTTGTGTGTGTGTGTGAATTTATTTTTTAATCTTTTTCTCTCTTTCTTTGTCTTTGTAGCATCTATAGTAGCACAGAAGTGGTGGTGCCAGATGCAGCCCTGTATGGAGGGAGAAGAATGTAAAGTGTTGCCAGATCTCAAAGGGTGGAGCTGCAGCTCTGGGAACAAAGTGAAGACAACTAGGGTGAGAGAGAGAGAAAGAGAGAGAGAGAGAGAGAGAGAGAGAGAGAGAGAGAGCGAGAGCGAGAGCGTATTATTGAGCAGTGTGTACCCACTATTCCCTTTATGACTCATAATACCAGTAGTGTTTTAGACAAGTGCTGCATCACACGCATAGAAGTACACTAAAACCTCAGACATATGTCGTCACCGCCTTGAAATATCAACACTAACAATATCACCATTTTAAGAGATTTTGATAGATCTATTGAGTCCAAAAGTGTTATTCTCTCAGTGTGGGATAGCACTTGTCTCATTTATGAAAGCAACCACTTTAAAGGATTTTGGCCAGCAGTTCCTGAAGACAGAAGCTAATGTTTGTACATATTTATATCAGAATAGTACCTCTTTAGTTTTGCTTTTTTTTGCACAATTTGGAAGCACTAGCTCCCCTCTACATTGTTTAAAATGGTATGATTAAATAAATACAACTTATTATATTAACGAAAATGGATATTTGAGAATATTTTTCCATTTTAGTTATAGGTATTGTTTTTGAGATAGAAAGCTTTTGTTTCTGAATTATTTGTTAGTCCTCATAAGCACAGTCATTATGGTCAGGACCCCCACAGGAAAAGTGTTCAGATATTATTTGGGTGGTGAATCATTCTTAGTGCAGCAGTGACACTAACAATAGAATGATACTGTGTGTTCGTGTGCTGCACAGAGGGGGTCATTCACTGTAGTTCTCTTGGAGTTTTTATAAACCTCAGTGTCACATTGCTAGACTGAGAATATTCCATCCACCAAAATTATCCAGTCAGTGCTATTATCATCCTGACTATTGGTGAAGTTGAGGGGACTAACAGATAATGCAGAGAAACAGTAAACTACTAAGAATGCCTGTATAGTAGCTGATAAAGTGATTGGATATAAGGTATCACCATGCCCAATCCCAAATATCAGCAAGAGGGATATAAATCACAGCGGTGGGCTGTAGAATTGCCTTTTCTAGAGTGATGAGCACCACTGAATTACTTTTGGATGAGTTGGAATTGTGCATATGATCTAAAATTAATCATCCAACATTAAATTCTCCTAGCAATGTAGGAGTTATGAACAGTGACAGCATATGCACATTTATGGATATGTGTGTGTTTGATTTTGTTGTTATCTGACGCTAGCAGTTTAAAAATAAAGTGTGTGTTTCTGCTGACATATTAATATTTGTGTAAGACATTCATCGGGGACCCTAATGGGGCTTCCAGCTCTGCCGTTCTGCTAAAGGCAAAGATGAGTTCTGAGGCAGTCCGTTCTGTACATTACAGCAGTTCCACTAGTATCTTTGAAAAACGTAGGGAAAGGCATAATTGCGTATTCAAACCAATAGTGGAAGTAGAAAAGTGGAAGATGCCACTGCTCAGAGAATAATGTTCAATTCAATGTAATTCCATTTAAAGTCCAGATTTTGGCTTTCTGCTGGAAGGTCACCCTACAGCACTGAACAACAGAGTTAATATTTATGAAAACCTCTTGTTTGTTAATGGTCTGTGACATATGTACTGAAATGCCATTTGTGATAATTTCTTTCACTTACAATACAGGTCTTTTTATTATTAATGGAGTGAAATAGACAATATAGGGCGCAAATTATATCCAAATGTTAAAACCTACCTTAAAGTTGCAATAACCTATTTATGTATAGGGTGGACCTTCATCTGCTTTTCACTACATGTTTGCAGATTAGTCAAGTTAATATAACAGATATTAACCCACTGAATTGTTTAAATGTATTTTGGTCTAGTGCAGCCAATGGCAGTTATTTGGAAATGAGTTTATGCATATAAATCCACTGTGCTGATCAGTACTGACAGTTTACTCTGTAATTTATGTCCTCCTTATCAGTGGCTGGGGGAAACATTCTCAAAAGCTATTTTTGTTATCTTAAATAACAAGGTAATGTTGTTTTTAATGCATGAACCGAAACATATTTGTAAAGATAAATGAAGTTGTGATTTTGTGGAAAAGATAAATGCTAGAGAAAAAGGCTGCTGGGTCATAAAGACTTGACATCTAAGGGTCAAATTTAAATGACATGGTTTATACATCCTTCCTCCTTTATGACCCCAGTGTGGATATATCAAACTGCTCTTTGACCCAGGTGATTTGTGTTTTTTAGCAGGGTAGACAGATATGTATTCAGCTCCACCTTTAAATGTATAATTTTCACCTCTGCCCGGCTTTGCGTGCAAAAAGAAGATCAGGCAATATCGCATAAAAACACAAGACAGCATAACGGTTCGTAATGTCAGTGCCGGGCAATGATGCACTTCCATGGAATAATGTATCTTGCCGCCTTAAATTTGCCAGTGTGTTTGTGTGTGTGTTTGTGTATGTGTGAACCTGTTTACATGCAGGTCTCTGTGTACATTCTTGGAGCTTCTACATGTGTATGCATGTCCGTATGTGTGTGTGTATGTAACGCTGACACACTGGGCTCATAGCCATCCATCAGGCTGAGGAGTTTGACTCATCAAATGCCTGCACTTGAGCTGACTCTTCCATTATTCATAGGACAGAGGGGCCTGCGTGAGGCAGCCCTTTTTTACTTTAGCCCCCTTAATAATTCATGCTAGCACACTCACGTCAACCACGGGCAGACCTCTGAGGTGCTGGGAGCTCCTCTCAAACCTGCCTGCTTTTGATTTTGGAGCCCTCCGGGCCACCATTCTCGCACGGTTCCAGAATACAGCAGGAGAATGGAATCCCACATGAGTCACCATGGTGACATGATTGGAGCTCCTGATTGGTTTGTTTTGGTCTAATCAGACTGCTCTGTCAGGGGCGTGATAACAACTGTGATTCTTTTAAACCATCAATGATTTTGAAGGCGGATTGCTCCAAAAACTATGTGCTGGAATGGTGAAGTATTTGACCTTGGATTCTCATGATTTTGTTTTTTGTTTTCTTTTACAGCTGTCATAAACCTGAAGGCCTGTGTTAAAACACTTTTGCTATAGATTTTCTCCCTGTCAGAAAGTTCTACTTGAGGCAGTGCAAGATGGGATAGGAGGGTTTTACTAGAGGGCTTGTTGATGTTGTCAGTCATCTAACTGTACACTGTTATGCAAGCAAAACATACAAATCTTGGTGTAATTTCTATGAAATAGCAAATTAAATGCTGGGTAAGAGCAGCTAGACATAAGTGGGAATACAGTGTAAAGAATAGATATGAAAAATTGTATGCATTTTTAAATGCCATTGTAAAGTACTGCTAAAAATATGTAACTGCAGACTAACAAAATGTACATTGTAATGCTGCTTTTTTATACTAGCACATTTCATGACAGACCCCAACAGAATTTGAGAACACCTTGGCATTCCTGACCTGATAGTGTCTGGAGGCTAATTTACCACTGTTAATAAAGCATTTGAACATAAACATGGTAAAAATAAATATTTTAATGGTGAGTTTCAACTTGAAATTACTTAGAAATAAAAATTAACTTGTGTTTTTCTAGGAAAACAAGCACTGAAATTGGAAAGACATAATTATAGTGTTAAAAATACAAATTACTATATTGACTATTACCTAATAATGTTAGACATTATAATGAAGTAATGGTTAATGTGACAGATTACTAGGCTACTAACATCTATTTTTATACAAAGAGAAATAGCAAATTACTTAGTTAATTTGTTTGTTTTTTTATCACTTGGATTTGTGTTAACCCATCAGTTGTTCACCTATCAGTTGTACAACCATTTCACTCATGGTTGAAGAAAACATTTCCTTTTTTGGAAAACCAGCTAAAATAATGATCAACTCATAGTTAAGCAATATTTTCATAAGAAAATTTGAACTTATGTCATATCTGCTGTCTAGAAAACCTTGAAAGACTAATATCCACATCTTGTCTGAATCCTCTTTCTAGTGCTGTAACTCAAAGGTAATTGGAGTGCTAATAGCTCCCATTGCTCAAAATGTTCAGACTTTAAGTCAAGTAATTGTGACAGCCTTACAGTTAACACAGTCCATAAATGGAGATTAAGCTGTTAAAAATACCTTGCTTTGAATTTACTTAGTTTATGTGATGTCATGAAAAACAATGCATTTACAGATTTCTATGTATTTGTATATTTAAGATTTATATATTAAGAGTCTTAAACGACAGTACCAAAAGCAGCAAGTTAAATCCTAATGAATATATGTGAGCTTATACAACACCCAAATATAACTGGGTCTAAAATACAAGAAAAATTTAGGATATGGGCCCTTTAATGCTTCTGTGATGAAGTGGAGTTATCCAGTATTTGTCCTACATAGTGTTTTAAACACACACTGTTGATTCCCAGTACTCATAATGTATTGTCATTGAAGTTCAAGTTTTTTGCACATTACTGAGCACACAGAAAAAAAGTGCTTTGAATTATGTGATTCAAATATGTACATTGGTCCCACATGACTGCAATATATTACACCAACATGATTTTTGTCAAAAGAGAGTAAATGAAAAGCAGTTATTCGTTTGGTATAACATACTGAATTAAAGGAAAACCAATGTACACATTTAAATCAAGTAATTTAAGACCGTTTCTTTCAGTGTATGTGTAGATTTCAGCCGTGACCATTCAGTGTCAGAAAAATCAACATTCAATTAATTCCACAGCTGCAGCTGATGGCAAAAGCTGATAAAATTCTATTTTTGTCAGAATGTTCTGCTGACCACTGTGGAACACTGGAAACAACCAGTCTGTCTATCCTCACAATGTAAACGCAGCATAATAGCAGCTAGGCCATAAAATCCAAAAGGTTGTTAGGTGGGGGTGCAGAGTAAGGAAATGTAACAAATCTTAATTATTCTCAACCCCTAACTGTAAATCAAAATATAACTGTGGAATTTTAGGCAAGCAAGACATAACGATTCTGGCATTGTTTCTGTAAACAAAAAGGAAGGTGTTAAAACATGAAGGATGCAGGTTACAGAAATCCTATCTGGGAAGCATTAAAGTGGTATTTTTTCCCAAGCATTTATTATATGCTTGCACAACTAATCCGGCAGTAGTCCTAGGTAGCACCAAGCACAGTGTGAACTTGGCCAGCCCACTTCTTTGTAGCCCTGCCAGAATGCAGCGGCGGCCCACATCAGTGAATCGGCAAGGCACTGGGGAGTGGAGGTGGAGGAGGAGGAAGTGACCCAGACACCTCCCACCTTGTCAGCATGCCCTCCGGCTCCCTGCCGGTGCTGACCTGAAGGTGTAGATTACACTGGGCTTCCCTGAGCAGCCATGCAGGCCGCCCTCATCCACTGCCAGAGAGACGTGGCCCTAGCCTCGGCCCGCTGCGCCCTCCGCCCCGCCCCCATGTGTGTGACAGAGCTGGAGCAAGACCAGACCCGCATGCTAAAGCCTTTGGGGCCCAGCAGGGCTCACACCTCCCGTCCCGGCACGCTCCAGAGTGCTATTTCGGGCCGTGGCCACTGAGCTGGAAGAGCTGCTAGAGTTAATGAGACTGATAGGTGCTGACGCAGGGAGGGGGTGTGAGCAGGAGTTAACCTCAGCAATAACACCTCCTGCCTCCAAGAGAACAGAGGAGCACTTACAGCTTCAAACAAGGCAATACAGGAGGGGAAGTCTCGCCAGGCATGACTTTTTGGGTTTCTTCAAAGCATTATAAAATTTGGTACACTCACTGTATGGTAACCAGCGCACTAGCAACAATCTTCCTTTTAATGGTTCATATCATTATTTATTTTTTTATAATATAAAACATTTGAATATATATGTAAACATTGTTAAAGTTGAATTCACTTACATGAAGTCACCAAGAACATATGCCCACCTACAGCAGATTAGATACACTAATGTTTTAGTCTTTGTGGCATAGCCACAACAACAGCCTGTTTAATTCTGAGAGATAAACAGAAGATGGAAAACGTGTGATGTAAAGTAACCATAATGCACAAATGTAAGCTGACCACTGGGGAAAAAATGTAGGCTGAGTCCTTTGTAATTATGTATGGGTAATGTCATTCATGCGATAACATGAGCCCTTTCTTTTTCAGGTCACACGATAGTCTGGGATCAGGATATTTGGGACTCATCATCTGATAACTTAGATGGAACTAAGACTGCTTGAGGGCAGTGGAAATCATATATTTGGACTGAATTTGAATACTGACACACTCATAAATGGAAACTCTTAAAAAGAACTCCTTTGCCTTCCATGGTCAGCCTTCCAAACTTCCATCCATGTTTTATAACTATTGGACAAGAACATCTATCATGTAAAATATGTATTCGACAAGATATCGACACTGACTACAAACCAAGATATGGATTAATTCAGCGATACAGTGAGTGACACACTGAAAAACTATGGATTTTTTTTTTTTTGTCTTTCTTTTTTTTTCCAAAACCACAGTGGACTTGAAAAGTTCACTGACTGCGCTTGAAGTGTATGTGTTCCAGAGGCACTTGTGTTCAGTTTCCCTTTCTTTGATGCCAATTTCTTTCTTCTTTTTTGGGAAGATTTTTTTTTTATCTTTGTGAGGTGTTTAATTTTAAGGATGATCCCAGAGCTTGTGTTTTGAAATGAACTTGTGCCATCAAAAGGATGAAAAAAAGAAAAAAAACCCCATCAAGATAAAGTCTAAACTATGGTGATGGTGGTTGGGGTTTGGCAGTGGTTCACTGCACCAGTGAAAAGAATATAGCTTTGCAACCACAGATTTGCTGTTTGTTTTTAAATCCTTGGTGACCGCTATTGAGTAAAAGTGTAAGTATTATCTCAAATAAAAAGTATCTCTATGGAAACGTCCACCCACAGTTTGGAAGACTCTTAATGGTGAGACCAAACAACCATGCGGCATTTATTGGAATTGCGGTAAAAATACAACAAATGTCAAATGTGCTTCAGTGCCATGCTGTCTTATAATGCATGGCAACTTTCATAAACTCTCTGCTGGTGTTTTTCCTACACTGTAATAAATGTCATTTAGCTGTCAAGATGATCGCAAAATTATGCTAATATACTCAGCAAGACTGGCAAATATTATTTTTTAGAATATACTCTATGAAGACTCTGCTTTATCAGTATTCAGTCTATGAGTCCTAAAGTGCTTATGCAGCTATCGTGGAACACTTCAGCCTGAATTGTGTAAGGCAGAGGTAAGGCTATTAGCATAATACCATTCGCCAGTGATTTTTCCTGGCTAATTTACCATCGGAATTACCAGGGGTGGAACGAAGAGGAGCACTCACAGGTAAGTCAACATGTCATTTGCTGAGAGGAGCCAGTGACACAAATGCTACCCCTCAACATGCCATAAACATAATTTTTAGGTGCTGGGAGGGCAATAATGACACACTAATGTGCTAATGTGTTTAGCTAAATCACAAATGGAGAGCAAGCTTTGTGCTGAAGGGATGTGTCATTAGCAGAGAGCACCGCTGATTTATTTAATTGTGTGTGTATGTAGGTGTAGGTGTGTCAGGCCGTTTCCATTTGAATTCACAGCAGAGTGCTAAGGGGTCGTAAGTGATGGTCTTGACTTGTTCCTTTAGAGCTCTCATACGCCTCTCCTTAATTTGCCCTTGAAACTTTCCAGCACATCTAATCATGTAAAGTAGCCAAAATAAACACTTTCTAATGCCAGTCAAACCTGAATGCATAGTACAGACATCAACGATAAGATTAGCAACTCTAATATATCCCCAACTGTGGTGTGCAGATGAGTGGTCTCAGACATGCTACAGTGGCAAGGGAGTGAGAAGAAGACACTGCTTTTGGGGGGGGTACAGGGAGATTAACCATCCCCTGCCATGCTGGGTATCTCTGAGTCTTAATCCGTCTGGGCCAGGGGTGGACACACAGCATCCCTCGACGTCACAGGGCTTTTTCAGGCAGAGTGTGAGTGAAAGCTTCCCACATTATCATTCTAGCTATCCTTATCTGCATGCAGCGCCTTCTCAGGTGCCTGTGGAGGAAGCTGTGAGGGGGATTGGGTCTGCAGGTTTCCAGGCTAGCTACAGATGAAGGGAGCAGACATTGGGGATAGGGGAGTGGGGGGTGGACCTGCTTGTTTTTCACTAGTGTTGCTTCTCCACATGCCAACCATGGCTGCTATCAGCCTCATCTGAATGGCAATGGGGATATTTAGAATACGGACACAGCACAAAAGGTTGGAATGGAGGGATGTCAGCGTGTGTTTTTGTGTGTGTGTGTCTGTGTGTGTGTGTGTGTGTGTGTGTGTGTGTGTGAAAGAGAGAGAGAGTGAGGAAAATGCCAGGTTTAATGCAATTCATGAGGCATTTAAGGGAAAGCTAGCCTGAGCGGTGTTTTATTTTGGCTGATTTTGAATGAGGACTCCCCTACTGAGAGTGAGTTTATTTCACTTTATTTTCTGTACAAGACAAAGTCTTGCATTATGATCATATTTGTGTTGGTGGGTGATGTCTTGTTGACAGAGAGGAAAAACACTATCAAGAAGAGCAGTTAAGGAAGGTTTGAATAAGACGTGCTGCAACACAATATGTTCTTCATGACCCCTTCCTGGTCCTTCACGAGATGAGAGGGATAACTTTCAAAGTGGAGAGAGAGATTTATGTAAAGAGAGATTAGCATATTCCATGTTTATAAAGTAGCATCTTACCTTCCCTGTCATTTCTGAGACCCCGCGGATAGATTATGTTCATACACAATGTGTCATGTAATTGCAGGGCTTCAGGAACCTACTGCACATGATTTGGGTATGTAATGTGTCTATGCTGTTTTCTAATCAAGTTTGCAACATGTCATACTTGTCCTAGTTTTGATGTGAAGATGAAACACTACTTAAGATCTCCCCTGTACTCCACAAAAAGACCTCTGGGGATGTGTCGTCATTGAGTATTTTGCCATTAGCATTCCAGAGCTCCCTGGACCTAAGCAGTTTGTGTATACAGAAAAAACAATCCATGTTTTGCTACACACATTTTTCCTCTGAACAACAGTTGGTCACTTTAATTACAAGATTGTAAAATCGAGCTGGTCTGTTTTGTCATAGTGCTTGAAATATGAAAACATGCAGATTCTGCATCCAATGCAAGAGGCTTAACTAGGATCTTGTAAAAAATGGCCCCAAAAATTAATAAAAAATGACAGTGTAATTTAGATATTTACTCAGTATTGTTATTAAATGAGTTTATGCTCTCAGGGCAAGCCCCTCTACTCACTAGCATCTAATAGTAACCCAAATGTTTACATGAAACATTAGGATTTTTCAATTTTAAAAAATCTTAATGTTTCAGATTGTGAAGGATCCATTTGGAAAGGGTAATTATGGACAAGTTGATTTATAAATAAGCAGATGTAGTAAATTTGGGTTCGGAAAGTAAAGGTCCAGGCAGTAAAAACTAGTGGTGGGGTAGATTTTTACTTTCTGGAAACTAACTGGCGAAGTCCACTTTGTTAAGATGTGGAATCATTCTGTGAGCCATGTGGGTAGGGTTTGCTTGTGTTAACCTAAAATCAGCTCATATAGATACTGTCTTGGTCATTCTGTGCCTCGGATTGCAGAGTATTTTCTGTCCCTCAACACTTACACTTACTGATTTTATATTTAATTGCATCACCAAAGTACCTGACGCAAACCAGCAAGCGTTGTCATGTGACACTGGCAATAGTGAGCCACAATTTACAAATAGCTGAGGCTGTCATATAATAACTGGGGCCCAAAGTGACATTCTACTAAGAGGGCCCCATATCCCCTATTAAATGAAAAAAGAGTGTTGAAAAAGAGTACAGTCAATGTCACCCTGGTTGCTCAGATGCCATATGCGAATAGCTAGAAACGGCCCTTGCAATACCAGCCTTACTTTCTTATAATTTTGTGACATTAGCTAAATGTAAGCTTGCTTGTAGGACATATATAGAAATGTTTGTATATTGACCCTTTAATGTGTCAGTTATTGGAACATTTTTGTCCATCATAGGGTACAGTTTCCATTCTGAAAACTGGTATACAACATGCACATGATGACTTATTTTCTAATGCTGACTATCGTTTTAAATTGCCTGGACTCAACATATAAAACATTATCTAGTGGGAGGACCAGTCATCTTTACGAAGCACAGCCAAGGAAAATGAGCTTGAAATCGACCCATGAGGGCCAATTCAGGATACTCCAGGATCCACATACAATAGGACACTTCAGGAATGTGTGTATGGATGTGCATGATACAAGTGTCATCTGCTGGCATTTTCTTTAAAATGCAGCATTATGCTTTGAATATGAAATGACACATTAGAATAAATGCTACACGATGGATGTTTCATAATCCTTGGACGCCCTAATTAAAATGCACAAGCTGTCAGCTTCAAGGCCAATTACATATTGACGTGTTTGATGGATACTCAAAGAGGCAGCTAATATAATTCATCGGAACCTATGTATTTTTACATCTCTAATTAACCCATCTATTTTAATATCTAAATCTAAATTTCTACCCACATGATCAGCTAAATCCTATTATGCTCACATTTTTTGTATGGAATTTCGCATGATACCTCATTCAAGGAGATAAGAAATGCTGTCTTTAGCCAGTAGTTTCCTTCTTTTGATGAAGCTTTGAAGATAAACATACACAATTGTACTAAAAAGCTTTGATAATTTGTCTTTTAGTGAGTCACTTATTGCAGGAATGTGCAACGACTAATGCTCAAGTGAATTGAAAAACCTGCAAGGATGTCCTCAAAAGAGCTGATCGTCCAGCAAATAGACACTTTCCATCAATGGCCACGCTTCTAAAGGCCTCCAACAGACAGGTGCCTCCAACAGAGCATTAGTCAAGGCCTTTTATGTTTTGTTATGTCAATTTTCCTCCTGTAATTGAAACTGTGCTCTCACCACAGGGTAGTCCTGATAACGAACGTAATTAATTAAGTAGAAATTAAGGAGACATGCTCCCAAAGATCAGGCCTTGGGGATGTAGCGTGTGGGTGTGGGAGGGGGGAGGAAGGAGGGGGGGTTTCTGTTAGCAATCTAGACTGCAGTCTTGTTTGGTTAAAAGTCATTAAATTACATTAAATGACTAATTTCTTATTCGTGCGAGCAATTCGCCAGAGACCACCACGGTTTTTTAATAAAGGAAAGGGGCCTGAATAAAGAAACGCAGCAAAGCAGTCAGCGAGAAAGGGAGAGGGAGAGAAAGAGAGAGAATGAGAGAGAGAGAGAGAGATTTGTGATTGTATGAAGCAATTCAAAAGTGCATTAATAAAACAATACAGAAACATTCTGAAATCGCTGGAGATAAAGTCTATTTGCATAATTCATTAAGATTAATCAGACAGACGTACATTCAGCTTCTCCTCGGAGGAGAGGGCAAACACAAGTAGTCCGTTCCCAGGAAAGACCTTTTTAATCTACAAACAATGATGTAAATCTAGATTCGGATAGAAGAATTAACCTCTGCGCTCTCTATAACCCCATTAGTGTTTCAGAGCAAACCTTCAGTGATTCACCTTTATGTGTCCAATATCACATTAATATTCAACACTCTTTTTTCATGAAGCCTCTCTGTGCTCCCTCAATCACCTCAATGCCAACACTGAAGTTAGAAGGAGATGAATGCTAAGTAAGGAGCTTGTCTTGAATCTCCTGCAAGATCCCTACATCCAGTTAATTTCTTTAATAGAGATGCCAGGGATCAGTATATGTGTATGAGTATCGGGCAGATATCAGCAAAAAATGCTGGATCTGACGTTGGAGAAGAAAACAAAGAATGTATCTGACCCAATTCTGAAAGAAATCCAGCCTTAAATAGCACACACTCACACGCTGTTAACTGTGTATTACTTCCTGTGAGGTGGTAAAGTTTGTTGAGCCATTTGAGCATGATTATGTTCTGTCAGGTACTTAAATTAAATGCTTCAAATACAAAAAAACTCATTTTAAAGCAAAAAAAAATTATTTTTTTTAATTAAAATTCACATTAGTATTGTGATAGAAGGTTTCAGTATCTGTATCAGACAGGAAAATGTGGCATCATGCCTTGTCTAATCCTTAGTAGCTACAAGATCATTGCTGAATACATGATACTAAAAACTATGCCAAAGTCGACCAGATGTTCTGTTTTCACTTTTCACCATAAGCTAAAACAGAGATGTTCTGAAGAGACAGCCCATTGCTTTCACACTGAAAATGTAAAAGGCATTTCTTCGTAAATATAAACACAGCATATGGTGGCTTTTCATACCTCTCCTGCACTCAAAATGTATAGCTTTTTATGGCATTAGGGTTACTGCAGCAGAGGTGTGAGGGATGTGTGAAATGAGAATGGGGAAGGGTGTGGAAAGTTCACAGCAGCAGTGATGAGGAATGAGTACCACAGGCTACGGTGGCCTTTAAGCAGCTTGTGGGCAAGGAGCTGAGGCCCGTCTTCCACAAACACCATCTGCTGGGTTTGTAGAGGCTACACCTTGACAACAAGAATTAGTCTGAAATACTGTCAGATACATGAAAGCAAATTAGATTTCCCACTTCATAATAAAGCCTGACGGCACGTAATAAAGAAGAGCATTGGATCTGGAGGACACTTGAGAGGTACTGGAAGGAAAAAAAAATACAAAAAGTTTGCCAAGGGGGTAATCTAATTGTGTGTGGCTCACAGTTCAGTATTCAGATCTCAAAATTGGATATTATAACTCAGTTTGGGACAGGGGATTGTTGTTATTTTGAATGTTACTTTTTCATATGCTTTCTAGCTGTCAGCTGTTTGTTGGGGAGAGGGCACTGTTTCAAACACATTCACGCTAACCTGAACCAAATAACACAGTGAGACCCATTTCCAGAGGTGGGAAGAGCTACTTAAGTGAAAGGCTTGGTGCTCTGTCAGAATCTTACTCAGTTAGAAGTGGATGTCCAGAGACATAAATTTACTTTTGTGAAAACATGTCTTAATACAAACATGCTCAAGTATATACAAGTAAAATGATTTAAAGATATAATACTGCGAGTTAACGCAAATTAAACACTGTCATGTCTCAAATACATAGAGTGAGTAATTCATGGCCAAAGACCCCAGCTAGCATGTCCGGCTTGTCTTTACAAAACCCTTTACAACAAACTGGTGCAGAGACTAATGGGTCTCACTGGCAGAGATTGCAACACCTAAATTCATGCTAGTGCAAGTCAAGTTTTGAGTCTCTAGAGTCTGTGTCGAGTTTTGGGTCTTTAGTAGAGAATTTCAGCTTAGTCCTGTTAGCTATAGGCTTTGCATTGTACAAAAGTAAACCTCTCAGGTTCAACATGGCATAACAAACCTTTCATTGTAGAAAACCCTTCACTCTGACCAAGCTGAAACACTACATGCAATAAATGCATTGTTCCAGCTAGATTAGCTAACCAGCAAAAATTTAAGTATGTTTAAAGGAATGTGATAGTAAAAAAAGTGAAAGTGTTCTGTCATTGTGAACACACTCAAACACCATAACGATAGGTGACATCTTAATCACATGTGGAGTAGCTATGAGAAGAGCCCAAAGAGCAGCATAGTAGGACATTACCTTGCTAGAGGGTACCTCGGTGAGGTATCTGTGACCTTCAGTTCACAAGGGCAAGGTCTTAACCACTAGGACGCCAAAATTAGATATTAGATAATACACTTCATTCTGTTAAACCGACTGAAGGTTTATTTTTAATGAAAGGGTTGTTCTGAACCTTTAACCATGAGGAGAACAGCACTGTCCATAATCGTAAAACTACTGACTGGCAAAGGTACACATATGTTGGAAACTTAAGGCTTTTTAGCATTAAGGCTGGTTCTAATTGCATCCGTTTTCTTCATGTTGTTTTCATTCTCAGGCTGATTTGTAAATAGTGTAGCTATGGGTAGTTTCATTTTGCAGCTATATAAAAAATGAAAATTAAAAGCCCTTTTAGATTCTGAATGTATTTTTTTAAAGGTCTAAATGTGAGGAGTAATCTATATTGGCCAGAATTTGACATAAACATTTGCTTCTCCAACTTTGTGTTTTATGACTAAGTGTGGTGAGTCATGTTTGTGTTTGGAAACTGAAAGAAGAAGCCTCTCATATCACACCCCTTCAAAGGATTAAATCTGTTCTTAAGTTAACGAATGCAAAGTGCCTTCATGCTCATACAGCAGAGGACTTGTGAAGCTTTAATTGTAAAACTCCCTATTTTTGTTCGCCTCTCAATTATAATTCAGACAAAGTCTTGAGTTTTCACCTTCTAGTTATCTTCTAGGATTGAGTTAATACAAAATATAGAAGCACAGAAACCTTTTTTTTTCTTTTTTCTTTTTGCAATGGCTGCCTGTCGCATATTATTTGTGACAAAAAACTCACAACGGTCTCTAAATGGCTGCTATCCTCTGTCTGGCCAGCAATGCCTGCATTCTTCCTTATCAGCCTTATTTCTTGCTCTAATGAATGCAGTGTTGTGTGGGGTTTCTTTGGGCCGCCTGTGCTGGTGGAAGTCTTCCTCTGAGCCTCATTCTCTCCTCGCGCTCTGCATTACCTCAATGCCCAGGGGTCAGCCGAGGGGGCCGCAGTCATTTGAAAAGGAAATTATCTTTTGTGATTCTTACCGAGACAGATGGGGAGTGAACGAGGAGGACAGAGAGAGAGAGAGAGAGAGAAAAGATGGAGGGAAAAAAGAACCGCTTCCTTTTTTTTGCAACCTGTGAGCAGGTTAATGGGAGCTTGTGGCGGAATGAGTTGATACCTATCTATTCTCTGAGTGAGAGAGAGAGTGAGGCATGAGGCACACAGAATGAGTATTTGATGGCTTCCTAACAACTTCTTTCTCCTTGGCCCCATTTCTTGATGTGTGTGCATTTATTTTATTCTTTTTTTTTTTTTGCTAGTAAATAGCTTCTTGTGGTGGGAGCCAATTTTGCCTAATGGGCAAGTTTCCATGTGGTGGGTCAGTACACTGATAGCACGGCTGATGAGTTGGCAGGTAAGGTGAATGCTCTCGTTCTACACTATCCTCATTATCAAGCTTCCTCAAGAGAGACCCTTCATGCAGTGTCCAAGAAAAGATCAGGACAGTGGGATGAAATTACTTTTTTTTCTGTTTTACAGATTCTCATTTGTTGAATATATGCACTACATGCTCACATTTGATGCAGCTGGTTCATACTTGTTTGATGTGTCTTTGAACAATTTTTCAATTATAATCAGAAACTGATTGCTCATTGATATGCTCATCTTATCTCCCTGTGACAAAATACTATATGTTCCTTCCATGATCGCTAACTCTTATCTGCTACTATTTATGATTTGGTGTAATGCCAGAGAAGATGGTATCATATTATATTAAACAGTTCTCATAGGGCTGGTTTGTTGGAGGCTAATAGTGCTACTGTTGAAGAAAGATAACACAAAAAGCACAAAAAACATTACAATTTTCATGTTATCTGATTTCCCTAGTTCTTAAAAGACAAATTAAAACCATGCAGACGATCCACTGAATCAGCGGGGTTGGTGTTTGTTACTGTAATCACATTCAAGACCCCAACAGGCAACATAGCACAAATTTATCATCCACAGCAATAAAGGCTACAGCACCCACTCAAGGCCAAAGACTTGTTTGAGCTCTTAAAGCCTGCCGTGGTTGGAGGAAGCACCTAGAACAGATGTTCCTCACTAATTATGTGTTGTAGCGCACTACCCAAAGGCCCAGTGCTGGCTTCCTGTGAGAGATGCGGTCATCCATGTCTCGTATTCCGCCTCTAATAACCGTAGGGCGCTACGCTCCATCTGTGAGGGACCAGGCAGGGATGAGCTGGAGGAGCTGAGCCCAGCAGAGTAACAGCTTCCAGGGCATCTCCTGCAGCCTAGGGCCCTTGGTTCTGGGAAGGAGAATGGCTGTTTAACATGCATGGGTAATTGGTAGCAGATGAAATTCTCATGCCTGAGAGTGGCAGAAAAACTGATGTTGGTTGTTTTCACTACAGCAGCAGTGCTGGTCTGTTTCAGAACTGGTGAAGCGTTGAGGATGCCTGTGATGTGATCATGTAACCAATGCTGTTGTAGGGGTGAGTAATGTGGCCATACTGTATGTTATTATAATCATTATAAATTACATCAAGCTAGGGATTGCCAAAATAATAATACATAAAATAAATGTAAAGGAAAAAATACAGAAAACTTGCTGGATAATTTGGTATACAGTTCTCATTTCTGATGTTCTGATGTCTCATTTTCATCCTTCAATTAAGCCACAAAACTGTAGCTTCACAGTTAAACACGAATAAATACATAAATAACTGGTTTAACTGCATTACTTTAAGTGTTGTGGACCAACTCCTCTAATGACAGATAAGATTTAGAGATAAATACCTAATTTTTAGTTGCACTGACTAGTTACGACCCCATTAATCACACAATACCACCATCACTGGGAGGATGAAGGTGAGTGCATGCTTCTGCCAAGTCAAGTGAAGCCTGACACTATATTTTTTTAACTGCTGCTAACATGTCATTGGGAAGTTCTGACATTGGAAAGCACTGACTGCCAATTCTGTGATGTCAGCTAACAGATGCCTGTACTAGTTAGCATTGCACTGAGGGGAGGAAGGGCCATCCTATTTACCCAGAGAAAGTGAGGCCTATTTTGGTTTCTTGGACTCCCATCCACGGATGGCTGCAGCACCACCGGGGATTAAACTTGCAAGCTTGTAGATGGCAAAGCCAATGCTTTGACAGTGACACCACTTGGGAGTCCACCATGATTTATTGACCTTATGATGATCACACACTGTTAGTACAGCACAGAAGTAACAAGACGACAACGACAACTTTATGCAAATGAGCAGCAACAGAGTCGGGTGACAGCCAATCATAGCATCATTAGTATTTTAGTTCCAATTTCCTTTGTTTCCTTTTCCAACATTAGCAATTTTGTTCCCATGTATAGCAGCCTTAGTTGCATTCCAAACCACACATTTCTATACTGCAGTTTATGGACTATCTTATATGCAGTTTGGTGTGAAAGTGTGCAATTCGGAACAAAGCCATTGTCTTAATGCATGGATAGTGGTGACTGCCAATGCTACTTTGCGAGATCACAATATTTATAGGAAAACAAATTCTTCAAGTATTATGTTATATTTTTTCATGTCATCCACTATAATGCTATGAAAACATTACATTAAGTATAGCCTGCCAAATCCAAAAATGACTCAAAAAGGGGCCTTGAGTTCTTGCTGCTCAAAAATGGGATTAACTAAACATGTAGTAAAGTCCCTTGGCTCTCTCTGGGTAGAATTCTGAATGCAAACATGAGTTTTTTCTGGTTTTAACACTCCATCCTCTGCAGAGCATGTTCTCTCATTTATGTACGTGAATAATTCAACAAAGAAGCATTTACAATCCTGTGAGCTTGAGAGAACTTCTTTGCTTGTGTGTGTCTTCAGTGCCACCGGACATGGCAAACAGACTCTGAATCTTTCAAAAGGGTCAAAAAAGTGAGAGGGTTTAACTCCCTTAGACAGATTCAATACTGTGTAGGTCACATAAACAAACCAGTGACTAGCATTGCCTTAGTCAGCCAATAAAAAAACTAAGCAGTGTCAAAAATAGAACCTATGGAGAGACAGCCTTTCCATGTTTCTCAACACTGCCGTTAAAAGGCTCTCAGGTTAATGCTTCCTGATCTGTGAGAGCTCAGGAAGCAGAGATATTGCTGTGAAAGGAAAATAATAGATGCCAGCACCCACCAGCACACTGTTGTGTTTAACCAAAGCTCTAATATCGGAATATATATATATATATGTGTGTGTGTGTGTGTGTGTGTGTGTGTGTGTGTGTGTGTGTGTGTGTGTGTGCATGTGTGTGTGCGTGTGTGGTATTTTAATTCTCATCTGGTCTTTGCTTCCTATTTATTGTTCTACTTTTGAAGTCACACAATAACCCGCTCGAGTGAAAAAATGTCTGGAAACAAAGGCCTGCCCTGGGCATCTCATGATGCAGAATATTTGCTAAACAAGTGTATCAGAAACAGAAGCAGGCAGTACTTTAATCATGAGCAGGAATAAAACTAGAATGGTCTTCTCCTCTCCCAATGTAAATCCTACTCTTTGTGTAGGTTCTGATTGGCAATTCATTATTTCATTCAAAAGCAATTACTCTTTAAGTTTCTACGTTAACACGTAGTTTGACTTATGCATTTGACAAGCAGTCTATCACAGTATTGCAGTCAAAGTCACCTTGCCTTGCAGCTGAGTCAAGTCTCAATTTGCCTGTAGTTAAGTGAGAGTCAATGTTATCATATATAAAATGTCCAAATGCATAAAGGAGTAGAAATAGCTGAACATAGAATGTATTGTAGTCAGAAATAAGAATGTAAATCACTATGCATCCTCCCTTTTGCCCTATATGCCCATTTCTGTCTTGTTTCCTTTCTTTTCCATACTAGGAGGAGTTAACTACCTTATTGTGGAAAGTAGCCTCTGTCTCTGGATATCTCCACAAATTATTTTACCATTATTTTGACTGAAGCCAGATTAGAGTAGGGTGTGAACTGCTGGATGGATTTACCATTCGCTAGTTTAATTACCAAACACTCTATCACTGTCAGTTGTGCTTGTGTTGTCTTCTAGAGCTGTCCTCACCTGGTTTTAATGTTGGTACTAGTCTTTTGTTAGCACTTTTATTAATTAGTTACCCTATACTTCAGGCTCTCTAACTAGCTATGAACCTTTCTCTGTCCTTCTGTGGCCTCTGTTTTAACATTTAACATGTAACCCCCAACAACCTTCTGGACCATCTTCTGTCCTTACAGCCACCTGCTTTGTATGTGGTTGACTATGGAACTGCCTATGTTCTGTTCAAAAGGCAGACTTCATCTCTGGTCTAGCACCTCTGTACTTGTTCAATTTCTTAGCTCTTACTGAAACTTGGATTACACCAGAGAACACTGCAACACCAACTGCTCTTGCCTGTGGTTTCTCACACTCCCCCAGAATGAATGAAAGAAGTGCGGGCACAAGACTGCTCCTCTCTCACAAATTGCATGCTATACCTGTCTCTCATTCACACTTCAATATTCTTTCCTTTGAACTCCATTGCTGTAGCTGTAACTCATCCTACTAGACTCCACATCATTGTTATTTATCGCCCACCTGGTCCAGTAAAACCTTTCGTTGGAGTGCTGGATGTTTTCCTTAGCTCATTTCCATATGATGGTTTTCCTCACATTCTTCTTGGACTTTAACAGTGCAGCAGTTACATTCAGGCACCTCAGACTGCTGTACTGCTTAAGGTGGAATGGATGACTTATTTTAGCATTCCGTCAGTTGTTGCCATCATGGAAAACACACTGATGTGCATTCTAGTTTTGTTTCCTGCTGTTTCCACCATCTTTTTGGTCATAGCTTCTTTTGTGAAAGAAAGCTGTTAGGAGTTTCTCTGCCATTGTGCAATTGGCTATCTTGCTTTACCTAACAGATTTTTTCTTTTGGCTGTCAGAGCATCCAATTTATTCCTTGCTATCAGGATGAAATTGGCATTTTAAGAAATATGAAAAAAAATATTCCAAAACAAATCATCACCCCTAACTTTAATTCTTAAAAACTCTCTTCCTGTTGTAGTTGATACATGTGCATTGCTGTGAAATGCTATAACCATAAGGTAGTAGTACAAGTTAAAATTCAAATTTTTGTGGCTATCTTGAGTAGTTGATCTGACCTCCCACCTTCAAAAAATACTAAGCTACTAAGCTTATTAGCTATTTGCAGTTAAAACCCTTTTTTATTAATGAAAAATATATGATAAATATCTAAAAGTATGCTAAAGTCATGCTAAAACTACTCACACACTACTATACCACAGGAAGAAAAACACAGCTAAAAACACTTCACACAGTATTTGCCTTTCCCAAAACATGTGCATGTTTGTAGTACAAATATTACATTTTGCAAGTGTGAAGTGATGTCTAAATGTGTTACATTTCACTTCTAGTCACAGTTCTTCTGACCTCCCAGTTCACACAATCAGATTGTACTGACCAAACATTGTCAAAGCTCAGCTGTTTTCAGGAAGCTGGTTCACAGTAAAAATGCAAAAAGACAGAAAACACTGATATATGTCTAATGTACAGCACCAGTATGTTCCACAAAGAACATTAGTGTGGACCATACTGTTTGCTGGGGATGAATTTTAATGGGGTCTAAAGTGATTTCTACACTATTCTTTACAACCACTGATACACTGGATTAGAATCCACTGAAACATGGTTTAGAGAGAGAAATAAAAGAGAAAAGAAGAGTGGGCTTAGAGCAAAAAAGAGAGACGTAAGTGGCTCCAAAACCTCAAATTTATGCAACCAAATTGGAATCCCACTTTCAAATGACTGCTGTTGGGTCTAACAACATCCTATGAGACAAAAAAAGAAGGCTGTGCATGTGTATGATAGGGATAGAGAGAGAGGAAATGAGAGTGAGAGAGAGAGTGCAAGAGAGTGAGCAAGAGAGAGAGAGAGAGAGAGAGAGAGAGAGAGAGAGAGAGAGAGAGAGAGAGAGAGAGAGAGAGAGAGAGA
>JBBPDA010000105.1:21224900-21235047 GCA_037974385.1 Arnoldichthys spilopterus | reverse complement strand
TGAATACTTAGGACCATGTGATATTTCAGTTTTTCTTTTTTAATAAATCTGCAACAATTAAAAAAATTCTTTTTTTGCCTGTCAATATGGGGTGCAGTGTGTACATTAATGAGGGGAAAATATTAATTTAAATGATTTTAGCAAATGGCTGCAATATGAAAAAAAATGTGAAAAATTGAAAGGGGGTATGAATACTTTCCGTACCCACTGTATGTTTAAATTGTGAAGTCTATGACATGTGCAATCTATCAAATAGTTTAAATTATGAAAGTCAATATGAAAACAAGAAAAAATCCAGTTGGGACAGTTTTGATTTGACGTAACTAGTCTACAAATAACCGATCTGCTCCTACTAGCTGGGTAAAACAGCATAACATTATTGTATTATTGTATTTCTGTTTGTAAACTATGTGGTTAAAATATTTTGCTGGCATCGGCAGGAGGCTTCCTTATTTCTCATTTAAGAAATCACCCCTAAAATTATTCCTTCTAGCAAGCCCAGTTCTATGGCTCTGTTGAGAGCCTGGCTGCCACAAGATGTGATTGGTCACAGAGATATTGTAAAGGCTCAAAATTCAGTGCAATTTGAAATATACTACTGTTTACGCTGTCTACATTGACTTTTATTCTAGCAAATTTTAAAGCTGCTTAGGCTGTTTTTAGGGGTATGTAAACTTTTTAGAGGTGCATAAACAATATTTAGAAGTGTTTTTAGAAACCCCTGTGTCCCTGGTTAGATGGCCAATCTGGAAGCAGATTTTGTAACATTGACTGTACAGAGCAGTTTTGTTTGTTTAACAAATCATTTAATGATTCATCATTAAATAAATCATTATTTTAATGCCCTTTGGTATGAATGGAAAACTGTTTCAAAATTCAGATTTTGTACAGAAATATTCCAAAATGAAAACCTATTTATTCAAACTAGAAGACAACATATAAACTTTAAAAAATAATATTGGTTAAAAAAAAAAAAATATATATATATATATATATATATATACATATGCCTAAACAACCTAAGACCGTGAGAAACATGTCAGGAAAAACATTTGCTGTTTAAAAAGCATGTTAGAGCTAGACCACAATTTGCAAAGCCCAGGATTTTTGGAATAATGTAGATAGAACTGTTTGACCGCATTACCAGCACATGTGTGGTGTAAACTTAAGAAAGCTTTTCAGGAGAAGAATCTAATACGTGAAGCATGGTGGTAGAAATGTTATTGTTGGTGATGGCTTTACTACTTTCTTAAAATATATGCTTGCTCAAATACATGGAAACAATTTGCATGGGTGTACTTATTAAAGTCATTTTTAAACTCAGTCTGAATCCTTTCTAATTTTGTTTGTAACTGAGTACATGTAACTACAGTACGCTCCTCTAGTCACTGGTTGCATTATGTACTATGTGGCACTGATCATGCAGTGGGCTGGGTGGGTGTGGGGAAGTGGGGGGTGAAAATGTTAAATGGCTTGACTGAATTGGACCTCAATTTCAACCCAATAGCTGTGTCAAGAGATCGATTAGTTGCCGCTGCTGTATGCTTCTTCAATATCTTTCCATTGCGGGCTCTTGTAATGTGCCACCACCAGCACACTGTCTGGAGGAATGAAAAGATAAGGCTGGCCTCCGCAGCCCAGTGTGCTGCTGTCATCACCAGCTATGTGAGGCAGCGGATATGGGATGTATGAAGAGCACGATTGTGGCGTGTAGTGTTCTTATTGTAATTAGATATCAGCAACAACAGAATTGGCGCGAGGGAGGAAAGGGGGAGGGTGGAGAGAGAGAGAAAGAGAGAAGGTCTTGTTAATTCCATCGCTGTCTGCTCACATTTTTGTCCTCATTACTCTGTGAGGGAGAGCACACACCCTGTTGTCTTCACAAGCTGACGGAGAATATTTCGGGTGAAAATGCGAGGGTTTGTGTGGCACTGCAGAAATTGCTGTGGCCGAGAGACCCAGAGAGACAGAGGGAGAGAGAGAGAGAAAGAGAGAGAAAAAGGTGGAGGGAGTGGCGCGGGGAGGCAGCCCCACACGCTTCAGGAATGCCAACAACACCTTGCCTCTTCCTCTTTGGAACGTTTAAAAAAAATAAAATAAAAAAATAAAAAAATAATAAATAAATAAGTAAAGCTGAAAAAAGGAGTCTGCAGCACTTTGGAACACCAGCAAAGGAATTGGAATGAATCGTTTGCCCCAGAGCTCTTAAGTCTGTGACCTTCACTGTTCTTTTATGTTCCTTTTACAGGAGTTGAGTCTTTGAATTCAAATATATGAGAATAAAGTATCACTGCCTCTGAATGGAAATTAGAAAAAGAATGAGGGAATGTATGGTTTTTAAAAGAGGCCTATGACCTTGTTACACATCTCTCACAACCCTTCTTTGCCTTCCTTGTTCGCTGCAGTCTAAGGTCTGCTTTAAAGTCTACTTTAAAGTAAACCCCCCTAAAAAACGTACATGGGACTCACTGAAAAAAAGTGATGCGATTTTTTATTCAAAAGTCTATTGTTTTCATGAACATCAACACAATTGCTAAAAAATAATGCTCTGAAAGACTGCTTATGTAGGAAATGGTCATCTATGTATTATTCAGTAACTTTATAGGAACAAGAATAAACATGCTTAATTCTGCTGTGCAATAATGGATTGAGATTTAAAGGGGAATTCCACAAATGTAAAATTCCACTTTTAAATGCTGAGGCTTAAAAAATTAATATATATCATTCAGACTGGTTTTCGGTGAATGGTCCATTAAAAAAAAAAACGTATCAACTTTGATTTCTTTATAGTGGTGGTAGCAACCAGGGGTCACATCACAAATAAAGTCATTTTATTTACAATACCAACCTGCGCTGAACTCATACAACATCTGGTTTTATAGATAATACAAATAATGGTAAAAATAAGTTTTGTTGTACTTCAGGTACTGCATGTACCTCTGTACCAAAAACAGAAAAAAACAATTTTAGGCTTTCTCAAAACTATTCTCAAGCACCAGACACAGTATCTGTAAACATTTGCTAAATTTATTGCTGATGTGGCTTTTAGAGATGTGAAATGTTTTATACATTTAAACATTTCTGAGGGGGGAGGTAGGATGAAACCAAGGACCTAGCACTGACAGGAAGCCCTCAGAGAACAACATCTAAAAATAATTATAATAAATAATAATAAAATAATAATAATATATAATTGCAGCTCCCCTGCATCTTAACCACTTAATAATGCAGAAATGTTTCAACCATTTTTGAACCAAGGTAATTTTGAACTATTTCTTTTGGTTCATCATGTGTAAATATATACATATATATATTGTGGGGAAGTTGGAGCCAATCCCAGCTAACTACAGACCAGGAGGCCAACACATAGACAGACAACCACTCTCTCTCTCTTTCTCTCTCTCTCTCACACACACACACACAATTTATAGAGAATCCAGTCAACCCCTTGTAAGCCTTTGGACAGTGGGAGGAAACCGGGGCACCCAGAAAAAACCCAGGAGAACACGAGGGGAGCTTGCAAACTCTGCACAGAAAGACACCTGTGGCCAACCCAGGGATCAAACCCAGGACTGGCAGTAATATATAATATATAATTAAAGAACTATAGAATTATTATTAAGTGAAGGGACAGTGCCTCAGTGCATATTTTAATGTAACCAAACCCTTGCCTGTGAGTAGCATGTTTCACAATTGCACTGTAAACTTTTTAATGCCATAAACCCAGCTAGTTCAGGTCAGCATCACTCACAGGTTACAGTCTTTTCCAAACAGCCGTCTCCACAGGGGCTGACAATAAGGCAGTAGAAGACTACAGCCTCCTGAAGGACTGTCAATACCTCCAACACACATACACACACACATACACACACACACACACACACACAGATATACACACATGGTCTGCCCAAGGGGCCGGCCACAGTGCTGGGCCCAGCTGTCGCCCCTGCACCATTAATCCAGTGCTTCAGCCGACAGAATCCATCTCCCTCTAGCAGGGCTTTGACAGAGGCTAAAAGCGCCGGTGAGATAGCGGGACGCGGATCAATCGCTTCGATCCCACCTCTCATGCCAGGACCCATTCATCAGCCTCTGGTTGTTGTTTGTTTGTTTGTTGCCGTCTTTGCCAGGCCATCTCCGGAGTGCAAGGTGCTGCAGGTGCAGGTGCGGGCCAGAGAGGGGAGGGAGAACGAAAAAGCAAGAGCAAGAGAGAGTGGGAGAGAGAGAAAGAGAGATAGAAGCAGAGCAACACAAAAAAACTCCTCCACTTGCAGTGCTGTCACTAGCATTAGCACAGGCTTTAGCCTTAAGTCTAGAGGCGTCCTTCATATGCACAATGTGGGAAATGTTTTGTGATATGGACCAATGCACTCACCCTCTAACTGACTCTAATTTTAACTTCCCAGTGACATGTATATGCCAGCAAACCTCTCTTCTTCTAATCAGTTAATTATTTCTCACTTATTACTTACTGAAACTGAAACTCTACCACATTTGTGTTTGTAAGTAAATGAGGAAATGTTTGATTATATTTTAAGTTAAGAAAAGTTGTAAATACTGCCTTGTTTTGCTGAAAGGAAATATGTTTTTAGAAAGTCTTTGTCATTTTTTATCATCTAAATAAATAAAAAACAAATACAAAAGTGCAGATAGTTATACAGGATTTCTATGTACATACATTTGATTCTATAATTATAAATTATTGCCAGATCAACACTGTATGCCATTATCTTTTGGGATGTTTTTCTCTACTTGGGATGTCTTTCCACCAGTGGTCATTTACCTGGGAATATTTTACGTTGAATGGACAATTAGAAATGGCCCAAATTTCATGTTAAAATCTTACATTTACACATGAAAGTTTTCTCCTTCTGTAAGATGCCATTTCAGATTTGTTTTGTTACAACAGTGATGAAATGTAGTTATGTAATAACCTGACTGTATATTGGTATGATTATGTAATATTCATCTAACATATATCAAAGCAGTAATAAAGGTAAGCTCCTAAGGGTTAAAATGTAACGTATGAAAGCATATCTGTGGTGATATGCATCTCTCGCAGCAAGTAATTTTTAGCTCCTGTTGTGTCTTCCATGTCTCACTGAATCTGTATTTCCTCCAGAATGTTTGGCTGTTTAGAGGTGATGTCTGTCCCGTCCTCTAACGTGCACTCTCGGTAGCTTCAGCATGATTTGGCTGTCAGGTCGCTGCTGCCAGGTAGCCCATACACACAGATCCAGAGATTTCTCCATATATTTGAACTAGATCTGAATTCGGCTCATGTACTGCAGGCTCGGCTGATGAGAGCTGAGGTCTTGACATCTGGTGGGTTGGCAGATGATCGTTCTTCACTATTTTTTTTTTTTCCCAACAGTGATCTGGTCTGTAGTGTAATGGATACATGTAACTATGCAGCAGACATTTAAAAAGGGAGATAAATTTACAGGCTGACTTAAAGTGAGCAAGAGAGTGCTCTCTGAGTAGCTGTCACTGTTCAAACCAAGCTTCATAGTGTAGAAACCTCAACTTTGTAGGAGATGAGAAAACATTCTTAAATTTAATGTACATTAATGCAGAAGACTTTTTTGAGCATATCTATTTTTCTATGGTCTTTTCTATTTCATTGCAGACTGATGGCAGACTGTCTGACATATAATGCATTACACAACTAACCATGTTACTAAATATGTCATTATAATTATACTGTCGCTGTCGGAAAAAAAAATTGTGTTTGAAAAATGGTGACTTTACAGGGGAAGAAAAATATAATGGAAGTTAATGTATTTTTATTTCAAGTAATTATAGAACATCTGGTCTGTTCATCTTAAAATTCCCACACAGTATAAAGGTCAGCTGGTATTTCCAAATGATGCAAAGAAGTAAAAATGGCAAGGTTTTGTCTCAAAACAGCCATGATACATTCATAAAAAGATACCTGATAAGGTAAGATTGAGGTCATTTATTTAGAAAGTTTCATTTATTTGTTCATTAATATAAAGAACAATAATTTTAGAATAAGCACAAATAAACAAATAAGCAACACATTGGGATTTGATCTGTTTGTGTTAGCTCAAGCAACACTAAACCACTGTTCTCACCTGGTCACTACATGCATCATATCAGAATTATATCCGGATAGGACTGAGCCGTATGCAGGTGTTAATACACTCAAGTCACATTTTTAAAACAGATTTAATAATTGAAACCACTTTACAATGTGGTTAAAGAGGCATTTAAGCCACGTCATAGCTGTGTAAATGCATTTCTCCAAGCTATTCAGCAACAAAAACCATCTCTCAGTCCCGCACCTCCCGTGTTCTGCTTATGGGAAAGAGACCACATTTCAGACTGCCACCACTTAATGCAGGCATCGCTGTTACCTTGTTCATGGGTTTCTCCTCCGAGTTTCATCTTATTTCTTAGTCCATTCTGAAGCCAGTTAGCTCTGATAAAGCACAGGTTTTATTAAACCTCACTGTCTTGCTACAGTATGCTGTGTTCTAACACACATAGTTCATGATGGTGAGTTTATCCAATCAGTTCTTCATTAAATGAACTCAGGTGCTGTTGATGGAACAAATACAGGCCATGGCTGGAGTGCATCTAGAAATTAAAAAGCAAAGCTGGATTTATTAATACATTTTAATAACAAAATTGACATTATTTTTACTGTATTTGTTAATTGTTTTGTATGTATTCTAATCTTACATAGTTTCTTTACAGGCAAACAGTTATTATTGAATAGTTTTAACAATTTTCATGGGTACTTAAAGATTTTGCACAGGACATGTTTATAAAATTTAGATTAAATGTTCACTAAAACCACAGTTATAACTCCAAAAAACACTAATGCCTGGATTCTTGCACTTTTTCCTGATGCTGATGGATATCACAGTAATGAGAGCTATCCATTTTTCTAGACAACATGTTTCTTATATACTGGTCTCAGATCAGGGGCAATGAATTCCACTACAGCCACAAGATTTAATCAGAGAAGGAACTTAATTATGATGAAATGAATAAATGAACGAGTGAATTTTTTGTCAATAAGCTGAATTTAAAGGAACCTTGCCAGAACTGGTTGAAATGCAGTTCAGTCAGTCCCACTGTCAGCAGCAGACTTTGAGGCAAAGGAACAGAAGAGACTTCCTCATCAGCAGTTTAGAAGCTTCTTAGGAGGACAGCAGGTAGGAGTCTTTTTCCTCCTTTCATATCTTACAGTTATGTCAATAGAGTCCCCAGCAGGGACCCCAACTCGTCTGAAACCATCGATTCCTTTCCTAGTGTCTCTAATTAAAAGCAAAAAGAGTAAAGCATGAAACAGGCTGTAAGTACATTATGCAGTGGAACTGCCAAATGCTGGGATGTGTTTTTGCACAAGGACAATAAAATGTGGTTATTACAGGCAGGAGAAAGAAAACAGAATGATAGGATTCATAAGTTGCGCATAAGTTTCCTTCTTTAATGTTCATTTATATGCTAAGTGTGCCCCAAAGGGGCCTTACTCCCCTCCTTTAATTTTTACTTATCTTTTTTTAATCAATTTTCTTTTATCTCAAAAAGTTATTTGAATGCCTCCACATCTTACTCCTCGCTCAGCAAGAGTGCTTGGGACATCAATTATTCAACGGCGACAGAGAGCAGCAAAATATGCTAACATTGATGAAATAGTCTCCATACCTAGAGGATTCCATTTTCAAACAGTATATTGTGTGTGTGTGTGTGTGTGTGTGTGTGTGTGAGTGTGTGTGTGTGTGTGTGGGAGAGAGAAAGAGAGAGAGAGAGAGAGAGAGAGAGAGAGAGAGAGAGAGAGAGAGAGAGAGAGAGAGAGAGAGAGAAAAGTAAAAATGTGCTGACTGGCCCACAATGAAATGTAACTGTTTGATGAGAAATTAGGTGTTGAAGGGGTACAATAGTAATAGAAAAGGAACCATTTTAGAACCTTTTAGCTTTTCTGTTTATTTAATGAAGGGTTACACAGAGGTCAGCTGCTGTAAAACCGTCTAATGATTTAAAAACGCACTCAGGGCAGTAATACTGCAGGCCTCTGGGAGTTCCTCCCTTTTCTCTCATCAGGAACTCATCATCCTGCAGGCACTCTCTCGCTCTCTTTCTCTTTCTCTCTCTCTCTCTCTCTCTCTCTCTCTCCGGACATGTCTCCAATCAGCGTTATTTATTTAGCTCATTTTCTTTCATTTATTTATCATAACATATGCTCACCCTTGCAGCTATGGAATCCAACTCATAAATAATCTCATCTTTCCTGTTCGCACCCGTCTCAGGCAAGCTCACTCCCTCGCACACACATACCCACAAACACACACAGGCTCATCAGATCAGAGCATCCAGAGTGATTGCCACCTAGGCGAGGTTTGAAGATGTCGTATCATTAGAGCCCCACTGATATACAGCTCTGTCTGCAGAGGCTGCAAGGACAGGGTGCATCACTGGAATGCTGCAATAAACATATTGGCAAAGCAAAGTTTAGCATTTTGTACTCAAAAATGGAGACAGCTCAGTGGTTTTCAAGAGTTATTACAGTAGAAATAAAAAAATTTCTTCCCTGCCTTTAGTACTGTTTCTATAAATAAAAAAAAAATCTACACCTGTTGTCTTTTGTTCTGGCCGAAGTTAGGCTTCAGACCTTTGTGTGGCTGAATTGTAGTTAAGTAAATTACGTTTTAGCTGGGAATCATTTTTAATGGCTAATACAATTATCAATTTTGCTCGTGCATTATGCATACATTGTAAGTGTATGTTAAATTGTGGAACTCTATACTAGAGCTCTACAATAAAATAAAAATTCTATAATCAGAACTCTACAATCATATACTCAACATATGCAGGTTCAGCAGGTTTAACAATGCAAGAATCTCTCAATCAAAATATCAACATTATTTTTATAGTCAATAAAGACAAAAGCAAATAACCTACAGTTGTGTTCCAAATTTTGTAAATTTCATTCATTTTGCCTTTGGGATGTTTTTTTTTTATAACAGATTAAAAATCAATTACAGACTTAGTCACGTCATCTGTACAACATAGTAATGCCCTTGGGTTAACGCTTAATTATTTTCATCACTGATATAGTTTCAAATTAAAATGCACCACATCCAATTCATTAACATAAACTTTGAAATAAAAAGGTAAACTATTTGAAGACATCTCTATAGCTAACAGGGAAAATGGGTTAAGGAAGTTACTAGGCTAGAACAAATCCAGTTCAACCAAAGGAGAAACTGTAACTTATTTTAGTCAAAACATCTACAGTGGTGCTGTTTGTAAACCCTCTAAAGTTTTCTGTATTTCTGCAAAGATGTGACCTAAAACACTTGATTTTCTTGAGTTCTAAAAGTTTATCCCAATTTACAGTAAAAAAAAAAAGAAAAAATATTATAATTGATAAAATAACCCTTTATTAGTCCCACAAGTGGGAAATTTGCAAACACTACCATAAGGGGATTTGAACTCCCAACCTTGTGTACGGTAGGCACACGCTCAATTGCTGCACCACTGGGTTGAGATGATCTAATGTCAGGTTTTTTCAGTCAATGAGATGAAAATGACAGATATGAATGGCATTATTTATTTTAAAAAGAATCTACCAAAGTCTGATCTTCAAAACACATTTGTGGAAATATATAATGGCATGAACAAGGGAGATTTCTCAGGACTTTAGAAAAAGCTCAAAATTGTTACAAAAACATATTTTCTTTTAGAGAAGTGCAATGTTTGAAGTAAGGAAAGCACTACATTCTCCCATAAGAACATTATCCCATTTGTGAAACACGATGATGGTTTAGACCTGTTTTATTGCATCCATGTTGGGATGGAACAATGAATTCTGAATTACACCAAGTAAACTTTCAAGCACCATTGTAATTTTAAAGTGTGTAAACAATCAAATGATATATATTTTATATCAGTGAAAAAGTTAACACTATCAGGACAGATCGGGGTAGTTTTTCTTAGTTAGCATGGAGGGGGATTTGTTGTTGTTGGGTCTAACCTGTCAAGTTTTATTTAGCTACAACAACATACAGTGGAGGAAATAATTATTTGACCCCTTACTGATTTTGTAAGTTTGTTCAATGACAAAGAAATGAAAAGTCTCAGAACAGTATCATTTTAATGGTAGGTTTATTTT
>JBBPDA010000105.1:21212082-21224800 GCA_037974385.1 Arnoldichthys spilopterus | reverse complement strand
TATTTAAAGTTATTTTTAAAAATTTCCTTTTGATGTGCTATCTGTCACTGTTAAAATAAACCTACCATTAAAATGATGCTGTTCTGAAACTTTTCATTTCTTTGTCATTGGACAAACTTACAAAATCAGCGAGGGGTCAAATAATTTTTTCCTCCACTGTAGTTCAGCTGAATGGTGTAGCATTAAAAAAAAAGTATTTTATTCCCATTTTAATTAAGATTACAATTTCCCCTTAGGCTGATGGTTTATTTCTCACATTTTCTAACATCCTGTAAGCCTTGTCCAAACTAGCACTGTTGTACAAGCTTCCTATTAAATGTGTTTTTGGGTGAAGCATGGATCAGTCGGTTCAACAAGTAAATCTGTAAAAAAGGATTCTGTTATGGATAAATTCATTGAAAGCAGTGAGCACAGATCAGAAAGACTACAGGGCACACATACATTGCCTCGGCCTCCTCGGTGCAGTCAGGGTGTTGCCATGCAGCAATGGGAGAGAGAATGATCATGCTGACCCCATAGCCTACAGCAAGCAGGGGACTAGCAACTCTACTGCACAGAATACAAATCACACACACACTGACCTCAACCCCCTAGACTGTGTACTAATACAGAGCACAACAGCCTGCTGGCCTGAGACCTGTCAGAGTTGGCCTTATTCACCACTGCCCCAAAGGATTGGGCCTCTGGCCTAAAAGAGCCGACATGGCAGCATAAAAGGAGTCTCGCTCTCTCTCTCTTCCTCTCCCTCTCTATTAATGTTAAATATAAGCTTTAAATATAAAAGAAAATAAAAAGGTACATTTGGACTGTTATAGTGACCTATTCAACATAAAATTTTAATGCAGTATAAATGGCAACAGGCACTTCAAAGCCTATGAAATAAAAAAATGAGCTGCATTGTATTGATTTCTTAAAATTTCTTTTAGATTTAGTATGGGAAAATAATTTTATCAGTTTGTTTTATTAGTACCTAAACTTGGTGGTGTGACATCAAACTTATATAAATGGCAAACATGATAAAGCTTTCTTAAGTAACTCACTTTGTCATACTGTTTTATCATTGCTGTCTTGTGATCTAACACTTCATTGTGCAAATTCATTACATTTTGTGTTATCATTGTACAAAGTAAGACAACTGTCCTCAGTGTTTCAGTATATTGTGACAAACCCTGTTATAAACCTAAAAAATGCTGATGACTTTTTCTGATACCATTTTCCATGTGTTCCACTGAGATTTGTATGTTTTTTTTGTGCCACAGTTCTGAATGTCACACCAAATGATACAGTTTCACACCCGGTGGAATCTGCTGGTAATTTAGGCAGTGGTGGCCTAGTGGTTAGGACACTGCCTTTGGGACCTGAAGGTTGCAGGTTTGAGTCCCAGCCCGGGTACCACTGAGGTACCCTTGAGCAAGGTACCTTCCTACTACACTGCTCCCCGGGTGCTGTTGGTAGCTGCCTGCTGCTCCACGTGTGATGGGTTAAATGCAGAGGTCACATTTCGTTGTGGTGCTTGAGTGTGTTCACAATGACAAATTTTCACTTTCACTAAAAGGGAAAACACAATCACATGTCAATATAAAAAAGTGTATTAAATACAAAAATATAAACATTTATAAGCATTCAAGGAGTAACAGTTTTTAAAAAAAACCCATAAAAGCATGCAACATTGTGCCACTATTTGTTGTATAGCACTTGGGTTTTAGATACAAGACAAGTGAACTATATTTCCAGCAAAATACATTTTATAACTATAATAAAACTGAATATCACAAGTTAATGACATCTCCCTTGCTATGTAAGCTGTAATTTTGTGTTTGTGTTCACACTTTATTCTTCATTCAAAAAAGAGTTTTAAAAGACAAAACATTTTAAACTTAGCTATTTTTTAAAGATGTAAGAATACGTTTACTTGAATAATGATCTCATACAGTATGACTGGGCTCATATAATGTGATAAGCAAAACTTGATTCGCAAACAAAAATTGCAATTGTGTCAGCCTCAAGCACTGTATTTATATTTAGTCCTCACACATAGTTACAAAAATATGGGAAACATATATATTAGCAAAAACAGAAGTATTATATCCAAGCAATAAAAGTGTGATGTATAAATATCTACAATAAAATGCAATTAACAATAAACACTACTGATGAGGGTGCAAAAGAATAAGCAGCAATGGTGCATACAATAGGATGCAATGTTACACTTAATGAGATTTAATGCACATTGGGCCTTGTGGTAATATGCAAGCACCCTAACAGTACACCCACTTCAACAGGGTAACAGATCTAAACATAACAATGACAAATTTATCTTTGGCATTTCTGAGAGAAAGTGAATATTTGTCATTGTGAACACACTCAAGCACCTCAGTGAAATGTGACCTCTACATTTAACCCATTACACATGCACACGTGGAGCAGTGGGCAGCTACCAACAGCACCCAGGGGGCAGTGCAGCGTGATGGTATCTTGCTCAAGGGAACCTCAGTGGTGTCGGGGTCGGAACTTGAACCTGTTACCTTTAATTCAATGGGCAATGTCCTAACCACTAGGCCACCACTGTCCCACTTTTATGCAAAAAGCATTACAGAGAAAATACAGTAGGAAAGTGTACTGAAATGGGAGCACCAAAAAGATCTGATATATTTTTCAAAAATACAGCACAAAACTCAACTTGTAAACTTTTCATATCTTTCAGAGTTGTTTTCTGTACTTGTTGATTAAACAAAGACTCGTTTCCCCAAGGGTTTCCAAACAATTGCCCATTAAAATATCACAATATAGTATCTCCTTATAATATCCATTTCTAAGGCAACAACTTTTTATCAGAGCTGGCTCAAAATATTATGCCTAGACTTGAACTATAGAGCACACTGACAAACAGACATCTGTGTGATCATTCCTTACTAAGGAGAGTCTTGGGATAGTCAAACCATACAAGATGTTTGAAAGTAAATTGTGAAAAGGTGAGTGATGAATTAATTGCATGGATGTCCACTAAATTCACATAAAGCAGCAGCATGTTCTGTTTGTTTTTTGAATAAATTCATTTTTGTTAATTTGTTTTGATATTCAGGATCATATAAAGGCTGTGTCATGTCAACCACCCATGTGCACTGTGGATGCACAAGTGAATAGCATTGACTGTAGTTATTTCATTACAAAGGCACCGGTCATGGGGGTGGGACATATTACGACAAAAGAGAGGGTCCTGTTGCACAAAATCTTAATGCAGACTCGGATAGAAAGGTGTCAGAACACACAGTGCACCACAGTCAGAGCTGTTTTGATAGCATAAGGCAGCCATACAGTAAATTATACAGGCGGTCATAATGTTATATTTGTGAAAGTGACTTTTTGTCATTGTGAACACACTCAAGCACCACAACAAAAACCTCTGCATTTAACCTATCGCACGTGCAGCAGCGGGCAGCTACCAACAGCGCCCGGGGAGCAGTGTAGTGGGACGGTACCTTGCTCAAGGGTACCTCAGTAGTGCCCGGGCCGGGACTCAAACCTGCGACCTTCACATCCCAAAGGCAGTGTTCTAACCACTAGGCCACCACAGCTGATTGGTGTATAAGGAAAGAATATATATATATGACATTGCATGGGCTGACCATTTTTTTGCAGTGCTTAGTTAGTTAAAAATATAATAAATTATATATAAATACATTTTTGGCCACTACAATCTGTCACAATGCTCTCAGTGTACAATTTAAACAATGACTCTAACTGCTGCTAATTATGCAGCAAAAACACTGAAGGGTAACTGTACGTTACTGCAGTCATAGTCTGATAATAAAACGTGTAGCCAAAGCACTTTAACACACACACAAAAGAACACAGAACCCACATGTGGACTTTGGAATGAAACAGCTGAACCACTGCTTCATAATGAAATATTGCCATTTTTAGACCTTGGTAATGAATTAATCAATTAATGAATTACAATTAATGAATAAATGAATTCAGAGAACTTGGAGGAGAGAGAGGGGGAGAGTGTGAGAGAGAAAATTAGTGACAGAAAATGACAGAAATGCAGGTGCAAGTAATGAATTATTTATGTAGCCTTGGTGAAACGGCAACATCTTTACAGAATAGAATGAGATTCAAAAGCTGACTTAAAAAAAGCTTTCTGCCTTTATTTTGGCACTTACATGAGCTGAGATATCTTAACTGTCAATTAACTGCTTTAATTCATTTTACATTGACAGAGTGTAATCACTTGGGAGTTTACAAGGTGACCTTAAAGAAGCTGTGATTTTACTTGATTTCACATGCCACACACAAACACACACACACATACACACAGGTCACACAGAAGAAGAGTGATCCTACTCTGTAGTATGGAGAAAGGTTTCATGCAGACTCTACTGCCTAAAGGCATGCAGTTCTTCATGTGTGTGTATGTAGTTATGTGTGTGTGTGACTGCTATTGAGATGATCCTTCGTCTCTGAAGAGCCATAACACTTCACGCAAATGTCAAATGAGGACCTTTGATCCTGGGCTGTATATAAGACAGATAAATCGTTAGGCTGAATGACATATAGGTGTGACAACAGCATCATTGCTATGCCTCCAGATCTATCTATAACTTATCAGCAGAGAGACCAGGATACAGAAGTTTTTCCTCTAATCTCTGATATCCTCCAGCTCAATGTGCTGTTACAAGACATTTAGTGTGTCAAAGAGCAAGCCGGATATTACTGCCATAGCTCATACACAAATAGCATGTGAATACACACCAATGCACTGTTAATCGTCCGAAAGCCTAAATCCAGACATCAAAACAACTCCATGCCGTCCTAGTTCTTACATATTTAAAAATAAAAGTGTTTTGAGTGGTGCCATAGAAAAAGCATAGACATTTTAACTGGCGTTCCATAATCAGTTCAGAAATTCACCATTAACCTATTGTGCTTCAGAAGCTCTTCTGTGGGACTGAACCAGATAGCCACCCAAAGCCACTTCTGGTGGGTCTTCAAACCATCATAGTTTTCCCTTTTTAATGTGGCTCTGATCCTAATGCCATTTTTTCCATTCACATGTCAGTGGTTTTAATGTCATGGCTGATTAGTGTTTTTTTTAACATGTTAATCGCTATTTGTAGAATAAACATTGCAATTTGTAAAACTGACATGATAAAGAGTGGGTGAGTGTTTGTAAGTGGGTGGAGTCATCCCAGACTATGCTAACGGTGTTCTAATTTACAGCTTGCTAGAGAGCTGGCCAAATCACTCTTCTGGGATTTATTTATGACATATGAGGTTAGAGAATGAGATGTATGAGTGTTAATAATCTTTCCAAAGTTTAAAACCTCTACATAATGTAAACCTGTTATGCTAATAAAATTTTTTTCATAGAACCACACTTTATGGATATTAACCATTTATGAACCTTTATTTTGAAGGATATTTTCTCTAAAAATAACAAACCAAAGAAAAAAGAGGCCCTGTCAGCAGACATGGGCCACAATACTCTATGACCAACCTCATGTGTATATATAAAGTTTCCCGGACTAGAAAAGCAACCCATGATGTTTCAAAATAGCTGTTCTTTCTCTTTGAACTACAGAACTACATATTTTGTTAGTAATCAGTGTCCATCAGTGTCTGTAGCATAAGTAGGTCTATCAGCATTATCACTGTCCCTCAGAATAGGCCTGTACAGCCACTGTAATTATCTCCATTATCTTATTTTTAAATCTCCTTTTAAGCTGACAGCCCACTTCACAAACATATGCAACTGCTAGCTCAATTTAGTGGCTTTATGTAATATATGTGGGCTGAGCCGCTGTTCTGTGTGGCCACAAATCAAAAATATACATTTAAATGTAGTAATTAAGAGCTGTGCCTATAACATAGAACTTCAAAGACTGTAGTCCCCTTCTACTGAAACCCAGCATCTACTGATTAAAAGCAAGTATTAATAATTCAGTCTTTGGCGTGGTCAAGCTAGAAGTAGCGTTGTCCTCAGAATGGCATAAAAACTGCCAAGCAAAAGCAGCCGTATTGAATGCTAAGTAAGACTAAGGTTACTGCGCCCTTTTAACACAGCGCCATGGCGTCTCTCTCCCCTTTGCGCCCTGCTTCACAGATGCTGCGATAATGTTGTTGTTCTATTCCAAGCCCAGGACTGGCCAGGGCCCCTCGAGACGTGTTTGTGCCATACATTTGGAAGCGATAAAGAAAAGAACCTCCGGGGGTAGTTGATCCAAAGGTTTCTCCTTTCAAACAGATTCGCTTCGGCTTGGCGTGAGGCACCACGTGTTGTCCACAGATATGATTAATTTCTATTACTCTCCCTTTCTACAGCTAAAATAACAAACACTAGCCAATAGAAAGGTTATTATGGTGTAAGATTACAGTAACAGAAGCACAAAGAGCATGAGGTCATCTCGCTCCTGTCTTTAACCTTTTTGGCTCAGCAGATATCTCGCAAACTTGTTTCTCAGTCTTCATGCTACAAGAGCCATGAGGAAAGTATGGAAACAGGTTGTGTGAGATAAAAAAAATAGCACCATATCACTCCAAAAAAGCTCTTCATCTCCCAACACTGCAGATAAGGAATATCTTTGCACTGAGTGCTTCAGAAGCATGTTAACATCAAGATTATAATGGCTATCAGACTCACAGATGGATGTTATGGGTTCTTTTTTTTTATGAAAATTGCTGTAATGTCAACTGTGAAGGCACTTGAAGCACGACTTCTTGGATGTGAGGGGAGGGAGTGCCCCAGGGAGCAAACTTGATTAGGCTGATATTAAATGCAAATGCAAATGCAAAAAAAAAGCCATGTGAACACGCCAGCGTCCACAGGAGCCGAGACTGAAGATCTTGGCTGAGGGAGGAGAAACAGATCTGTCTCCTCGTGCATAATTTCCTTCGCAAAAGATGTGTTTGTCTGTTTGTGTCGCCAAATATAGCACTGGGAAGCGATTACTTGATGGTGGATGAGCTGCCCGTGGCAACATACACTATATTAAAGGGAGCCGTGTATGAAGTTTCCTCTTTATTGAGTTTGTGGTTGTATCTGAGGTTAGAAAATAAGGCTGCTATTAGATTATGCTGTATTATGATCTGTGTGTTTGATTGGGCCTACAAGATATTTCCTCCTGCCTGCTTCTCTTCTGTTTCATTCTATTATACAGCAAAAACAGGCATTATGGAAAGATTAGCATGACACAGCTAATTATGTGTTAAATTGTTTGTACTGGAAGCTGTAGAATTCACCGCAGCATGTAATGATGGGATAGATCGTCACAACACAGGTTGTTGTTTGACATGTTTCACATTTGCATTCTCTTGATATGGATACTCATTTGCATTAATTGGCCTAAAAAGGCATAACAACAAAAACATTTCAACTACTTTTTGGAAAAGAGGCATGAGGAAACAGCAAAAACGTAGTTACCTGGGTGAACTGTGGGTAATAATCATTTAAGCTTTCATTTGTTGCATTTGACTTAACTTGTCGGGCATAGGATGCATATGTGTGTGTATGTGTGTGTGAGAGAGAGAGAGAGAGAGAGAGAGAGAGAGAGAGAGAGAGAATGTGAAAATGATGAGAGACTTCAAATCCTCTAAACAGCAAATTAAACTTGTGTTGTAATGCCTTGAGCCCATTTTCCATTTTAACCTTGACCAGTGAGGCCTTGCACCCATATTACATTTAATTCCTCAAAAGCAGCTCACAGTAAGATACCCCATAAGTAATGCTCTTAAAACCACTGCATTTGATTGAGGAGGTGCATGACAAGGGAATAGGAGGAAGATGGACTGGAGCCTCCTCACAGACAAGCCTTGCAACAGACAGAGAGAGAGAGAGAGATGGAGCAGAGAGCTCATAAATCCATCATGCTCCACAGTCAGGGGAGCAGTGGAAAGATTGAGAGGTGCAGATGTCTCCCAAGTGACTGTAGCGCGACTGATTCCGTATTCAGTGGTTCCGGCCACACTCTAAGGCTGAATATTTTTTGATACATATTGATGAATGTCTGCATTCTAGAAGCACCAAATTGAAATTAATGTAAATTGCATACAGGGACATTACCATAATTGTGCCCAAAATTAGGCATGCCAGCTAACCGATTCATAATGATTTATGTGAAGCACGCTCGTGTTTTATCCGACTTCCTCTAACTATCTGACAATAAGTATCTGTAATGGGCTCTACTCATTCCATCAATAGATCTGACCAGTGATAGGTTTAACCCATAACTGCAGCTACTGCAGTCCAGCATGCATACCGGTTGTTATTATAGTCTGTGTAGGTTGTGTAGAAGTAGGAGAATCCTCACTTCCTCAACCTCTTTGGTTGGTCCTATGAGTTTCTTTCCAGCTGCTCCTTAGATATTCCTCTGAGAAAGAAGACTCACATTCATAGCTATAAAACATCTCAGAGCAAGAAACATCTTAAATGTGCACTAATACACTGAGCCTTTTGGTAGGAACATAACAGCAATAATCCTATTCTTAAGGAGAAATTGTAGAAAATAAGCCAAAATATGAAAATGCCCAAATCTAAAGCACATTTTTTATGCAAAATTATATTTATTTTGTATGCATGTAAAAGGTCAAACTGTTAGTTTATGATTAGATTGAGCAAAGTTTTCCTTTTGTTTTGCAATCAAGGTAACATTACCATGATGGCAGTTTTTCAGACTGCCTAGTTCATGAAAAATCACATATTCTGTCATGATGTAAAGCTTGTTGTAAAAAGTTATATGAGGGAAGAGCTAACTGCACATTTTGCTCAGTGAAAGGTGGGGGGAAAAAGATATGAAACTATAACTGATATTTTTCACCATCTGCGTGTGCACAATGAGATCATCAAAACTCAGAAAACATTTGGCTTTTACCAGTTTTTAAGGTGAGCAATAGTCTTTAGTCATTAAGGTTACTAGAAAGGTACTCTGCCTAATGTGACCCGGGTCATGCACTAATATGATAAAGAAAAATGTTCATCATCATCATCATCATCATCATCATTATCTTCATCATTGCTACATTACATCACCACATTAATTCCTTAAATTAGCTCATTATACTCAGTGCTTCTTTTATCATTGTTTTGCCATCTGATGTTGAGGAAGACAGGTCCACCTTTGAGCTTTGGTTTCTCTCAGCATTTTTAATTTTTTCTGCTCTGAGGGAGTTTTCCACTGTTGCCGTTGGCTTGCCCACTGGGGGCTTGGTCTCGGATCTGTAAAGCTGCTTTTAACGACACCTGTTGTGAAAAGCACTATATAAATACCTTAGACTTGACATTTTGGCTTTAGGCTGACTGTAAATTCAGTATTAACCATTAGTCAGATAATAATAATTTAGTTAATTTTGGTGAATAATTTGACAAAAAATAGTTTGTTACCTATAATATCCTATTAGGCTGAATAGGATTTTGGCAACCTAGTAACACTTTCTACAAAATTAAGCAATTTTGGACAGAGCATAGATAGGCAAATTGGAACTATTACTATCAAAGATGTTATGCATCACTAAAAATGTAATATTACAGATTAAACTTGCAAAAAATATTCCATTCCTTTGCTTTTTTTATTCTGCTTCAGTTCAAAGCTGTGTAGCGAAGAGACTTGGGCTGAGAGCAACAGTGTTGCTTGATAGCTCATTCCTGAAGTGTAATCTTAAAAGTTATCACATCCTTAAAGTTACTTGTTGTTGTTATTGTTGTTTTTTTTTTGTCATATTTTAAATGTGTAATCCTATTTGTATTACACTTCTTGCCCGCTCCTTTACACTGGAAGCTTATATCATTAAGCAGTTGGTCTTTTTCTTTAGCAAACTAAAATTTTATTTCTACCTACTTTGCACAATTTCTTTAGGTGGCTTGGTTTCTGACTGCCTCTTTTTTCAGTTCACAGTTTAGTTTCTATGTGCAATATGACCTATCCTCTTGTTTTTCAATTCTGAAAACACATAATATCTTTATTTAGTTCCTTTCCTCAAAATGCTTCCTAAACATATCCATTTTTATTTTCATCTGATAGATTACCCTTTTATTTAAATGTGTTTACATGAGTCCACTACTCAACTCAGCCCTGTTCCTCTTACCAAGTCTGTTCTGATGAATCATTTGTGATTCAAGCACTGTATTGGCAGCAGATGAGCTGCAGATACTTGTTAGATCAGTCCTCTGGCCCTCCCATTGCATTAAACACAAGCTGCAATCAAATGAGTCAGAACTGAGAGGCTGCCTTTCGCTTCAGTATAGCATCTTGTGGCCACAAAAGTTCAGGCACTGGTGGAGTGCCATGTAAATGGAAGGCGAAACAGGTCCAAATGCTGCCTCACCTTGGTACTCAGGCTTTAAAAATCCCAAAGTGCGATAAGCAGCATCTGACTTTTCTTCAGTCCTTCTAGCAAGTGTGATTTTCACAGCCACACATTCTGCAATTAGCCTCCCAACCAACAATCATGCCACCCACCGAGGTTCATCAATATTACCAACCTGCAGGGGAGGACATGGCCTGTGAATCCTTAGTGTAATTATATTAAATATCATACAGACAGTACAAACAGTGATCAAAGCCTGGAATTACACACCAGAGAAGACATGGCAGGAGGGGAGGAGTAGCAACAGAAAGAGAGAAAGAGAGAGAGAGAGAGAGAGAGAGAGAGAGAGAGAGAGAGAGAAGAAAAAAAAGAAGATGGAGGGGCAGTGGTGAGAAAGTGTAAGATAGCGAGAGAGAGAGAGAGAGAGAGAGAGAGAGAGAGAGAGAGAGAGAGAAAAAGAGAAGACCGCATGCTAAAAATTAACATGGGTCTCTTTCACTATTTCAGTCTGTGTCTGAATCTCTCTTAGTCTTCTTGTTTGCTAGCTCTTCAATATTTGCTTCTCTTTTTTCCTGTCTTCCTCAGTCTGTCTGTCTGTCTGTCTTTCAATTTCTTTCCTTCTCTTGCTGTCTCTCTCTCTGTCTCCATGTTTGTTTTTACCTTTCTCCAGGTTGCTTTCTTTCTCTTGCTCTTACTCTCTCTCTTTCCTTCGGGTTCTCTGTCTCTGTTGCCATCTCCTTCTTAATGTTTGCCTCAGTATATTTACACTCTCAATTCAACGGTTCCTCCGGTGCAGTGGTGTGTCGTTGTGTAACCGAAATATTTTCCAGAATCCACATTGAGCTACTCAAACAAAGACACTTACTGGAGTGAGACAGGTGCCTTCGAAGCTCTCAGTACAGCTTGGCATTTCAATGTGTGCACTGTGGCGTGCTGTGTTCACTTACGTGGGCGTAAGAGAACTTTTGATTCTATCAGAGTCAACAGCACTCTGCTGCTGGCTGTGTTGTAACTGTACTTTTAACAGGGCCTGCCATTCTAAACGTTAGACTTTACACCTAAAATAGCTGAACATTCCTGGGCGGCTTCATACGTCACCATATTTCTGTTTTGTATTCTGAATCATGTCGTACTCCCTATTTTCCAAAGCTCTGCAAACCTTGAGCTCCCACCGACTCCAACTTCCTGTTCAAGGTCACAGTTGTCAGGGTTGAGGCAGCATTGTTAGGGGAGTGAGGGACGGGCCCAAAAATAGAGGCGATTTCTGTCCTTTGTCAAGCCAGCCATCTCCATTTCCCCATGGGTCAGCCCTGAGATACTGATCTAAGAGGCAGCCCGGTGATAAAGATCACACATCGAGCGGGAAACCTCCCTCAGGAGTTAATTGAAGTCAAAGTGAGTCACACCGGCTCAGATCAGGCAGATGACCCGTGCAGGCGCTCCATTTTCTTTTTCTCTGGCCTCCTCTTTTGATCAACGCTCTCTCTGTCCCAGTGTACTTTAAATAAACAGGAGCCTGGGGTGGGGGGTGTGTGTGCCTCTCAAAGTCAGTGCTAACACTTCAGGCTTCTCGCCATGGGTCACCTTCCTACGGTTGATGAGCTCCATCAGGCAGGTGCTGTTGTGAAGCAGGTACCATCCACCAGACCAAGAGGATATCGGCTCGGCTGAAATGTGGTTGAGGCTAGATTATTTAGTACAATCAGAATGTAGGCCAAATGACAGACACGACTTTCGAATATTTGCACACAAATCAAAAAATATGCTTGTTAAAGTCTTTTGGAGTTTGGTTCATATGGTAACCCATTCTAAAGTCTATCATGTGACTTTTTTTTTTCTTTAGCTTAAACAAAAAAAAAAGGTTTGCAGGCACATTAAAGCAATAATATAATAGTGGCATTTAATATTGTAATGCTGGCCTGGGGAGGGGCCAAAGCACACTGGTTGGGAAGCCTAACATGAGACCAAAACCAAACATGCACAGAATCAAAAGCAGGTATAAAGCAAGGCTTTATTCAGAGATAAGAAACTGAATAATATCCTACTCTGGCTTACTTGAAATAGTGGTTTCATTTGAGCCTTTTCCACCAAAGTAATTCACCAACTGTCTCATTATTGAAAGTGTTCTTGCCGCTCCCCTAATTCAGAGCTCTACACGTAGCTCTGTAGGCAACTATGCCTCCCTAACACACACACAAACACACACACACGTGTATATATATATATAGTGGAGGAAATAATTGACCCCTCGCTGATTTTGTAAGTTTGTCCAATGACAAAGAAATGAAACGTCTCAGAACAGTATCATTTTATTGGTAGGTTTATTTTAACAGTGACAGTTGAAAAAATAACTTTAAATAAAAGATAGAAACTGATTTGCATTTCATTGAGTGAAATAAGTATTTGAACCCCTACC
>JBBPDA010000105.1:21189301-21211964 GCA_037974385.1 Arnoldichthys spilopterus | reverse complement strand
TGCTTGCGAACAAGGGTTTTGCCACTAAGTATTAAGTCTTTTTTTGTTAGAGGGTTCAAATACTTATTTCACTCAATAAAATGCAAATCAGTTTTTCCCAGTTTTCTTTTATTTAAAGTTATTTTTTCATTTTTCTTTTGATTAAAATGATACTGTTCTGAGACTTTTCATTTCTTTGTCATTGGACAAATTTACAAAATCAGCAAGGGGTCAAATATATATATATACATACACAAACATCCCAAAATCAGAAAAGGTTGGGACAGTATGGAAAACGCAAATAAAAAAAGAAAGTAGTGATTTCTAAATTTACTTTTACTTGTATTTCTTTGCAGACAATAGTAGTAGGTTAATTGGATACTCTAAATTGCCTGTAGGTATGTGTGTCTACGTGAATGGTTGTCTGTCTATATGTTGCCCTGCAATGGGCTAGCCTCCTGTCCTGGATGTACCCTACCTTGGGCCTGTAATTATCGATGTTGCTAAAAAAAAGGTCATGGGCAGCATAGGTGTCGTTCACACTGAGGACAATGTGAACATGTCAAAACCACTTTCTGTTGAAGGCCATTTTGTCCATACCACTTTTTGAAAGACAAGGTAACATTCTCAGATCTTTTGATTTTAACACAGTCTCCCCCAGCCCTGGTCAACAAATACAATCAGCACTTTTTAAACCAAACTGATTCCAGCAATGGCTAGAACAAATATACCCAAAAATTTGCTAAATGCTCTTTTCAGAATAAATAGGTGTCATTTGGGTGACTAGCACTGTATCATTATGTACAAACATGTTCATTTCATTAATTAGGGCAAGACGGGGTCCTGGACTAGTGTAACTGCTGACTCTTCACAGTATACATATCTATAAACCTACAGCGCAGCACCAACCAGATCTGCATTCTCACTTCCACCTGACAGTAATCAATCCTCCTATCTGAATTATGTATGCGCTATCCAGTCTTAATTACCCACTAGGCTGCTACTGCTCTCTCAACACCTATATTCCAATGTCCCGGCGACATGTTCAGAGAGGATGCAGGAGATTGATGCTTTTCGCAGGGGTCCGGATGGTTCCGGCGCACAGCTTCATGCACCAATAATGACACATGATGGAAGCCCCTGTCAATGTGTCATGATAGGAAATGAAGATGGATGGAGGGCAGGATGGAAAGTGATTTTGTTGAGCTGAAAGTTAAGGGACATTGCGGTGGTAATAGCCACTTGCGATTACTGCCAGTAATGCCTGTGCATGTAGCAAGGACTTACTGTAGTTCATTTAAAACAGCAAGTGACCAAAGGTTAATGCTGTTCTGTAATCTAGTTGACGTGGCCATTTTACATTAGAAAGGGGAGTCTGACTTACAGGCTTGCTTTAAAGTGAGGAAAAGACAACAGATGCAAAACCCAATTGATGGAGGAGGTGTATTTTTCTTATGTTATTAGTAATAAAGTGGTAAAAAAAAACAGGTAAATACAAATGTTACACATGTAAATAATATTTGCAGAGCTTTGTACTATTATCATATGTTTTACTTTTATAGCTATTTTTTAAATCAGCACTGATTGGAGCTAATATATATCACATATCTTAAAGGAAGACTTCATGTAAAGAATCAACGTCATCGACAACTGTATAACGCTGCTGCTTTCTGCAATAGTACTGCAACAAGGCCAATGTGTTTCAGTCAACTGTGATGTGTTACAAGAAGCCTGACAGCAGTGTTCGCTGTCAAGCACCCTTTTGATCTTCCTTGAAGGTATTTCAGGCTATGGTCAAATAGTTCTGCATGAAATTTACGTGCTGATCGCTTTGGGGCAGAGGAGACAGAAAGGCACAGCAAAAGCAAGCAAAGTTAGCATTTGTGGATTTTCCCCTACCCCTACCCCTACCCCTACCCCCACCACCATCTCTTTCTCTCTCTCTCTCTCTCTCTCTCTCTCTCTCTCTCTCTCTCTAAGACCTGAGCCCTTCCTCTGAGCTCTGGGTGATTTTAATTTGTCAAAACTGTTTACCAGTATGCCGCCAGGCTATTACCACTGTGTCATCTTGGGAGCAGATAGGTAATGAAAGATGGACAAAAAAGAGAAAAGAAGAGAGAGAAAGAGAGGGGGTTAATTTGAAAGGATGCTTCGAGGGGGGAAAAATGAGCAAGGAACACATACATTGTTCAATCTTTTCTCACAAATCAATTACATTACATGCAAATGAAGTCTATTTGGGATGAATAATGCAGATATTTACTGAGTGCTGGAGAGAAAATGCCAGAGTGTGTGTTAATGTAGTGCCATGTTGTATGATTTCAGGTTTCCATATGTCTCTATACATCTGTCTGCTGAGCTCTGTGTGTAGATGGAAAAAGCAAACATCCCTAAATTGTGCTCTCTGTCTGAGGCAGGATTCAGGCCGTTTTGCAGCAAGTTCCACTATGAGAAGCAGCACACTTTACATGACTTTTACAAATGAGCTGATGTTCATGTCATGGCTTGCTACTATGCATATGAATCTCTGACATCACAGTTTCATTAGGAAGAGATTCCATGCATTATTAAATCTCAGGAGTGGAATATAGACAAGCAATATTCTATGTGCATTTGAAGAGCCTGAGAATTTTATTTTGAACAAAATATAAAGTGCTACTTTTAGGCAACGCTTTTCCATATGACTTCATTTGTAAGGCTACATTTACCATACATAAGCCTTTTGTGACAGCAGACATAAATCTACATAAACATTAAAAAGGCTTTATTTCAACAAGCATCAGGAGTCATAAGATGTCATTTCACTCCAGAAAGGGTTATGACAAGTGACGCTTGTTGGAAAAACCTTTATACATGTTCATATAGTTATATGTAAGATGTATGAAAAGCTTATGAACAGCATGTTGTTCAGGCAATGTTTTTATGACAGCTGTAATGAAATAACTAGATACTATTGTCTAATTATGGGTATATACATTTTTTGAGTATTATAATCAATTCTAACATTCCAAAACTGAAGCCTTCAGATGGAGGCATTTTTACACCCAACTCAAAGCAATAATTTATGAAATGTGACTCCTCTACTCACTTCTGTTGTCCATGCCTTACTGAGGCACAATCCAGATGATTTTTCAGTGTAAGAAACACACATCATTCTAGCCCCAAAAGCAGCTTGTGCTAACGTCATGCCTCACTACTCTTTTGCCTAACAGATGCTGGTATTACTGCAAGACACTAGGTTCAGCATTAGGATGAGTCACGTTATTATAAAGCAGGATTTTCTAAACTGCTTTTCTCTTCCTGCAGGAGATGCTCTGCGCTGTGCTTTCCGCTCAGAGAGAAACCCAGGACGACTTTGACAAATTCCACAACCTGAGCCATCAGGAGACCGGCCCAGTGCCAGGCAGGTCGAGTCACGCCTCACTGGCCCTGCGACACCAGGGAATCAATCGCTGTCCCTATTCATAATCCATACGTCACTGTTCTCTGAACAGCCATTTAAACTACCATTTGTCCTCCCTGTCGCCGAGGTGAAAACTTTATGAATAAAGAATTACTTTGATTTACACACAGCGCCCGTGCACACACACACACACACACACAAAGATGACCTGGTTTTTGCAGTCTTGCCAGAAGCAGTAGAATTATTTGTCATATGGGTACCAGGAATTTCAAGCATCTCAATGCATTGTGAATAGAGCCAATACAGAAGAAAGTGAATTATTCACCCCGGTCTATAGAAGGCCGTCTTTCTGATTCTTTTATAAATTATGGCTAAGGTTACTATTGCATGTCAGGATTAAACAGCAGCTCCTCCATCCTGGCCGCCCACACTATATTCAGACCTCCTCCAGCAAACTCCAGACTGTGTGGAGAAACATGTGGGTCTCCACATAGGTACTGACATTCGACAGTAATAAGAGCATAAAGAAAGAAATGCCCTGGAGGCCCACTATGAACATGAACACCACTCACAAACCACTCAGATCTAAATGTCAGCAAGTGTCCTCCACAAACACAGGACTATGTTGAAGCTGCACATTAATACTGACCCATGAGTAGCTAAGATATGTGCCTTACTTGCTCCAGAAGATACTATCGCACCACATGGCTCGGAACAAAAGGCCAAATTCTTCAATCAACGTGAACATTATTTCAACTGCTTTTTAACAACCAGTGCTCCTGAGCATGTTCATGCTTCATACTCAGCTAGGAGGCTATGGGTGGACAATCAAGAATAGCATCCTTTTTTTATACAATAATTTTGTAAAAACTGGAAATATTACTATATATTACAACTGGAAGATCCTGTAAAAAGCAATACTGAATAATTGCGAAGTCTGGGAAAAATTATAATAGGATCTGTACTTTTTGTCTGGGCAGTGGTGGCCTTGTGTTCAGGACATTGCCCTTGTGAACTTAAAGTTCAAGTCCTGGCCCCGGCATCACTGAGATACCCTTGAGCGAGGTACCATCCCGCTTCACTGCTCCCCGGGCGCTGCTGATTGCTAACCGCTGCTCTACATGTGCACACGTTATGGGTTAAATGTAGAGCTCACATTTCGTTGTGGTGTGTATTTACCTTGTAAATAATATAAAACCTAAACCAGAAATAAAAATTATATTATCTCAATATTTTTATGTGAGTTTCAAAATAAAAATGACTGGACAAAATACACATACCCAAAATTCAAAGATGGACCTTAGCTCAAGCTGTCCTCTGTAAAGGATGAGAGTAAATCAGGCCAAGCAAGCAAACCAAGGCTTCAGTAAAAGCCTGCAGGACCGCTTGGGGTTTGTTTAGGCTGTGTATTTAATCACTAGGCGACCAGTTTTAGAAAGGTGATGACAGGCAGAAAGGGTCTTTTCTGAGATACAGACGCAGTTGACAAGGACACGTCTGCCTCTCTGTCCTCGTTTAAATCCCATGGAGAAGGCCACCACGTAGAGTCAACCTTCATTTGCATCACACGCTGCCATGGAGAGGAATTAATTGCCTGCTTCTTAATGATGGGGCACGCTAATGTCTGACGATCATAGCCATCTGTGTTTAAGATGCCATTCACAGCGCAAAAACTATACAGCGAACATCAGGAGGGTCCCTGTAGACATTAGCTGTACACATTTAGCTTCTAATGGCAGGACATAACAGCAAATCCAAAGCAACCAAGCTGATGCCTGTGTTTATTGCCATGTGATTAAAAGCACTGATTGGGGTCTTTTGGAAGGCAATTTAAAGTGTACTTACCTAGTAGGATGGTGCAGGGTGCAGACAACGTATTTATAAAATAATTTAAAGGAATATAAATAATATTATTCAGTGACTATTCTGTAACTGCTTTGAAACTTTTATTGTAGAGTTATATTCTGAACTAAAGTATAAGCCCATAAATTGACATTTTAGGAGAAGACACAGTTATTACGTACTTGCCTGATAATTGCCTGTGATTATTTGAGCTGATCACAATTATTTTTCAGTTGTTAGCTTTCACAATCATTTGTTTAGTTTGCAACAAACATAATTTAAATTAGTTAATCATTATCATTAGTTAATTTAGATAAAAGTATTTATATTGCAATAAATCCTCAGTTAAGATTTTATGATTATAACAAGCTTAGTTTAAGGGTTTACCATCATACTAAACATACATTTTATGTTTCCATAAAAACTAATATATAGTACTTTGCTATTAGTCTTGGTAAGACGGTTAGTCTATGTAAGACAAGTTCATGTTAACAGCACAGTTCCATGGTCATGGTCTTGACTAAGGTCTTAACCTTGACTAAGCTGGCATGCAAATATGTTTTTTTAAACAGTGTATGGCTGTATACATAGGTGAAATGCAGAATAAAATTGCAACTCCACACTTCCACCCTTCAACAAGAATACATGTGTTCAGCTAATTAAAGCTCAGTTCCTTTATTTATTTTTGAAAATTTTGTTTTTGATGTTGATTTCCTGCAAACGGACTGCTGCACTCACAGTGGTGTCCAAATCTTGCATATGACTGTATATAGTGTCTGATTTATTCAGGGGTTGATTTTATAATAGAGTAGAGCTGAGAGTAATTTAAATAATTCTGCATAGTTGAGGGAGGGATCATTTTAGTTTTCACTCACAATTTGCAAGGACGTGCAGAAGCTGTAGATTGCAATCTTGCATACTTTCACTGAAAAAATGTAATCACACATCTTCAGAGCTTTTACTCAGGGTTGTGTGGTGATGTGCGTTCTGATGAACTCTGCTCTGGCCTGCGAACTCCGCTTTGCCATACATAGATAGGCACCTTGAAGCAAGTACAGATGAGCGAAATAAGTTTGGACGTGGATTGAGTGAGAGGAAAAGAGGGAGGAGGAAAAACACCATGCCAGGGTTAATGAGCAGAGAGAAATGGAAGAGGGCAGAGGTACCGCTTGATCTAACTCTTCGGCTGTGAACTGGCAGGCAGGTAATCAGGTCACGTAGATTGATATGATAATCCCGAGGGCGAGGCATGAAAGGAAGGGTAAGAGGGAGAAGAGCGGGGTGGGGGTGGTGGGGATGAGAGGCTTCTCCTCTGATGTCTTTTCTCAATCGTTTTTCAGGGGTCTCATAGGGCAGCAAAGCATAACCAGTTCACATTCTCTCATAGTGGCATCTTGTGCGGGTGTGTGTGGTATCTGTAAATTTAGGAACAAACACAATTTTTGGCTTTCTTTCTCTGTGTGTATGTGCGTGTGTATAATATGTGAGTGTGCATAAGCAGAGTGTTAGTGGGCTTGGGTGTACTGGTAATGCGTGTTTAATAATCTTGCATCTCTGTTTGCTGTTTGTGTCAATGTTGATGGATGTGTGTGTGTGTGTGAGAGAGAGAGTGACATGGGGTGTATTTTTACCATTGTGCTGAATGTGTGAGGATGCGCAGTGCTGTGAGCAGTGGGCTGGCACGGCTGCAGACAGAGGGGTGTGAGATTTCAGACAAACGAGGCGCTCTGAGCGCTGTTTGAGAGTTGTCAAGGTGTCAGAGCCAAGGCCTGACCGGGCCAGGCTAAGATACATGGTGCGAAGATGTTCCCCCGGGCTACAGTAAAGGCCTCCATGCCCACATGTCAAACACTCACTCTAACCCACTGCAAACAATACCCGGCACTGATGGAAACACAGCCATAACACTGTTTGGCAGCTTGCATTTCATCTGACAGTACTTTCAAAAAGAAGAGTGAGAGAGAGCGAGAGAGAGAGAGAAAGAGAAAGAGAAAGAGAGAGGGAGAAAGACAGAGGGAGAAAGAGAGAGAGAGAAAGAAAAAGAGAGAGAGAGAGAGAGAAAGAGAGAGGGAGAAAGAGAGAGAGAGAAAGAGAGAAAGAGAGAGAGAAAGAGAGAGAGAGAAAGAGAGGGGGAGAAAGAGAGAGAGAGAAAAAAAAGAAAGAGAGAGAGGGTGAGACTGACAGTGACAGGAAGTGAAAACAAAAGAGCAAGTGAGAAAGAAAGAAGAAAGAAAGAAAGAAAGAAAGAAAGAAAGAAAGAAAAAGAAAGAAAGAAAGAAAGACGGAGAAAGAGCAAATGAGAGAAAGTGAGGAAGAAAAACAGAAAGATATCAGAAAGACAAACAGACTTTGAGAATCTGAATAAGATAGAGAAAGATAAACGTTGAGAAACAGTAAAAGAATCAAACAGGAAGAAAAAGACAAAAAAGAAGAGTAAATGAAACACAGAGAGAGAGAAAGAGAAAAAGAAAGGAGAGAAAGATGCATTAGCTTGTTTGTATGCATGGCTGCCAAAGTTGTCCTGAATGCTTTTGAAACTTTTGAGAATTTGAAAAGGCTTCTCTCTCACACAAAGCAAAAAGGCAGAGCAAAAAAAAAAAAAAAAAGAAACCTTGAATGATTCGCAAAGACACTAGAGAAAGGAGAGAGGAGGGAATAAGAAGAAAATTGCCAGGCAGAATATCATAAAGAGGCACCATGCTGCTGGAACGAAATTGAGAGGAGAGGCACTGAGCATGGCGTCATGCTGTCACAATCTCGCCTGAGCAAGGCCATTTACACAAAGAGAGCCACGCCAACAGAGGTGGGCTCTACTGGAGGGTCTTTGCTAAGTGCAACACCACAGCATGCAGCGACATCGACTTGCAGATACAATCTAGCTCAAGAGCTAATTGAATGTTTCTTAAACCCATCCTTTCTAATTAATCAATCTGCAGACCCCTCGGAGGTGGTATTGAAAGGAGAGGGAACTCGAAGGTAAGGACCATTTGAGAATGTACTACCAGGGTTGTGTGAATATGCTGAGATAGAAGGAAAAAAACGAAAGGACAGGGAGTTCTCTCATCTAATCAAAACAATGTCTCCGCTGACATTTGAGGCTCTGCACTACCTACCGAAAGGCCTTGACTCTGTCACAGTGACATTTAGACCAAAAGAGAAACTTTGAATGTTAGATTATCCACTCTATGTTGCGTGCCATCAATCAAGCCAGAGTCTGAATCTTAAGCGAGAACTTCAAGTGGGTCTACTGGGATCTAGCATTCACGCAAGAGACAGGCCTCATGAACATCAAACAGTCATAATTTGATAATCTGTTTAGATGTTAGGTTTGCCTCTGGATGATTTTACCAAGTGTATCTTTAATGACAGTTAATTCTATTAACTTTGTCCTTGAGGGTAATTTGTACTGTAATACAGGTGTTTGGAAATGTATATTGTTTCTTTGTGAATTTGTCAAAGCACGCCATGATTTCTTTGCATTAAGGGGCCTATGAACCTACATTCTTTATTCTTCAGTTATTCAACTTCTGACATTTGTGAAATTTATGCAGTAAAAACTTTATATTCTCTTTATTTTTTTAAATCACGCAGGTTGTTTTTGCAGGCTGTGCTTTTAAGAGTGATGTAAATGTTCAGACTGACATGTTTTGTGTATGTGTTATGCCTCAAAAGCAAACTCAAAAGCAGTCCAGCCAGAAACACTCCTTATAACTTCCCTTAATATGAACAGACTGACAGGTGGCTAATCTGCTGTCAAATAAATAGGTCATAATAACAAAAACAGCAATTGAAAATGGGCTGTTAAAGCAGTATATGTACTGTATGGACTGGGGGAAGGGGAAAATGACAGTTTACATACTTTATCAAATTTCATTTTCATGATTCATGGCTTAAAAAAGTCCCATGCAAACCCTGTGATGTCAGCTCCTCTGCTTAATGCTAATGTCACTCATTTGCACTTGAAGGGTTATTTTTGTTATTTCTCTACCCAACATGATACCTTGGGTGCATGGGGTTGAAAATAAGCTTTACCATATCAAATGGATTTCAGACATCATGCTCAACAACACCCTGCATCCCTCTGTCTATGACCGTCCATCTTGACCTTTTCAGTATTCATTCCCTGATCGCATCAGCGGTCCCTTAGCCAATCAGAGGGAGGGGAATTTGCAGGTCAGCGGTACCACCTCAAAGCAGAGGTCAGGGAGGGGGGTGGTGGGGGAGGCTGACGACCTCCAGGGGGCGCCAGGCTTATCTCATGGCTGAAATGAGATGCGATCTCCCAGAGTGTGGGGTAAGGGCAGGTGCAAAAACACCCTGTCCTCAAACAATCTTTAATGTCAGGTAATCTCATTGTATGAGGAAATAGTGTGGTGGGTGGGATGAGCGGTTGGAGGGGCTAGTAGGAGATGAATGTAAAACTGAGCTGGGGAAATGGAAAGTCGGGAATATATAAAGTGTGAGACCTGAGCACCAAACCAGGGAGAACAGAAAAATAAAGACAAAAGAGTAAAGCAGAATCCAGTTTCAGACTTAATGCCATGGAAAATCAATCTGATGTTTGTTAATCTCGAAATATACCTTTCACTTCACAGTATATATGATTAATATACTTTAACTAACATGGAAAAAAAAGCACAATTTCATTATTTATGCAAATCATTATTTATGTTGTCATAAAAACATTTTGCATTTTCATTTATAAACATATTCAGTTTAATTAGTTTTACTTACATCCTCAAAGCTCAGTGTTGTGTTTTGTCATGCACATGGGGCGGAGAGCAGGAATTTTGTTTTTGCCCAATTTTTTGTCATTGTGGAAAAGTTCTGGTGTGGAGAGCCACCATGGAGAAATGTTTTCAGCGGAAACACTGAAACAGTGTGAAATTATTCAACATTATCAGTAATTCACCTCAGTAAAAATCTAAACTGGAGATTTAAAACCCAATTTGAAAACTATATTTAAAGAAAATGTTCAAGGATATTCTTCTAAGTCTCATCATTAACAGACATTAACTGATAAATGTACAATAATAATAAGTAGTAATCTCACATATAACACCTTTCCATTAAGTGGTTCATAAAAATATGGTTTCCACACAAATTCAATGACTTTTCAAAGACTTTCCATGCCCCTTTTCCTCAAATTCAAAGACCCAACATGGCCTAGTTTGAGACAAAGATCAAGGTTATTTACTGTTCACTCGCTCGCTGCTGTTTAACCTTTATCATTCAACTCCAATCATTCATGTATGCACAGGGCCATTGCACTTTCTTGATGAGGCAGGTGGTCCATGAAACAAGGACGCATAGACAGCAGAACACACACATGAACACAGCAGAATGTAGCTGTGTATTGACTAGCATTAAATAAGTCTCTCTCTTGCACAAAATTTACAGTGTTTATAGTGTTACAGTGCTTACAGTGACCTGTTTCTATTTATGGCCAATTTCACAAACATTTAAGGCCATGGTATCTTTTCCTTTAATTTTCAAGGATTTCAAGGATCTGTGCAAACTGTGATTAAATGTAAGCTCTACACAGAAGGTCATCTAATTTACTTAAATAGACCATGTCTTTAAAGTTTGTTTGGGATCCAAAATTACTTATTTTATGGAATCCCATTGTAATGACAGAGAATGAGTAATTCAACCATGTGTGACGTTTTAGCAAGTCTTACTGCGGTGAAAGGCACCGGCATTGGCCCTGGAAGAGGCAATGAAGTGAGGGAGGTTTCCCCTGATGGGGAGTATTAAAGGGAACCCGCAGGGTTGGATCGATTCAAGGAGTAAGCTGAGTCAATGGCTCCCTACCTCACTTACACATGGACTGGGGCTGTGTGTGTGTGTGTGCGTGCACGCGCCTGTGTGTGTGCATGTCTGTCTTTGAAGGGTTGGGAGGTGCTTTAATCTCTTAGACCCATGGGCCAGGTCATTCAATGACATTGAAGGGTGTGTGTGTGTGTGTGTGTGTGTGTGTGTGTCTTCACATGGGCACATGTGCACACACCCTCTAGAACTAATCTTCACACACTGCTGACACTCTCCTTCATTCTCTCTCGCTCTTCTCTCTCTCACACACATACACACACACCTCACAGTGATAAAGCACATCAGAGCTGTGAGCTTGAGAAATGGCAAGCTCACATACCCTCCACTCACCAAACAGGAAAATAAATAAATAAATAATAATCACACACTTACATGTAATAATCATTACACATATCTATGAATAAACACACACACATGACACACACAAGTCAAGATATGTTGCTTTAATAACTTCTTGGTTCCATAATCAGGGATTTTTCATCCATTATGGATATTGGTGCACCACCCTATGGGTTACCACAAGCTAAGAATAAACAGAGTAACTATGCTGAAAATTACAATAAATATATACTTTTTAAAATTGTGTAAATTAATAATAGCATGTATGTTTTGCTTTAAATATAACTGTGAAACTGGATAGAGGATCAAAAAACAATGGCAGTTAATAAAAACCAGGTGTGGTGCACAAGCTGTTGTCTCTGTGGTTACTGTAAGGAAGAGGAGGAATCCAGATGCCCAGCACTAACAGGGGCCTTCAACGAGGACTACCTAAAAACAAATGTTACATAATACTGGGGACCAATATTATAGTTTCATAGGGCCCAAACATTTTAGCGAAATCCCTGGATCTCACCATCCTTACAGATATTTCATCAGATTCATTTACCAGTCAACAGCTCAAAAGAATAAAAATATAAAAAATGTCCCAAATCAATAACAAAAGGCAGTTGCTTGAATTTTGGCCAAAAAGCTTAAACTCATCAGAAACTGTTATGTACCTTGCAGAGTACACAAAATGACAGTGTCATGAAACAGCAGCAAATATGATCATACATTTAAAAACGCACATTACAGTCTAAATTGATTTTTTCTGTTTGGTTATATAAAGTTCATCACAAGAAAAGAAGCCTTAATGTGCCCTGTGAGAATGTTACATAGTCTAGATATTTATTGCATTGTGATCATTTAAATCACGCCATAGCAGTAACAGTCCTTCCTCTTCATTTTCATGATATCTATTATTAAGGTCTTTATAGCAACATGCAGATCTGATTCTGAATTTCAATGACATAATGGACAACTGCCACTGTAATAGGAAAAACAGCTGAATCTTCACATTGAATTTGTCATTTAACAGTATTATTCCTGTTAATAATGTGTTTTGGTTTGGGGTTTTAATACTGACACATAAAACATAAGACATCATGAGGGTATCCTAACTCTAACTGTAGGCAAATTTCATTAACTCACTTTTATGTATGAATTGCTGTATGTAGGCTATATATAGTCTCTTGTCATGTGTTCTCCATTGTCAGAGCAAATTTGCAGCCCCGATTATATAGAATTGCTAAATATAGAATGAGTTTTCAAGCAAAACAGCAAGAAAAAAAGCCACAGCACTGAAACATATTCATTTAATGTTATACATCATGTGCTATGATACCATAACCAGGTTAATACAAAACTTAAGCAAAAACCAAAGGAGACCATCTTATTATTACAAAAATTGTTATAGGAGAGATCTATAATGTCATACACTGAAGATGATGGGCAGAGCTTTTAAAATGCTGCTTTAGGAGTTATAATCAAATCCACATAGATAAATGTTTGCCAGTCATTCATATTAAATAACTGCAAAGATTTTATTGTGTATGTGTATTTCAGTATAAGCCAATAGCCCTTGCAGTGGTTTCTAACCACTGATTAAATCTATTTTATGTGGGCCCCCTTGCTTCTATGTGAGGGGTTACTTACATTTAAGCTGAAAACTGTACAAACATTAAATGGTCATTTGTCCCAGAGTTTGTGGGGAAATAACCTCTATATCTGTAAACCACTAAACTGTTTGCAAACCAAATGGTTTAGCAGTCGCTTGAATTCTTAGTCTTCAGGGACAGCTGCATATGAAGTGAACCCTCATTCTGAATTTCAAATACATTTCAACACTTTTCAAAATTCAGCCATAACGTTCTCTCACAGGGACAAAGCAGCTGGTTTTGTGTGGCCCCATATGCTAAAAATGAATCCCAAATGAAGTCTGTGGAAAATGCAACTGTTTTGTGGCTAAGGCCATTTTAAATCAAAACTTTTTATTCAAATCAAAATATTAACAGTTCCAAGTATAGGTGGGATAATAAAAGATCATAAAGGGTGCCAGATGTCAGTTATTTCATTTCCTCACAAATGTGTTTGCTTCTTTTTCTCTCTTTCTTTCCCTTTTTTTCCTCACACACATTTGTTCTCTTTTAGACACACGCTATTCAAAGCTTTACTAAACAAATCAATACTTTCAATAGGAATAATGCAACTAATGGCTCCCATTCACCACTTTCCATTTGATTTCTGAAGAAGCAAATGGTCGGCCTACTTAGCCACACAAAAACAAATGAATAAGAGGCAAATTGAAAAATCTATTGTGCTTGTCCTGACCGTCTTACAGCTCTGTCTGCTAGCTGGGGTCTTTTGTGATACATGTTGTGTTAACTGAACTCATATTTAAATCAAAATAGTCAGTAAATATTTAAAGTTAACTACAGTGTGCCCTGTAGCTGGTCAACCCTGAAAGTTTCTCCCTCTATTTTCTTTTGTTTCTGTAAAATGTAATCATTTTTGGCAGGACAACCTTAAATTGAGAATAGTCTTACATGACAGGAACCTGGCTCAAAGAACAGAAGCATAATTGCTAAAATATTTTACTCAAATCTTCTTGGTTTTAATGATGTTTCTTTTTGTCAGAAACCTGAAAAAAGCATAGCAGAAATGCTAAATCACATTGCTACTTACTAACCAATACTGCTGCTACTACTACTACTACTGCTGCTACTACCCCTACTACTGCTACAGTTACTATGACTGCTACAACTACTGCTACTGCTACTACTGCTACAGTTACTATGACAGCTACTGCTACTACTGCTACAGTTACTATGACAGCTACTGCTACTACTGCTACAGCTACTATGACTACTGCTACTACTGCTACAGCTACTATGACTGCTACTGCTACTACTGCTACAGCTACTATGACTGCTACCGCTACAACTGCTACTACTGCTACAGTTACTATGACTGCTACAACTACTGCTACTGCTACAGCTACTATGACTGCTACTGGTACAACTGCTACTACTGCTACAGCTACTATGACTACTACTACTACAACTGGTACTGCTACTACTACTGCTGCTACTGCTACTACTATTATTGCTACTCCTTCTACTGCTATGACTGCTATTGCTATTGCTACAACTGCTACTACTACTACCACCATTGCTACTACTACTAAAACAACAACTGGTACTGCTGCTACTACTACCACACCTCCTACTGCTGCTACCACTGCTACTACTACTACTGCTACTACTATTGCTACTCCTACTACTGCTATGACTGCTACAGCTACTGCAATTGCTACAACTGCTACTACTACTACTACTACTCATACAACAACTGGTACTGCTACCACTGCACTACTTCCGCTACTCCTACTACTGCTACCACTGTTACTACTACTACTACTACTAATAATAATAATAATAATAAACCTGCTATCCATCTTTTTTAACTTTTACTTGAGGTTGGTGTGTCACAGAAATGAGCCAACTGGGAAACTGATTTGCCTGAGGTTGGTAGGTTACAGAAGTGAGCCCATTTGTAAACATAAAGAGTGGGTCATAATGAAGAAGGCCTCTGTAATGAAGTGTGTGAAATGCACAGAGCCTGACAGCCCAGCTTTGTGCTCAGGTTCTCAGGTGACCTCTGAAGAGTGACAGTGAGTGTTAGGTGTGGCCACTAATACTCTCCCCCTAGATAGTTAATCACCCAATCAATCTTGCCTTTGACAAAGGCTCCTCTGCTGGAACATCTCTTGTTGCAATCTCTTCTCCATCTCTACCTCTACCAGGCCTAGGTGGGGTGGGGGGGTTGCTTAATCTACTGATTCAATTCCTGCCGATGCTTGTCGCTCCCCTTCTCTGTCACAAAGGGCAAATGGAGCATGCAGCCAAAAACACCCTGACCAAATCACATTTTCTCTCCCAAGTTTGCTTTCCCCCCCCCCGCGCCTGCCTCTCTCTCTCTCTCTCTCTCTCTCTTTCTTTCTCTCTCTCACTCATCCCACCCCCAGTCTCTTTCTCTGAAAATGAAGCCCTTTGAATTCCTTTCTGATCTGAAGAAATCAGTGAGATCCGGACAGGCTCAAGGCAAGAGACTCGATTTGACGCAATGAGCTCTTTGCTTTCAAGGGGTCTATCTCTCTCTCTCCCACTCTCTCTCTCTTTCTCTCTCCTAATGAAATTTCGCCCACTTGCTTCCTCACATCTGACTCTGTTATGTATGCACAGTCACTGGTGCTGCCACATAATGCGCAAACATTCATCCAGTATCATATTTGCACAATTATGACATGGGCACTGCACTGGGTTCCTCAAAGCAAATATCTAAATACTGAACAAAATTGCTCCTCAGATAGAATGTTAGATAGGAGTGAAGCAGTTTTGTAGGAGGGAATCCTAGGTGTGTGAATTCGATCTTAAATTCAATGTTAACCCACTCTGTGCATAACTGTTCTTTAAATGAAAAGGTCAGGGCAAAACATTAAATAAAATACAATAAAACCTTTGATATTATAGATATCTCACAATTCTCTAAATAAACACTACAGAATAGAAGACAGAGGAAGGCTTACAGTCCCACTGCCCCGTACTTATTAAAGCTGCTATCTAAGGTGCTGAAACTGGAGAATGGTACAAGTGAGAGACCTGGCTAATGTCAATCATATTTTATATCAGTCTCAATTCTCAGTGCACCTCAGTCTATAAGCAGTGATTTTAGACCAGACTGGATTTTCAGATCACTGAAAAGATGGACAATGATCTCATCTGTTCTCATTTGACATGACAGAATGACTTTTGGGATTAAGAGGCAGGCTGTCAGCTTCCATTTAAGAGAATGTTCACTCAGAGCTTATTGACCATCTCAAAAGTTTTTAAACACAGTGAACGCTTCAACGGTATTTGGACATTAGGCAGATTTATTCCTGTGCATACATTTCCCTGCACACTGTATCCTCAATGCAGCTATTAACAATTCCAGGCTTTTGTTTTACCTTGGGGACAGCTGTTATTTATTGAGATCACAAAGACCAAAAAATATCAGCACAAGTAAAACAGGCCATCTGGAAGCTGAAAAATCAGAATGAATCAAAGGAACAGGCAGAATTCTTTGTATGCCAAAATTTACTGTTTATCACAAAAAGGAACCCACTGATGAGCTCAGCAACAATGTGATTACTGAAATATGAATCTGTGAAACATGAAAATGTTTGCTACAATACAATTTTTGTAGCCTGCAATATCCAAAACCAAAATTCTCATTTGCAAAGTCAAACTCTAAATAGCCAAAATATCATGCTGTCACGATTACTGGGTGTTTGAAGGAGGAAGCAATTGCAGCGACGTGAAACAAAAAGGTTTTAATAAAACAAAAAAAAAACCAACCAAATACTAAGTACATACACGGAGCGGAACGACCGGGAGACATTCAAGGGAGCATTGAAGACTAAGGACAAGACTCGGGAACCAGAGAGGAACTAGACATGAAACTGAGACCACAACCAAGACACAAGGTTAAACATAGGTACAATGACGGGTAACAACAGGAGAAACATAGACTGAGACTGGGGCTGAGAGAGCACATGTCCAAGCTGGGGAAACACAGGTCCGGGCTGGGAAAACACAAGTCCGGACCCAGCAAACAAGGTCCCGGACAGTGGGGCTCTAGTCCTGGGCCCATACGATGCAGAGGTGGAGCCCAAGGACGTCAGCGGCAGCCAGGGCGGAGCTAGGCGGCGAAGGCAATGTCGACGTGGCACTTACAGAGTCCTGCAGCTTGGGGGCGGGACATAGCGACTTCAGCGCCGTGAGGGTGGGACCAGGCTGCATCTTTGATGCAGAGGCAGAGTCCTCTGGCGTCCCTGATGCAGATGCGTGGCTCGTTGACTCGGGGACTCAGTTCGTCGACTCGGTTATTTGACTCGGGGACTCGACGTGTGACGTCAGTGACATGGGATGACGTAGAGGCGGGACTCGCCGGTGCGGAGGTAGGGTTTTCAGACACAGCTAGCAGCAGCGTTTGTGTGGCTACTTCCTGTTTGTGTAGCCATTGCTGCGCTGCCGTCTGCGTGCCTACCTCCGCCGTAACGCGTCGCGCTGTTTGTAAGCACATTTCCCTCGTCGCTCGCGCCACACAGACTTGGCCGGTTGCTTTGAGGGGCTCGGGGTGGGGAGTTTGTTCCCAGACTCCAACCACACGCTGGATATCTTGAGCACCTGGGGGGCGGCGCAACTGGAAACTGCGTCCCTGGGTGACAGAGCAGCCGCAGGAGCTCCCTCGGCTGCCAGCTCGTCATGGTGCCTTCCACAGCGCTTCTGGCGTCTTTTTCTAAACGCCGCCAGCAGTCTCGGGTTCATAACTCCTGCTGCTCTGCCACAGACACAGTTCCACCCTCCTCCCCAGGTCTCTCATACACCCCTCACCTGTCTTTTTCGCCACCAAATTGAGAGGGCTATGCTCTCCTCGAGATCTCTTCTTTCTCGTTGCCACTGGTCGTAAGCCTGAGTCCACATCTCCCGGTCCGGCTTCGGATATGCTGCTTCCATTTTTTAAGGTTGGTCAATCTGTCACGATTACTGGGTGTTTGAAGGAGGAAGCAATTGCAGCAACGTGAAACAAAAAGGTTTTAATAAAAAAAACAAAAAAACAACAAATACTAAGTACATACACAGAGTTGAAAACACAAAGGAAAGACACAGCAAACGACATTCAAGGGAGACACCAGTTGACCAACAAGGGACTGCACAAAACATGGGGTTTAAATACTGAAACTTGCCAAGGGACAGCTGAACACAAGGAGGAGATGAAACAACGCCCTCTCATCCACAGCCCAAATGGACACCACCTTTCTCAGAAATCGAAGACATCAAGGCTCTTCTCAATTTTGGTGGGATGAACTTCCCCTAACAGTCAGATTTGCAGAGTCCCTCACTCTCTTCAAACGGTGACTTAAGACCTCTTCACAGAGCACTTAGGACAATAACTACAGAACTAACAAACTATTTACTTTACATTATTAAAAAAAGTATTTTCTATGTAAAGGATTAATGTCATCTTAGGTAGAATCTTGGTTGACTAGCAACTCTTAATCCAAGTCTAGGTTTACTGGTGTAACAAAGTTTTCTTTGTACACTAAAAAGCACCCATGTATGTCACTCTGGGTAAGAGTGTCTGCGAAATGCTGTAAATGTAAATGTAGAATAGAGCACAGACTGCCAAATTAGCTGACGGTCCAGGGGTTAAAGTAAGCACATGATAAACACTTAATACTAAATACTTTTTTTAAGCCACAGTCTTAATATAAATAAAAATGTTTTGCTTATACAGCAATTGTTCCAAATGGCATTTTACATTTGTAAATAAAAATGTTTTTAAAAATATGAATCAAAATGTATCAACAGTAAAATGTTACTGGCTATTTAGCACAACGTGTCATGCAGAATTACGCTACATATTCTGTTACAGTAGTATATGTAATGATGTAGATGTAGTGGCAGCATTCAGACACAGCATGAGTGTTATTACCAGTCTGTAAGAGATCTGCCAAAAAGCAACACAATTGCTGATTTTCAAATCGTGTACCTGTGCTTTTGAATATAACACTCCTAAACAAACAGAACAAAAAGAGAGCTCAAATGAAAGCTGAAAGTGCCCAGCATTTTCCAATATGTGTGCTTCAAAATATTTTGGATGTCATTGTATGAAAATTTATGACAAAGAATAACCATGAAAACATAACAATTAAGTACTTACGGTGGTTTGAAATATGGGATATGTACAAAAACTGTTATTACTTTCATTTGATATGAGGACAAAAGTAACAGCCTATATTTTTTTCCTTGCTGTCACTGTGTCACTACTTAAATGCAGAGTCAGAACTGTAAAAGAATGTAGAAAATTTTATGTCAAAATGTCTTTGCACAAAGAATTTATTCAATTCTACAAAGTAAAATGTGAACTTAATGAACCCACTATCTATGCTTATGTACCGTATCACCACGCATTTACAAGTAAGACCAATCCATTGGGACTGTATTACCAAACATTTTCTAGGGAATATTATGGATGTAAAAAGCCAGATGGATTGTTCTGCAACAGTGTGGTGCATAATTTGCGCAAATATCCTGTATCATGTTTTCACGTGAATGACTAAGATGTATGAGTGAAGAGCACACAGTGCGTCATGCTGAAGACAGAAACAGTGTCTGGCTGTTTGAAATGAACCCAATTTCCAACTTTATCACTCTTTGCTATTTAACACTTCCTTGCAGCTCTACATCTGCATGTGCCTGTATAAATCATCTCATCATTCCTAAAAGAAAAATAACTTGCGTCGTTCCTCTTTGGAAGCAAGTAGTAAAAAGACAATTTGAATTAAATCAAGATTAAGCACAGAAGAATATGAGAAGAAAAAAGAGACCCTGTAAGGATGCGTGCATTTACTATGTATGTGTTTGTGCATGCTAAAGCTGTTTGCATCTTTTTTTGATTTGTTCAATTTGTATTTATTTATTTATTTACAATGCTGCATTGTTATATTGACAATTTCCATTCTTATATAAAAACAATGTAAGCCAAATCAAATACAAATAAAATGGCTGGCTCAGAATGAAATACACAAGCATGGGTGCCCCCACCACACACATACACACACACACACACACATATATAACCCTCCAACATGCTAACTAATTTCCTTCTCTCTCCAGATTTTTTCCCCAGATACTCCCCCTTTAAATCACTGATTACATTTCCACCCGCTGCCTCACGTTCTCCTCTCCAAGGTTTGAGGCACTTCTCATGAGACGGAGAGAACAGGCCAGATGATATCAGCACTATGTCTAATAGTTTGCATCAGCTTATGAGTGATTAATTAGGCACACGTTTCAAAAACGGGCATTCTTATGATCCTCAAAAAGACCTCAAAGATTTCCAAACCTCTGTAGCTTTCCTGAATCAAAGGCAGTGGAGAGAAAAAGTACTGCCAATCCTATCTGTTCGCTTGCCCAGAGAAAACACCACAGGATTTCCCCAGCTCCCTACGGCATCTGACCAATCCGAGCCCTTCAACCCTGGATGACTAAATAGAGTGCAGCCGAAACTTGCAATAGCCCCCCACATGCTCATGTTTGACAAATGGTTGAGTCCTTGAGCAGAAGCAGACGACACTTGAGGATTAGTGTGTTACTGTATCTTACTCCCACTGCTGGAAATGAAAACGCTGCACTGTTGCCATTTTTTTTCCACTGGCAAGAAAGCATTGCCCAGGAAAAGATGCTGCAAAAGGGGAAGAGGGGTTGCCTGCATTTTTTTTTTTTTTGCAAAAGCACAAAATGTAAGTACCTTGCAGGTATTTTGTCAAAAGGGGTGACACATCTTTTTCTTTGCTCTTGTGGGACTTGACTACACAAAGATATTGCCATTTTTGTCCTGTGCCATTGTTTTAGGCCTCACACTAAATTGAAACGCTCAGGTTTTAAGCACTTTTCTCTGACACTTTTTAAACATTGATGTTTAAAGACTTAATATCATGTTTACGGTAGAAAACGCTGATAATATGTTTCTCTCCAATATTGCTGCTTTTTTTCAGAAAAGCTTTTTTGAAATTGGTTCCCAAATTCCTAACAAACTGTTGTCCCTTGTAAGAATGTTTATTTTTATATTTTGTTCTCTGCACACATAACACACTTCTGCTTGCATAACTAGAGCTTTCTAGATTAGGGATTATTGTGCTAATTTAAGTTGCATGCACAAACTAACAGTATGCTTATGGTCTGCTGGACCATAATGATTAGTGCCCTCTGCTTTAAGCTCTGCTTTTACATAAAATGGAATTGGTTTCTCATTGAATCTTGAATTATAAGACATCGTGCCTGCTCCTGTGACACTATTCCGGCCCTGCGATTTCCCTGCTTAAAAACACCTTCAACATTTGTGGGTACAAGGTGTTTCAAATACTCTAGGTTCCCAATTAGATTCCTGAAGCCCACTAACATGCACATTTTAGTGTTTTCCCCAAGAAATAGATGGTAAGTTAGGTCAGGTATATTCAGAGCAAGTGAAACACAAAAATGTGGTGGTTGTTGACCAATATGTACACTAGTTGGCATTGTCATAAATATTCAACATATTTTTCAGTACCTATGGTATAGTGAAGTACCCATAATAAAAACACTGCAGGGACTGTATTGCATCACTAGAAGGCATTGGTGTCACAGTTATGACTAGCTACAACTTATCTTGTGTTGTTTCTTTCAAACAGTAACCAGGGCTTTAAAAACACTTTGCCTTTTAAATGGAAATAATAACCAAAATCATTGTATTTATTATTTTTCTTATTTTAATTTGCATCTGCTGGCCAAAACAACAGAGGTTTCCCTCTGTCTGAAACACTGATGACATCCATATATAAAAAATTTCAACTAGAGCTCCCGAGTGGTGCTGTGTCCTAAGTGTTGGTCCTATTGGAAAGTCACAGGTTTGATCCCCAATGGTGCTACAGCCATTCATAGCCAGAAGTATAAATGGCCTTGCTCTCTCACTGGGAGGGAAAATCAATGATAAAATATCATTAAAAACATATTTAAAAATTGTTTAAGATATTAAATATTAGTTTAAGTACATTAGATATTATGTGTTGAGGTTTACAAGTCTTACTAGCCAAGGTACATTATAACAGAAAAGCAGAATGTTCTAAGTGCAAACGTTCACACCTGTAAGACATTCAGTCTCTTTATCCACCACACCTTATTATTAACACCAGAGGCCTGCTTTCCTCATCTTGAATCACTTTATACTCCATCTTTCACAATCACCTTTTGTGCTGGGTCGAAGGTTGGGATTCTTGAAGAGAAGGACGTTGTTTGGATTACGTGACCCCAGGATCTCGAACGATTCGTGCATTTCCCAAACCAGTGAGAGTGCTCCTGTTTGTTTTTGATTAGTTCTAGTAGTTTTTTTTTGGTTTGTTTTGTTTTGTTTTTTTGTTTGTCTAGATTTTTTTTCAAATTTATTCTCCTTTTTGTTCGGTTTTCTTTTTTGTTTGTTCTTTTTCTTTGTTTGTTGTTGTTTTTTGGGGTGTTGTTTTTTTTTTACACATTTAATGTTCAAATGGGAGTTTTGCTTGTCATTCCACCATGTTAAACGTCCACTTTGACGTTGGTAACCCATCAACCCAGTGCTGTGACTCGTTCGTGCTTCGCGGAATGGAATGCCATTAACGTTCACTTGGCTTGCTGCGCCGAAAGCCGTTTTATGAACTGTCATATAAGTCGG
>JBBPDA010000105.1:21168057-21183825 GCA_037974385.1 Arnoldichthys spilopterus | reverse complement strand
GTTTATGTGCTGAGGTGGGTGCGGAACAGTTGAGTCTTGAGTCGCTTCTTGAATGTTGAGAGGGACTCGGCTGATCTGGTATCTCTGGGCAGCTCATTCCACCATTGAGGAACAATGATGGTGAAGAGTCTGGTGAGGTGCTTGATTCCATGAGGGGATGGACTCTCCAGTCGGAGTTCATTCGCTGATCTGAGTGACCTGGTGGGTGTGTATGTCTGGATGAGAGATCTCATGTAGCCGGGGGATGATCCATCGATGATCTTGTATGTGAGCACCAAGGACTCGAACTTGATGCGGGCGGAGATGGGGAGCCAGTGCAAGAAAATGTCTATACTGCTTGTAGTGTTTATTTGCAGAGTTAAGTGATAACATTTAATTTAATATTTTCTTTTGATCTATTATTGTTTTTCAGTAGGTTAAACTTGTAGAAGCCTGATACCATGATGCCACCTTTAAGTGTGTTCCCTGTTCTAATGAAATTGCTATAAAATCCTCTCTTGCAAATCTGCACCTACACACATGCAACCAAACTGACACAAACATATCTTTACCCTGTAACTAATTACAAATGAAGAACTGAGCATGAATGGCATCTCCTATATACAATGCTTGGTTCCCTCTGAGGAATAGGAGATTTTGGGCGTAGAAGAACTTTAAAGTGGCATCCATGATTCAAGCACAAATAGAGCTTTGACCCCACAGTCACTTGTTTTATGCAGTCAAGGCACACTGCCATGAAATTGGTAAATGAATTGCTAAACTGCTTAAGTTAAAATGTCTATTGTACCTATGAATGCTAATAATTCATTCAACATTTAGAGGTAATCAATAACGCTTGCACTGTTAAAATTCATAAACCAATCCTAGCTCTCTGCTGTGCATATCAAGCAATGAATACTCACTTCACAAATGCCTCTCTCTATTGACCTCTTAGTCTTTCTTCTGTCCTTGCCCTGCACCCTACGCCACATACTACGCCTTTTTCCTTTCTCCCAGTCTCAGGTTGCCTCCGCTGAGGAATAACACTCCTCCAAATGAATTTCCATTACTGAACAGCGACTGGCTCAAATAAATCATCATAAAACTGCATCTCTGGCCTGTCATTTCCCAAAGAACAGCAGAGACTTGTGGGAGTGTGGAGGGACCTCGGCCATCACATGACTCAGTGAAGCAGAGCCGATGGAGAGCGGCACATGAGGAGGCTGTCTGTGCCTGGGGGAGAGTCTCAGCAAGCATCTACAAATGGATTCAGATCCAGATTCACCGGAAAAGAAGCAACTCTCATCCACTCACATGCCCATGACTGTGGGAAGCATTCAGTGGCACCGGTTGTGAAATTTTCAAAACAGTTAAAATTGATTAGCATCATTTTCAATCTGTAGGCTCAAAGTTTTGTTCATTATTTGGGTTATTTTCAAATGTAAAAACAAAAAAAGCTTTTAATGTTATTATTGTCAAATTTCTCCAGTCACATTAGTGTATTCAGTCAGGTTATCCATGCTCTGCCCACAAAACCATTCTTTCGTAGCAGCTGTTACAAGGTTAGCTAAAATGGAATGTTGTTAAGAAATTCCACTCAACCTAATGAACGGTTTGGCAAAAATATAATACTGTGATACCAAGCAGTACTGAGCAATCGGAAGTTGGCAGGTTAGAAACAACAGATTAGTTAGCTCTAACCTCATCCACTCTTAAACATTATTTTAAATTCCAAACTCTTTCTAAATTTCCTTATTTTGACAAATAATGAGATTTGCACTGTTATATCTTATTCAGTTAAAATGGACTTTTTCCAGCATCCTGTAAAACATGTTCTCCCTAGCAACACGTGCATTCATTGGTGGAGCTGAGGTAGGCCAGCTGTAAATTACACTGAAATAATCAGATCAAATTGAATCAAATTACAGATTTCACAAGGCACCAAATCTTTTCTTAGGCCATGTTCACAGTTTTTGCTCTTCTTACTGGGGCACATTTCAAATAAAAGGGAGTACATCTAACCCCATTGGTTGTTGGCTGTACGGGCAGAAGAGTCTGCATTAAGACTAGAAAGTTGACTGCTTTTTAAGCAAAGAGGAAAGCTGTACAACCAGGCATAATTAAAAGCTTTCTTTGTGATATGGAGATCTTCTTTACTTATGCTTTTATTTTTTAAAAATACATTGTGTTTTAGCATCATAAGTTAGCTAGTTAGATAACACAAGACCCCAGAGTGGCCAAAATGTATTTATAAAAAAAAAAAACACTACTTACAGTAGACTACAAATAAAATGACAAAAAACTCAAAAGTTATACAATTCAAATAAACATTACCGATCAAAAGACAGAATGAGCCCCAGTAAAGGCTCTTTGCATTTATACATAGAGGACATTTAACCAATAACTGTTATAAGCTAATAATATATGGAAGGGTTAGTGTCTAACATGTGCTGTACTTCATCTTTGGAACACTGTAGCTTCACCACAGTCACTCCTAAATCCTTATGAACTCTTGTTCCCTTCTTTCCATCATCTCAAGATGTTTTCCATCAAGACCCTCTTTAAGGCAGTTTGGGCAATTGTATCACATTGCGTCTTGGACCCTCTTGGATCTGTTTTTAGCATGGTCCATTCTAAATTCTATTATTCAAGATGTTTATTTACTCAATGTCCTAGTCAACCCACTTTTTAGATCACATGATGGTTACCAATGCTGGGAATTTTGGTAACTAAGATGTAACTGTAGCATCACTTGATAGCTAAGAGATTTATTCAAGATTATTAGGATAGCATAAACATGTGTATGTGATGTACACTGTTTATTATTGTTTCTGAGAGATCAGAGAAAGACATTTTGCAAGAAGACTGTGGTTGTGTGTTTAAAGAGAAAACATGCAAATGTGTTCCAGTGAGCATCAGGATTGTGCACATTTGTTTCAGAATTTGTAATTGACTAAAGCTCTATGAGCAGGCTTGATTCCAAGAATCAGTCCTCGAGAATAAACACAAAGCCATTAATGCAGGCAGATTTTCAGCTTTTGCAAGTCACCTCTAATAGTGAAGATCAGTCGTAACACTGAATAATTCTGAGGTAAGTCTGCAAGTCATCGAAAGCTCTGAGCAGAAACACAACCTGCATCTGGCCATCATGATGCAGTTGGGAAACTATTGATCTTCAGCTCATTGAAATATTCATATCCCCTGCAAAGCTCTAAGCAGTTATTATAATTCTGCATCTTTTTTTTGTTAGAAGAGAAAGTGCCTTTCACACTTCTGATATCCTTCTCTCCAACTGAGACAAATCCACAAATATTTCATAGCCTTGACACGGTTTTCGTGTTATTGTTTTTCCTATGCACCATCAATTATTCACACTGATGACAAGAGGAGAAATAAATAGTGGTACTGGAAGCCTTGCGTTCAGATTGTTTGATACTATTTTTCTTCTCCCAGCCCGACGTAATATTGTGCTCCCTCCGCAATTCCGATGAACTAAGGGATGATGACTACTTCATTTATGGTAACACACTTTCGATGGCTTCTGTAAGGCTTGTAAGAGCAATAGATTTTGATTCATATGTGCTGTTTCATCTCTCAAAAGCAGATATCCGAAGATTATTACAACACGTCCCCACGACAGCCATGTAATCTCCAGATGTAATAAGGATTTTTCTGAAGATTGTTTTCCTCTTTCTTTCTCTTCTCAACTGAACTCAAGTCTACATCCTGTGGAGTCACATTGTGCACTGTCATGTTAAGTTGGAGTGGAGAGTGAAATATGGGGCACACAATATCATATTTATCAAATCATGTACAACCTTAATGCAGTGCAGTAAGTATAGACTCCTCCTGTCTCAACACTTGAAGTAGCCCTCACTGGGAGTATTCCTTCAATGCAGATCTGTGTACAAAATATACTAAACCTATCACATACATTTTGTGTAAGAAGGGTTATTTGAAACTGAAACTATTCACTCAAAATGTTCTTTAATGAACCAAATCTGGTTTTTAGACGATATTCATATAATAAACTTTTTTGGGCATCTTTATCTTAAAAAGTGTATGCTGGCACTCTTGCAAGAATGGCATTTCTAAAAATTCTCTGACTCAATAAAATGAAAATAAAATGTTTATGCAATGTAAAGGACAGTTAGTTCTGGGGAAAAAAGATAAATGATTTCGTCCCAACAGTGACTATATACTTCCTTTACCTGAGTAAACTGGCCACTGACCACTGACGTGCTGAGTTTGAAATAAAGATGCACCATATAAGCATAAAATTTAGATAAGCACTGCAAAAATTCACATAAACTGGTGTTTATCCCTAATATCCAAAGAAAATGGATGCAATAAACACACTAAGAATAAATAATTAGTATCCACTTTAGACTAAATCGTAGCAGCTACAATGCAAATCCATCCACAAAATCATGAAAACTAAAAAGAATGGGATGGACTTCAGAATACTCGCCAGCTTCTACCGATGTACCATAGAGAGTTTTCTGTCTGGTGGTGTCACAACCTGGTATGGAAGCTGTAATGCTCTAGACCACAAAGCTCTACAGAGGATGGTCAGATCAGCACAGCACATCACCAGGACTGAACTGCCAGCCATGCAGGACTTCTACAGTCAGCGCTGCAGAAAAAAGACAGGATCCTCTCTGATCTGAGTCATCCCAGCCACATCTGGCAGGAGGTACAGGAGCATCCAGACCCACATTAGTTTCTATCCGCAAGCCATCAGGCTACTAAACTGCTGAACACTAGACACTTGTCTCACTTTTCACTTTAAGTGTCACCATTTTAATATTGTATATAAGAGAGCCTTTATCTTCTTCATTTGTATTATAATACTTTTTATATTTCCTTGTATTATCTTTCACTTTTTTGCTATTTTATTCTACTTTTATTATTTTATTAATATTATTTATGTGTGCAATTTCTGAGGAGGCTTTAAGTCCAAGAATTTCATTGCTGGTAAAGATGTTCCATTGTTGCCTGTATATGACCTTGAACTTGAACTTGACTGTCCCTCTGGTGTGCTAAGGACTGCTGCATTTAACTGAAAGATGTCTACATGATAAATCTAACATGTTTTGTGACATATAATCCCTGTATACTCCGTTTATCTGAACAAACTGAAACAAAACCATCAAAATACTGAGCTGGGCAGCTTCAGTACGCATAATGTGAACAATTTAAACAGTAAATTTACTGTTTTGGGTAAGAAAGTTACAAAACCTTGCAGGGATCATAGTGACGTGAAGCTCTTTTGTTAAAAAAAATTAACTTTGTAAGAAATACTGTAACCACAAACCTACCCCCAGAACTGACCTTTAACTCTTTGCATTTGTACGATCATGAGATTCTAGTAGTCTAATCATAACGCACGCCACAGATGTAGTTTAGCTTCATGATTAAACAGTCAAAGACGCAGAGGAGAAGAAGAAAAAGCTCTCATTGGACGTGACAGAGGCAGCTTTTCCTGAACTGATCTAGATGTTGAGCCCCCCTGCTCTGGGAACTCTTTGATATGTGAGCTGGTTAATCCTGCCTGCTCCTTGGGCTGCCATGTCTTCATCCTCCCATCCAGGTGCCCTTTTATTAACCTTTGACTCTCTGTTTGAAGAAGCCAGCATTACATTGGCTTATCCCCTCATCGTCTCAGCTACAGACGAGCCTGTGTTTCTTTTTCACAGCCCTGTCTTTAAAAGTGCTTTGGGGGTTGGGAGTCCCTGTTATGAAGCAGTTTATTGCAGGGTCAAAAATTCCTTGACATGATGCTAAGGTGGGCTGAGCAGAAGCACTCCAATGATTAGTGTGGTGTGGAGCTATTATGGTTTTACTCATTAATGCTGGGCATTAGGTCTGCCTATTTCAGCTTAGTAATTACAGTAAGAGGGTGCTCTCTTGTCACAAAATAAGAAGCTTTAGGCTACTTGAGGGAGAGAGAAAGAGAGAGAGAGAGAGAGAGAGAAAGAGAAAGAAAGAGAGAGATAGAGAGAAAGAGAAAGACAAAGAGAGGGTCTATGGGTCTTTCCTAATATTGCTACCATCAAAGTGAGAGAAAAAGAGAGATCTCAAGAACAAGGCAGTAAGGGAAGAGAGCAAGAGTGATAAAACAGAAAGTCAGAGAGCAAAAAATTAGATAAAGTGAGAAAGACAGCGAAAAAACAAGAGGGAGAGACAAAAAGCTTTATAGAACGAAAGAGAGAGATGTATTTCTTCTTATATCTCTCAGAGAGAAAGAAAGAAAACAAACAAACAAACCAAAGACACAAGAAAGAGAGAGATAGAGAAAGAAAGAGACTTGACTTTAACATTCTTTATTAGGCATCATTTAATAAAGGAATAAGAAAATAGGCTTTCAAGAAGAAAAACTTGGGAAACGCACTCATTTACAGAAAATAATTTTACTCAACACACGATTTCTATAAAAATCCAGAAATATTAAAATGGGGCGCCTGGCGAAGCTGTCTAAGCACGGGCTCCATCATAGGGAGAGCACACATTTGATGCCTCAGCCATCCATAGCCAGGAGTCCAAGAGAGCACACCTGGCTTTGTTCTCTTTCAGTGGGTAGGATGGTTCACCCTCTTTCCCCATCATGGCAGTGAGTGTTAGCTAACAGAACAAAATTGGCAATTACCGTTTTCCTTCAACCACACTAAGCCGCCTGTAACGATTGGATGGTGTTCGAGGAAGCAAGTGCAATGTTTTCAAGCAATAAATATAATTTAATAAAGAAAAAACAAACAAACACTGATTTCAAAAAGGAACAAAAACACGGGAATACAAGCAAGACAGAATACCACCACGACGTTCACACAGACGTGCACACAAGACAACCGACCACCACAAACTCAACAGACAGGAACTAAATAGACACACTAAATTAGCTACAGCTCACAGGGAGTGATGTAGAACGAGAAACAGCTGACGAGGGTGTGGCTAACTCAAACACGAGGAAATTCAAAACACAAAAACACAGAGGACACGGAGGGGCGTATACGTGACACCGCCAAAGATGTTTCATTAGCAGCAATTAGAAAAGTTAAGTTGTGTTTCACATGACTCACATGCTAGCCTTTGCCCTCCCAGTACTGGTGGTATCATATGACTGGGAGAGTCCTAGCTAGTGGGTGGAGTTTGACATGATAGAAAAATCATTCAAATACAATGTCCTGTACTTCTGACATTAAAGCTTTCTATATTACTAATTTTGAGTGTCAAACTAAGGCCTATTAATAAACACCATTAGACCTGTGAACATGGAAATATCTAAAGCCAAAGACAATGAAATTTGAGTAAACAGAAAATCAACAAGTTGAACCTGTCAAGAACTAAGACAAAACTGAAATGCACTAAACTGAAATTTAGTATTGCTGTAATAGCTTTATGCCAAAAGACACAAAGGATAAAAAAGGTTAAAAAAAATGTATGCTCTCCTGCAAAGCTCCTGAGTGGGCATGGGGGCTTGTACAAGAGCCTTCATGAAGGAACCTGCAAAAGTATGTGTGAGAGAGAGACAGAGAGAGAGAAAATATGAGAGAGTGAGTGAGAATGAGAGATTTGGACTGAAGTCATTGTCTTGGTATTACTGACGTTCTTGCAAATGATTGCAGGCCTAATTCCAAATACTGGGATTACAACCATTCTATTGTCCAGTGGTTTAATATCTGTTTTCTAAGATCAGAAGAAGAATATTTCTTATGATAAAAATGAGTAGATAATACATTTGTGTATTGCACTATGCAGAAAGATTTTCTGCTCAGCTTTTCAATCTAAACATGAGCACATCCCAGGCCTAATTATTCCAATGACAACAATGCAAAATGCATGAGTTAATATAATGGTATAGGAGGATCTGGGAATGTTAAGGGGGGGCGACACACAGGCTAGTATTTGGTCAGCTTGCATGCATATGAATTAATAACCAGTCTGTGATTGAAAATGAATAATCCTTCTCTCTTGCACGCCATTGCAGCCAGTATGCAGTCACTTTAAAAGCAACACCGACAATATTATCTTTTCTACTATTAACTTTTTAACTGTAAGCACTGGAGTCAAAAAATTAACAAGCATCAGCAAATGAAGTGGTTTCCTCAAAACACAATAAAGGGTTTTTTAAATTTTTTGATTGTGCCTTAGTTTAACCCAGATGTGGATTCCCTGGTTTATATCATGCCTGTGCTGCAAATCTGTAAATAGTCCTTTTATAATGTGGGGGTCTATAAATAAGTGCCTGGAGATCCAAAAGACATAGATAAATCAGGTTTGATCTCCTTGAAAACATCTTTTTTTTGACATGTGACATATCAGTTCTAATGCTGTTGACGTTAAAACATCTGAAGAGAATGTAATTGGAGAAAAAAAAATGTATTGGTCCATTTGTCATGAAATGTTCACACAGTGGAAAGAGCGGCGGGTGAGTTCAAAAAGGATAAAAAAAGTTACAAGGTTTTCTTATGACAGCGATGAAATAAGGAGAGACTCACAGACCCATCTCTCCCCCTCTCTCCCTTCCATCCTCCCTTTCTCTCTCTCTCTCTCTCTCCCTCTCTCTCTCTCTTCAAACCCCCGTAGATTTCACACAAAGGGAATTACATTACTCTGACTCAGTGTGCACATGTTCATAAATCAAACCCAACCTGGGGAGCCGCCATCTCTCTCTCTCTCTCTCTCTCTCTCTCTCTCCCTCTCTCTCTTTCTCATCTTTCTCTCAGAGATTTGCTCATCTGATAAAGCCAAAGTTAATCAACAAGCTCATTAGAGGTCTGACTGGCCAGGTAACACTGAAGATCATGTAAAGTGTTGGGGACTCTGCAAGGTTTCTCTCTCGGTCTCTCTCTCTCTCACACACTCTTTCTCTCTCTCTCAGAATGCAGTTCTTTGCTTCCAAAGTGTCGTCATGTTTAATGGAATACCACTAAAATTACAGTGTTTTCCAAATGTCAAACATCTGTATGACCAACATTTTTGTTTTTTGACACTCTGTATTTACAAATACAACTGTGTATTGTTAACAGGTATCACTGATTAATATTTCCATGCTTCCTCCTTATTGACAGTTGCTGCACGTTGTCATGCATGCAGCTGTTTGTAGTTCATTATCATGCAAATTACTGGATCAAGAAAATCCACAGATTCCTCAGTAACAACCAATTACACTTTATTTTGTGGGAAGTTAATTGAGTTAATGGACACACACACACACTCGGGCACACACAGATACATACAAATACACAATCAAATACAAACGCATACTGTGCATCACATCTTTAACAGCCCTTTTTTCAGGTCTAGAATATGTTAGTAGATATAGGGTTCAGCACACATGCTGTAAAAACACATAACAAATACATTTAACAAATCTAAATTTGGGAATTAGCTGTTGTGTGATTAACTGTGAAAATAGATTCAACAAGAAATCAGAGCTACCCTTTTACAGACTGCTGAAAGCTACAGAAAATAATTCAGAGCAGAAGATTTTCTTTGTTATTGTTGGATGAAGCCACTGATATTGTAAAGAAGCACACAGTGTCATTGCCCATCCACACTTAGGGTATAACTGCAAACATCAACATTTATGCATGCGAACATGTCTCAAGTCCTGCTATACATGTACATTGGGCTGTCAAAACTGTCCCTGTTCTCTCTACAACTGTCTAAATTTTCAGTGTGTTCTTGTTCATTCTCTGAAATAGGTTTCCATGTGCAAATAATGTTAGTCAGTGGCAGCAAGTGGGGTAAGCTATAAACAAAATAGGCCAAGTTAGCTTACAGTTTTGCAAATAAAACAATTAATAAAATAAAAATGTTTTAACAGACTTGTCAATATACAAACGGAAAATCAATTAGCACCCTAATCACTTTACTTTAGCCAAAAAATCTGGCATAGCTTTAGTATTAGGCTTTGCTTTTTAAATTTCCCCAGCTTCGAAATCAGGTACATATAAACACCAGGAAACCCAAATTCCTGGCCCTGAGTCAGAGCCAATGGACCACAGGTTTTTTGGTAAGTGGTAAGGATTGCCTTCAAGTCCAACCACCTTTTGATTAAGCAGTTAGTTGTTTGTTTTGCTTGCAGTTTCAAAGTCCTCCCTAATAAAATCAGCCATGTAGAAGTATGTCTCAGTCCAACTAAGGGACGTAGAAAGTGACGTCAGTGCATATTTTCGATATACACAGCACACCAGTTAAATTCTATTTAGCCTTAGAGATCCTACTGACAGGAACAAAAATACTGTTAGATCCAATGTGCTCATAATAGCAGCCCCAGTCAGTCCTAGTCCCTTTGCATTCCTCCAATTTTCTCTGTCTTTCACCTACCCTCTGTCAAATTCAGCACATTCTCCCTCGCGCTGAAATCCATAACTGTGATGTTATTCCGACCGTGTTCAGTGCGGGAGTTCAAAGAGGGCTGTAAATGCATTTGTAATGAGTGCTCTCGCTAATCACGTCATAACGTAACATGCTTCTGAGAAGCCACTGGAGAAAAATCCTGCTCAGTTCTTCAAAGCCAAGCGCTTAAGCATCCCACAATCCTCCTTGGGCAAACTGTTGTTTGGCCTATCAATACCGAAGGCTCCCCAAAGTCCTTTGTTTACCGAACAACAAACCATTTAGAGAATTTAGAGAATACTCTGTCTCTGTTTTCATATGAGAACAGAGAGGGTGGTTGTCATTCTTTCTTCTGAAATTATAATGATGGTTTGATAGAATAAGAACAGAACAACTTTGCCCCTTTCTGTTGAATACTGAGGACCACTTTCAAAATAAGATATACACCCACACATCTGTGCATGCATACACACACGCACACGCACACACACGCACACACACACACACACACACACACACAGATACAAACACACATGCACCCATGCACACACACACACAAACATATGCATGCATAACCAAAACAAATTGTGTAACTTCACTTATCTTTCTTTGCATTGTGGTGATCTCAGATAATGTGATCCTTCATTTATTTATACTTTGACACATAAATAAATTTTTCCAGTATCACAATGTTGATATTTTCTTGATACAAGAATCCTGAGCTCAGACCTGTAATTACCGACATAATGAATTTACTAATTATTATACATTGCAATTATACAAGTGCAATGACAAAGTACACATTTGAAATGTGTATATACACTGTGGTGTAAACAACATAAAAGCATGGCTTCATCCTGTCTTGTGTCAGCATTTCAGGCTGGTGGTGGTGTGGGGGACATTTTCTTGGCATACTTTAGGTCCCTTAGTAACAATTGAGCATTATGTAAATGACTCAGCCTACCTGAGTATTGTTGCTAACCATGTCCATCCCTTTATGACCACAGTGTACCAGTCTTATGTCGGCTGCTTCAAGCAGGATAATGCATCATGTCATTAAGCTTACTTCATCTCAAACTGGTTTCTTGAACATGACAATAAGGTCACTGTACTCTAATGGCATCCACAGTGACCAGATCTCCAGGAGATTCGCATCATGGATGTGTAGCCGACAAATCTGCAGCAACTGCTTGATAATATCATGTCAATATGGACCAAAATCTCTGAGGAATGTTTCTATCACCTTGCTAAATCTATGCCACAAAGAATTAAGGCAGTTTTGAAGGCAAAAAGGGGTCCAACTCAGTACTAGCAAGGTGTACTTAATAAAGTGGCTGGTGAGTGTGTAGGTTAATGTCATTTTTGTTCAGTACACAGTATAAAAAAGCAGAATTCAGAATACACTTTTACTTTTACATTTTTGGTGAATACATTTAGAATAAGAAAAAACTCTAAATGAAATGCCATCAGTGTTGTTTATGTGTGATCAATTCTGTTTATTTACAAACTGTTCTAAAACCAGTGCAAATTATTATCAGGTTAGGTGATGAGTGATAATTTGTCATTGTGAACACACTGAAGCACCACAACGAAATATGCATTTAACACATCACTTGTGTACACGTGGAGCAGCAGGCAGCTATCAACAGTGCCTGGTACCTTGCTCAAGTGTACTTCAGTAATGCCTCCTCCAGGCCAGGAGTTGAACCTGCGACCTTCTAGACCCAAGGCCCTGTGATGGGTTGGCCTCCTGTCCTGGGTGTACCCTGCCTTAGGCCCACAGTCAGCTCAGATTGGCTCCAGCTTTCCCACGACCCGGAAACAGAAGAAAACGGTTGGAAAATGGATGGATGGATGGAATATATTTTGCTGAGTTTCAATTTAAAAAATTATATATATATATATATATTTGTGTTGTGTGTCATGGATACTGTTGGCTCCAAATCTCCCAACCACTATGTCAATCTGAGACAGCAAGACCAAGACAAGACCGAAGGATCCGAGACCAAGACAAGACCAAGACCAAAAGCCATCGAGACTGTGAAAAGACCAAGACCACGTAAAAGTCTTAAGACCAACTCTAGTTTATGGGTATGGAATATGAGCATGAATGTGAAACAAGAGCCATGAATGTAACTCTGGCAGAACTATTACACCCTAGCTAGGAAGAATGGTTTGATAAGACTGGGGCTGCTGCTACTGTTACTGTTTCCATCATTTTTACAAAGCTAGTCTGGGCTGCTGTATTTATGTTTGAAATGTGCTATACACACACATTGTTACATTGTCTTCTTTCCTTGACGGTGGTCAGGAAATGCAGGAAGTGTGCCAGGGCTAAAGCGCTACCAGCTCAGGTACCCAATTTGGGGTAACTTTCCAAAACCTTTCATTAAACTCTCTGCAACCAGCAAGCACAAAATGACTCTGAGACTGTGTGAATCACCTCGAGTGGGTTTTTGATTGCTGTGACAGAAACACAGTTCATAACAAATATTTGCTACCCAAAAAAACCTATTGTTTTCTTGCTTGCCATTCGTAACCCTAAGCAAACACCCTGATAAAGCGCTGTTCTTTTCCATTTATTTTCAAAATGTCTCAGAAGTATCTTGCTAATACAGATAAAAAAGGGCCCAAATGTTAGCTTTTTAAAGCAGTTTTGGAATTTCTTCTACCTGTTCTTTCCCTACACAAATGTAGCAGATTTTGATCCTGTATGTTATGTTGCATATTACTGTACTACATACTGTATACTATATTACACACTACTGTACTACATACTGTATATGTCAAATGACAAATTACATTTGCTTCCCAAGTAAAACAGGATTCAATAAACAGCACTTTATACAGCAGACATTATACATGTTTTCAAACATCTTTCTGAAAAGTCATCTTTTTTATGAAATGATAAAGAAGGTGCAGTAAAAAGATGGGTACTGGGTTTCATCCCACAGAAAGATAAATTTTTGACCACAGGACCATAGTTGACTAAACATGATTTTGAGTGATGGACCTCTCTCAGCACAGAAATGACACTCATATGGTATTGGCATGGTAGTGTGTTGTGGTTATGAAATATGTGTATCATGTGTGTAACTGAAGCTTTATCCAAATCATTGTACTGCAAGACCATACATCCATACATTTAGATCACCCAAACATATCTAGCCAACACAAGAGTTTGGTCAGAAAACTAACCATTATAAAAAGGGTAGAAGGCTTAAAAGGCTAATATAAACTGTGCATTGCAATAGATGTTTTATGTCCTGAGCATTCTTTTTAATGCACTGGGCCTACAATTCTTTCTTTAAATGTTAGTATTACACACTAAAATGTCATGGTGTGAAACTGGTTCATTTTCTTTACTTTAGAAATATGCTATCTTGCTGTTAAACACATGTTAACACGCAGGAATATGTCATGACAACAGCAAAAGTGCTTCATATTACTTTCCTTATAGTCATTTATGCAGTCACCCATCCTGCACCCACGTCTGTCAGACAGGAGGAAGAGCTCCTGGTGCTCCTGTCTTACAGACTAGATGCTACAACACTATTACCCCCATATATCACGTAAAATTAGCAGCAGGGGCCCCCGTCAGCCCAGACATTGGCACTTAATCTTGACTTTTTGGCAGACTGTTGCCATAACGGGTCAAATGATAGCCATTAATCAAATGTCCCTGGAGCCATTGGAAGGAGCAAGTGGGAGGACAGGTGGGGGGCTGTCAGTGTGGCGGGGAGTGGGAGTGGTGGTCTTAGAATCACTCGTATATGGTGTCTGGGGTTTGGGATGCATGGACAGAGGCAGTCTGAAGAGGCATGAAAATGAAACAGAAACCTCTCCTGGAATTAAGCCTGGTCATAAACCCTTACCCGCGGAAATAATCTAGTCTATTTCATAAAAGATTAAACCCCTTAAAGAAGATGGATTGCCTCATTTTCTTTATCTAGCAGGCATAATCCTAGATTATGGGGAGACAACTTGAAGTTGGGAATTTGTAGGAAATTTGCACAGGCTGAAGTACAAAACAGTTCATTTGGATGGAGATTGCCTTTGCACAGTTGGGTACCAAAGGTTTACTTATGCTTGTTCTCAAGCCACATATGGACTTGCGCCTGCCATGTGGCTTGACACTGAGAAATTATCTTAATGGCTCTTTGTTTTAATTAGTGTATCTGAAAACAGGCTACTCATACCAGAAGGAACATGCTTCTGTTTCTTGCAAAAAATGGCCCGAAAAGGGTTTTTAGAGCGGTACCTCAGAAAAACCACTTTTGGTTTCCTAAAGAAACGTTCAGTATATCATTCAGTGTATTGTGCGTGAGATTTGTAGGTGTGAACGACTTTTGTATTTTAAAGAATGTCCTAACCAAGAACATATTTGTTAAAAATGTAAGAGCTGCCTGACCAATGCAGATGTTTTATCATGAATGCATGATCTGTTGTTTAGAGGACATAATATATTATTTGTATGCACATGATCTATTGCTTAGACTCTTTAACAGCATGGCATCTTTACTCAGAAACACCAGCTTTCACATGCATAGAGTGACAGCCACTGATCTCTGCGGTTAGCCTTGGTGGTGGCTGTCAACTTGCTGATGGACAGTCGCTGTCCCCTGAGTGATTAGAGCATGAGGCCGAGTGAACTGTGATCTAGTGAACTTTATTTTCACTGGCAGCCCAGACGTGTTCTGAATGCCCTGTTGCTGTGGCCAACTTCTGTCAGAAAAGCGGATTTTGTCTTTCTAACTTTCAACTGATATCTTTGCTTTGGAAGTAACGGAAAATAGTTTTTTGTTATAATTTGTAGTTTAAAGTTGTTGTTGCATATATGGTTGTAATTTGCAGAATAATAGTAATTTTTATATATTTGCTACACTTCTTGACATTAAAACAAATTAACTTGTTGAAAATGTTAAATTGATAGTGAATGCAAACTAAATGTAAATGTAATTCATAGTGTAAATAACAAATATGAAAGTGAAAGTGATATGTAATTAGTACAGCATGGAAAGTGCAAAACAAAAGTAGTAACTTGTAGGGTTAAAGTGTCTGTTTAGTTTTCAGTGTGTGTTTGTCTATGCATTCACCGGGTTTGTCTATGCATTTTTTTTTTCATGGTAACTCTCAGCCTTCCCCAGGGTACTTCAGAAGACCATCAGTATGGAGGGGATCCAGACTGCCTTTGTGTCCTGATAAAGAAGTTGTCAAACGTGGGGCTCCACCCCGTCTGTGAGTAAATCCCCCCCAGTCTCCAGGATTACTCCTAACTCCGCCAAAATCCTGCCCCGTGCAACATCACAGGAGAAACCACGCGGGGATATTACATAACTCATTAGAGCTGTGCAGCACTGCTCTAATGCGCTCTCTCTCTCTCTCTCTCTCTCTCTCTCTCTCTCTCTCTCTCTCTCTCTCTCTCTCTCTCTCTCTCTATCTCTC
>JBBPDA010000105.1:21144961-21159923 GCA_037974385.1 Arnoldichthys spilopterus | reverse complement strand
AACCAAATAACTGATAAAAGAGGAAAGAGAACATTCTAACAGCCTGAAGATGCAAACAGCAGTAGTTATCACAGTGTGTATGCGTCTCGCTGTGCTCAAGTACTGTCTGACCTTTAAGTATTCTTTTAGTTGACAAGACGTAAATTACATGGCCTTGTTTACATTTGCCATCCTGAGAGAGAGAACCTGATAACTGATAGCAGTGAAAGCACTCTGAGTCAAAGTAAAATATGTTGACCTCACAAAGGCCTGTAGACACATTCTATTCTCTTATCCAGCAGAGATACACGTTACATTCCTAACTACTGGTTTTACAAATAAGAGACAATAAAATATTTATAAATAAAATGATTAATAAAATCAGCCAGATATGTATATGGAACTTCTGATTATTAATCAGAAGATAATGACTGCTATTCCTTCAATATATAGATGAACCTGCAAGATTTTAAAAACATATTGTTAAATTATCAATCACTATTTTTTCAAGAAATGTGGCCTGAATAAAGCATAGCTTTCTAAAAACATTATTTGCTATAAAAGATTTGCGAGTTTCACAAGTTGCAGTGTCTCAATTGGTTAGAGGCATCATTGAGAACTAAAACATGGTGGAGTCCTCATGTAATCCCCAGGCAGGCACCAGGGACACTGACGTTAAATTAAAGTTTTAAGTGTCCTTCTCTTCTCTTTCCCCTTGAAATAAATAGCTCTAAGCTGCAGAAGTGTTGCAGCATGGCATCTGTGGGAAAGAAATGTGGCCTTATTGCAGAAAAATAAAAATGAAACAAAAAAAGTGAGTAAACAATGCACTGCCAATGCTTGATGGTGTACTAAACCCTGCACTGTCAGACAAAAGTGTACTGTTAACTAATAGCATTTATGTATTTTTATTCACCATATATAGTAATACATGACCATTTTCACATTTCCAACCACTCACCTGTGGGTGGAATAGGTGGATATATGTAAATGCGTTGGTTTTTCTAAAATTAAAAAAAAAATGTTTCCTTATCCAAATAAAGATACCACTTCATAGATGGGTAACACTTTACTGTAGGGTACCAATCCTAAAGCTACATGACATCTACATAAGCCTTTTATTACAATTCACATTAACATACATATACATTTATAAAGGTTTATTTCAACAAGCGTCTATTGCCATTACACTTTCTGGGGTCAAACTGATGAAAATTGCCTTAATGAAAAGTGGTGCTTATAGGAAAAAACCTTTATAAATGTTAATGTAGGTCATTGTCATGAAAGACTTATGTTCATACCAAGTAGCCTTAGGAACACTACCCTACAGTAAAGTGTTACCCATAAATGTAAGACAGATGTAACAGCATGTGAGTTGGTGTATACAAGGGTTGTAACAATACACATTGTTTCATATTTTTTAGTATTCTAATGAGAATTCTGATACTGAGGAGCAGGACACAGAGTAAGACATCAGAACACCAGAGTTTCCCATGCTCAAATCCAACATTATGATGATTTATACCATACTTAAGACATCAAGATGGTCCGGCAACACAAAACTCCAGATTTCTGAACATATTCTACATACTTTTACTCCTGTTGTTTTACTTACTTTTTTATGATTGTGCTTTTAAGCAAACAATGTCTGAAACTGAAGAAGCGGTTTAGAAAATAGATGAATGGATAACTTTTGCTTAAATGAGTGGTACTAAACTGCTGATATGCAGATGTACAAGGCAACTACTTAACAACTAATCACTGTAGTCATAGCGATTGTTAATCGCCGATGATGGAATCATGCCCAATTTAGCACTTTTTTTAAGTGAACTGTCCCCAACTCAAAAACAGCCTTAGGATTATGCAGTGTGTAGATGCAAAAATTGACAGTTCTTTCTAATATCAACATTAAGGCTAATATAGTTGTTAACAGAGAAAAGCTTATGATGACGCATGAATGGCCCTCTGCCAGGATTGAGGTCTAGGGGTAATGGCCCACTGCCAAGCGGCACCTCCCTATGGCCGACCTTGCCTCCAGCGAGAATGGCACAGGGGGCATGAGTGCCAGCAGCCATCCTGCATCTGCACGATTAGATAAAGCAGCAGAGGCCAAGAGGGAAAATGTGGCCATTGCCAAGACAGCTCGGCACAGGGTCCCGGACAGCACCGAGAGAGGGTAATGAAGCCTGTCACTCAGAACAGCGCTTGAGCAAGAAAAGAAATCAGCAAGAGAAAAGCCCATCTGCTGACGGCGAGAGATTGTGAGCGTCCTGTCATGGTGAAATGTTGAAACTTTGTGGAAAATAGATTAACAAGGAGTCAATCCCTGTTTGCTGAAAGTAGTGCGTCTGATAAAGGAGAAGCATAGAAGTGCTGGTGGAAAATCTGTTAGCCTGAATGTACAGTTCTGTAAAAAGATTTTCATATAATATTTTGAGCATCTTTAAACTTTCAAAGGTTCATCACAGTCATACACCCAATTTCTGCTAAGAATCATCGCATAAAGGGTTCTTTAGAGAACCAAAAGTGATTCTTGTATGGCATCACATGTTTTTTTCTAACAGTGTACAGTTCCATCTAGAATTGTTCTGTGACTGGAAACCAGACAATTTGACTGGGAAAATAAAACAAAGTCACACTGATTTACACTCAACTAAGGCATAGTAAATCAGCCAAGATGTGTTGCTTTTTTTACTTTAATGCTGGAGCTACAAGGTTAAACAAAAACTAGAAGTCAACAGTCACACAAATTCCAGGAGCACAGGCCCAAAACTTCTCAAACCACATTGAGCTGTTGATTAAAGTGGCATAGACTTGTAGATGTGGTTTAAATTTTACTACAAAAATGAACAAACCTTTAGGACCAGTAATTGTACAGAACTACAAAAAGACTGCAGATGACTAATCTTGGATCTTAGATCAGATTGCTATGTACTGAGGATCACTATTATAAAAGCAGATTCTAGATCAGTACTTCTACTCCAGCACTCCCCTTTTTTGTTTGCTTTTTAATTAGTCATACTGTTATCAAAACCTCACTATTAAGTCTTAATGAAGGGCTGAATGTCATTATGAAAGTCAGTTGAAAGAAAGTTTGAAAATGTATTTATGCAAACAATTTGAATTATTATTGTTTTCAAATGTTTGTTAGTAACATTAGCCTTGCAGTTCCAGTTATAAACTAAACGAGCTAAACCTGGACACCAAACATGTCATAGATGATCAACTTCACAGTGTAAGTGGAAAAATGTGTACATTTAATATAAATTTGAATATTCTTTTTAAATAGTTTACTATACGATCAGCATCACCACATTCAGACGCTGATCCTGAAGATGGTTTATTAACATAAGATAAAATTAATCCTCTTATTCTTTCATTCAGCTCAGTAGCAAATCAGTAGTGTCTTTTTCCTATTCTCTACTTTGCTTAAATGATTTGAAGGAAGGCATTGGGCATGATAAGCAAACAAGAGCCATAAACTGTTATTCCTGTAAGTAGATTCAGATAGTTAGATCAGATATCTCTTGGTGAGCTGATAAACCATTGTAAATTGTTCGACTGAAATTAAGAACTTAGGACTAGAACTAGGTGATTCTGGAACATTTCTTTGATCTATGGGCCTCATTCAACCATGTCAGCACAGAAGACCAAACATTTCCAAGAAATAGTACGAGAGACATTGAATGATAATAAATGACTGAGTACATATTTATACAATATTGCATGGAACAACAAACTAGGCTGCAGCTATTCCATTTTAGTAGTTCCCAGAAGGATAACAGGAAAATCTGTGCTCTCTTTCTCATTCCCTGTCTTTGGGTACAAAGTGTAGTCCGTCTTTTCCTTTTGAACAAGTGCAGCTTTCCTCACAGTTGTAGGGTCTGCTCAGCCTGACTTCATTTATTTAGCAGTGTCCTTTTTAGAGATAATAAAACAAATGGCTGCAGATAAATTATATTTGACAGTTTTGTTTTCAAGTGTAAGTATCAATTTCCTACAGAGGCTGAGATATCAGGGAGCGCACCAGCTGCAGTCACTTGGCATTCTGGGAAGTGATTACCAGCTCTTCCTCTGATAAAGCACTCTGTGTCTCAGCCTTGCTTTGCTTTCTAGGTTATTTGTTCGTGATTTGTTGTGTTGAGGGTAAATTACTACATAAATTTACAGCGTGTAGACTGAGGTGCCTTAGGCTCAGCATTTCTTCATATTACATGGCTAACTGTAAGTAAACCAACAGCGTTAACACACTAGCAGTATGCAATAGGGACACATTCTTTCAGATGGGGTTAGATCTATTCCTTCCATTTCTAATAAACTGTCAATCAAGTAGTCTTGCAAGGTTTTGTTGGAGACCAGGGTGAATGAAACAGTGCACTCCTAGTTCACTGATAAAGTCAGGAACTGGATATGGCCACAGAATAATCCACTCATTACTTATCATGATAACTGCAAAGTGCTAGCATCAATAAGAGACTGTGGTGAAGCAATCTAATCAAGACCTAAGTCCAAGAGCCTCATTAGTGTGGAGATCCATGACTACACTAATGGCTTCCAGGTGAGAGCCAGCCATGAATATCAATTACTGTTTCATGTCATTCTGTACAACTAAGTGCCTGTCAAAGAGGTCATTTTTAGCACAGAGTTTCAGTAGGATAGCTTATATTGACTTAATACCAAGTACTGAATACTAATAGTTTTTCAGATTTGATTGAGAGTGTATATGGTTCTTATGGAGAACGTTCTTGGATGTACATTTTCCTAGATTTGCATTTGAGTTATTATCAATCACGAAAGTATTTTGTTGCTCTGGTCATGATCCTGAAGCCATGCTGACCTGCAGTTGGCTTTAGTTGGATACAATCAGCTCCATAATTACTGGCACCTTTGGTAAAGATATGTTTAAAAAATATTTATGAAAAAGTGAAAATATTTTTTAAAATCTGTATGGTTATGGATTTGGATCTACATTTTGTCTTATCATTTTTTATACTGCCCCTTTTTATCATGAAGCTATTTAAAGATAGTGGATTTATGAAGGTCAGCACTTTTTAACTAATTTCATTGGTGCATCCTGACATCATGACATCATGACAAAGGTAGTTTGGCTCTGTGTATCATCTCATATTTATATCTCATTCAAAGTTATGGATGACCACTTAAGACAACATTTTTAATAAAAAGATTTCTAGGAGCACCAATAATTGTGACACATGGTTTTGTTGAAAATATTTTTGATTAAAGGTAATGCTTTCTTTAAGCTTTATTCATCTAACTGAACAACATTAAATTTGCATCAATTAAAGTGTAGGCAGGTTTATTTCACAAGCTTTTTTTCTATATATATTTTTTGATATCCTCTTTACATCTCAGTTAACAATATATAAGTTAAATGCTCTGACAATAAAAAGAAAAAAAATCAACATCTGTGTCAGGCTCTGTCGGGCTGTAAAACGCCTGTATGATCATCTCATTTGTTCCAAATAAAATGATTAAATGCCCTACCCAGATCTACCAATCTATCTAATTGCCTACTTGTGCACACACTTGTATAGCACTCATGGTGCATTTTGTATATAGACTGGTGAATTGCCTACCCTAGCTTTAAGGCTTAGATTTTTTACCATATAAGATGCAAAATATAAGTGTCAAGCTAAATAATAGCACACATTTCTATTACATTTTTACCCACCTTTATATTAAGGGTGCCAATAATTATGGAATTAACTTTATATTTGCATCAAATATATGCTTGCAGCATTTAAACTCTTAATTACACATAAGAAATGTGCAAACTGTCAGGTATGGAATTCTAACTGAGCAAAACACTGCATTACTGTGCTATGTATTGCATGCATCTGCTCATTCCACATTTTACATCTTTTTTAAATTAATAAATGTCCCAAAGGAAAGGCCCACCAAAGGGTTTCCATGGAAACCAGAACCATATTTTGTGTCAGCGTATTTTTTAAAAACAAAACAGAAATGGCTATAAGGAATACATTAAAAAAACATACATAAAAAGTGCACACATTATAGTCAAAAAAATCCCATTCTAATTATTTGGTGCTTGACCGCTTTGGTGAAGAAAGAGATACATGGAGACCAAGAAAGAGATGAACTGATGCAACAAAGATGAAACCTGACAGACAGTACCCTCTGTAGCATGTGAGTCACTTTGCCTCTCCCCTGCAGCCTGTACGCACAGCTGTTGAGGAGCCTGCGTTGCTGTGGCAGGGTGAGGACCTGAGGAGGCTCTCTCCACATACTGTGCTCAGGTGGGCCACCATTATGGCGCTATTACGGCTCTCAAAATCCACTCTTGTGCTAACACTCAAACTCAGCACTCTATTATATGTTGACCTTACATCCTGGTTCTGCTGTTTTTTTAAGACTGCAATTTTTTAAAAAATGTAATTTGAAATGCTGAGAAAAAAACAACACATTGAACTGAATAAACATAAAATTAGCTAATAAACAAAATTTTAAATGTAAAAGTTTGAAAAAAGTAAAGCAATTATCATAATGTAAAGGAAAACCACAAAAAAAAGTAAGACAATGATATTTACTGGGTGTGTGTTTTAGATCTTTGGTGCATAGAAACAAAAGCCTGCTTTACTTCCTCATTTAAGTTTTATATTGTCGCTGTCCAAAAAAAAAGAAACATTCCTTTTCATTTTTCATAACTTTACAGGAGAAGCAAATATATAACATAAGTTTGGGGTAAGTTTGGAGCATTTCTTGGACAGTGACGATATATGGAATGTGGAGAAAGTCAGCACTCTTACCAGAGGTATTGTGAGTGCCCTAAAAATGTCATGCATGGGCCTCTACCTCATTTCCTTTATCAGAACCCATAATAGCATTAAAATGTGTAAAAAATTAAAATATTTTACCCCTACTCTTTATTTAGTTATAGCTTCTTTTGGTTTTTGTTTCTGGCATCACCTTTATTTGAATTAGAAACTGAATTCCTTTAGCTTTACAGTAGATCAGCATGCTAAACCACTAATTGTTTACACAGATGCCTACTGGAGGGGTGATACAAAACAAGGTTTTCTTGTATCTAAATGATATTAAAGAACTGTCCTAATCTTATGGTGCCCTTATTGCTGCACTTCATACTCATTATTTGATTACATACTTCCTCAATTTCTGGTCATTCTATGTACTGCAATGTCATTTAAAGTTTTGGGATTTTGTTAACTGCACATTGTCTGCACATTTCCACCCCAGTTTGAGAGTTACTGAGCAGTTAGATTGAACATTCTTTTTTATAAGGAACCTTTACAGGGAAAAAATTCTGCCAGCTACAACCACTCGGCCAATTACAATCACCAATTGCACAGAAAGAACAAAATTTAAGTCTACATAATGAATCTGTTTCAAGTGCATTTAAACTGTTTTTTAATAGTAGAAATAATTCAGAGAGATCTGGTAATAAAAATGTTTTCCTGAGCTTCAAGTACAAGCATTACTTTCTTGAGCACCAGGTTAATTCTGGTCCTAATATAAAAAACCTTATTATGGAAAATCATTTAATGATTAATTCTTCTTATTAGGCATAATGCTGAGACAGCAAGTTCTAAACTCTTTCATTTCAAAGTAGACTGAAACAGCTTAGTTCACATGCTAGCAAAGTCGTTAGGCTATACTCAGTTCTGCCAACCACATCAAACAAAATCATTTTAAGTGAAGCTTCAATTGAGGCACCAATGAGCACAAATTGGACACCTAAGAGCAGGAGGCACTTACATATCCAGTGTTCCAGGTGGAAATACTGTTCCATGGTGCCATTTGCTTGGCTTTGCCATGGGCAGGCAAGCCCTCTGGGTGTTCTACACAGTGGTGCAGCACCTCTGCCTGTGCATGAAGCCACAGTTCTGGCAGGCATACAGCAGCATCTGCCAGCTATTATGAGGTACATACCTGAGGCGAGGAACACCACACTCACTCTGCCTAGAAAACAAGAAAGGCTGTGGATCCGCTGGTGAGGTCCCTAGATGAAAAATAATCTCAGACAGGTGAGTGTGTGGATGTGTGTGTGAGTCAATGTGTGCGTGTGTGTGTGTTTTGTGTGTGTGTGTATTGGAGAGAGTGTGTGAGTGTCTGTAAGATACAAGTGTTTAGGTAATGATTCTTTTTCTTCTCATTAAAACTTGGAGGTGGCTGAGCAATTGTAGAGCCGCTCTTAGCTTTCTAATTTGTCTTCTTTAATAACAAAAAAAAGTTATCCAAGCTCTCTATCCAGTGCCCTTCAATCCACATGCATATTTTCGCACTTGAGGATGCTTCAACTGTGGCTTTCAGCAGTCGCTCTGTCTGTGCATGCCGTGATTTCCAAGATCAGAAAATTTTCGGAAAATTTGAACCACGTCACCAGAGGAGCAATTGCAATCCATTATGGCATAAAGGGCATTTTGGAAGCCAGACACAAAATGAACCAGAATTAAAAGGCAACTTTGAACGTGCGGCATGGTTGATTCCCTCTCCTCCTATTTTCTCAGCATCATTTAGACTAGTCATTAGGATTCTGCAACATGACCTGCCTCGTAGTTAACACGTCTCCAAGGTTAACATTTTTAATTCAAGACTGAGGGGTGCGGGAGAGCTACTCCTTTGAAGTTTCTTGTTTGAGTCAGAAGGGAGGCTGCAAGGCCGCTGAAAGACCGTCTACGATATTGACATTAAAACTCAACACACAGAATGATGCCAATTGAAATTTCATACGCCTCCCTTTGGGCGAAGAACAGAGCTGGACCAGCTAGTGTGAGATGAATAATGAAACTCCTGCTCTCTCTCTCCCTCCCTCTCTCTCTCACCATCTCTCTCTCTCTCTGGCTCTCTCTCTCTCTCTCTCTCGCTCTTTCTCTTTCTATCTCACACTCTCCTTATTTAATGTGGAACTCTCTTTTGTTGCTCCCTAGTGCTCCTCAGGAACGTACTAAGCGCAACACAGGTGTACAGGCAATGGAACACAAATAGGGTTTGTGCAGTGAAAGGGTATTTGCATGAAGGGCAGTAGAGTTGGTGTAATCTCAGAAAACAGATGTTAGGAGGCAAACCCAGGGACCCCAGAAAACTATGCATGTACAAAATGATTCTTCTGTTTAGGAACTAATTGTTTTGTGCAAAAATGTTCATGAATTCAAATGAGGAATGTGGTTATGACACTTTAACCACAAAAATTACTGAAATTACTTTATATATAATAGCAGAATTATTTGTATATACCAACAAACCATTTCATTAGGTACCTACATTTCGTAAATCAGCTATAAGATTAACATCACCTGCCTAATACTGAGTACGTCCCCCTCTTGCTGCTGAAACAACTTTGACTGTGGTGCACTGTGTGTTCTGACACCTTTCTATCAGCATTCACTTTTTAAACCCCAGTAGCTCTTCTGTGGGATTAGACCATAGGGGCTTGCCTTCACTACTGACATTGATTAATGAGCCTTTGGTGCCCATAACCCATGTTGACTGGTTGTCCCTCTTTGGGCCTGTCTTGGTAGGTACCAACTTCTGCATGCCAAGAACACACCCACTGTTTTGGAAATGACCCTGTGGTCTAGCCATCATCATTTCACTCACCTACTTTTCCTGCTTCCATCACATCAACTTCAAGAACGAACTGCCCTTAACAGTAATGAGATAATCAAAGTTATTCACCCATAAGTGGTTTTAATGTTGTGGCTGATTGGTGATCTATTGTCAGTGTTTTATCAGCTCCACTTACCATGTAGGTGCACTTTGTAGTTTACAATTACAGACTGTTTTTACCCCATAAACAGGTAAAATATGTGTGTGTATTAGGAGTGTGTGGTGTCCACAGAGTTGCTCACACGCTGCAATGCTGCCTAAATATAAGGGAGGCATATTTTGGGACTGTCTAACAAGTTCTATGCAGGTAACTAGAAAGACTGGTCACAGAAACTCGCACTTCTTTCGAGATAATTGGAGCATTGCATATCCTCCATTCTGCATTTTGTTGTTCATCCTGTCCTGCTATTCAGCATATGGCAGACTCATCTCCACTTACATAATTGTATATGAATATAGAAGACACATTTCATTTATCTGTGTTTAAAAATATGGTCAGGATTCACAGTTGACCACCTCTAAGTATGGTGCATGGTCTGATCATGATGCTGTGTTTACAGCAGGCTTTTAATGGGATCACAGTTTACATTTGAAAATATGTTTAAAGTACAGAATACATTGGTGAGAGCTGAATATAGTATATGATAAAAAATGAAGAAGTTATACATACTGTATTTAAAAGCATGCAGTTTATTATTAAGAGGGTGAATTAAAAACCCACTTAGTGGAAAAATACTGAACAGTACTAAAACAAGCCTGCTTGTTCTACAGGCTAAAAAGGAGATAGTGGAAAATATTTAAAAGTTTTCATATGCAACACCCACATAACTTCAACAGCAGGACTTCCGGAATATAATAAAAGAAAAATGTAGGATATTGCCTTTTTAAGAGAAACCCACTCATTACAGTGCAGCTTGTTTCTCTGCTCTGCAGACTGTCTTCATGACTTTTTGAGAAAATTAATTATTTTGCCACTGTCAGCCAGCCCCCTACTTCTCTCTGCCAACTCTCCATCTCCCTCCCACTTTCAGCACCCGTATGGGCCACTCCTGAATCATCGTTCAGCTCTTCACATCACATGCATCCCTCCTCTTTACGCCAGCCCCTCACGCTCCCATCCCAAAAGGTTAATAACCTGCTGAAATGTCAAGGGCACGTCCGAGAGGTGTCAGAGGCCCTGCGTGCTGGGGAAACCAATATGAAAGACACACAGGCAGCAAACACTATTGGACCTTGATTTAAGAAAGTGCAGATGGCCTCAAATGGCCACACTGAGACAAGCTGGCAACAGCTTGGCCTACATTGCTGCAAAGTGGGGTGGGGGGGGCAACAATGTGAGGGTGAAGGGGAGTACATTTCGATGTCTACCCTTGATTATTTTGACCTCTTATGGAACGTCTGTCATACTTTACATCTGTTGTATCTGACATTTGTCCTGATACTGTAGCAGAGACTTCCACATTTGGTTCAAAGTCAACCAAGAAATTATGACAAGAGGGCAAATAAAATAATCTATGCAATGACTTTCATTGAAATCTAAAGCTATATAACTTTATAGAAATTATAGACTTCTAACATGTTGACAGATTTTTTTTTCTTTTTATGCAATACACAGTTTGTATCGGTTGTCATTTTGCTTGTGCACACTGCTCTTTGCATGCTGATCAACTTAAACTACTAGTGTTGATCAGTAATAACATATACAATATAATTAGCATGTAAGCTATGTGCACACAGGTAAAATTAAAGGATGGGTAAAGTTAAGGGGGAAAAATATCATGAGTGAGGTGCTGGACCACCATTACCTGCCAGAACAGCTTCAGTGTGCTTTAGCATAGATTTTACAATGCTCTGTACAAGGCTCTGTATTCCAAGAGTGGATCCCAATTCTTGCAAAATACAACTCCTATTAGGGCAAACACGTTTCAGTATGTCATACATACTTTGTATGTATTTGCACTGACTCATCCAAAGACAAATGTAGACCCAAACATATGCCAGGAAAATGCCCCCACTGCATTACAGAACCAATGAAGCCCCTTACTGTAGGGGTCAATCATTCAGACCTGAACATTACACAAGCACTCAGGCCACTTTAGAATTTGGAGGATGACTCATTTGACCATATCACATTTTTGACAGTGAATGTGTGGGTTTTTTTTACATCACCATACTCAAATGTCCATTAATCTTTGTAATGAACAGTGTATGTACTGCAGCCCTACTATAATATCACATTCTGTTAAGTTGTGGACAGACTGTTCTTGCTGACACAGTTTGATTGTGTCCTGCATTGACATTCTCAAGAACAGCTGCTTTTATTTTTAGCATTACATATTTGACTAGTGCACAAGCATCACACTCACTGTGCTGTCAACCCAAGCATCAACCATATGTAATGGGCCAAAGGCATATTTTAATGATTTCACTTTACTGGGGTGGTAACACATGGGGAATATCAATAAACTGTAACGTGGGTTTTCAGAATTGAGCCTAAGCAAAGGGTAGTATAAAGATTACCCCCTCCCCACCCAGGGCTCGAACCTGTGCTGCTATGTTTACAAGGCGTTTGTGCTATGGTTCATGTCATTGATTGGAAGAAGCTTCGAAATTAAGAGGCCCTCTGCTGAAAAGAGATGGGGTAAACCGCTTCCCACTGGTGTTAGATGTAAACATGGAATGCTGGTTGCTAGTGTAGCGAGCTAGCAATTTGCAGTGAGCTACAATGGGCCAGCCCTGTGGAATGCTATTAAGGGAAGGATCCTTGGCTAAGGGGAAAAGGCACTGATTCTCTTGCACCAGGTGCTAGACCTCCTATGCCCAACCCGGCCGCATGCGGGAGCTCACCCAAACCTGATATGGGCCTCCTGTGCCTTTACCGGCCTTTGTGAGAGCCCTCCTCCCACTGACTGTGAGCCTTTGGCAATATGGTTGATGGCCCCACTGCAGAACCAAGGAAACTCTTACTTGAGGGCCTTGTGCCACCGGTGCACTTGACAGGGAACCAGGGGATATTAGTCCCCTGCCTACCCCTGTCCCTACCATGGCTCACAGGTGGACCCAAATTAGGGTAAAGGGAAAAAGGAAGAGAGGTAGAGCACCATGCCAGCCACAACTTGCCTTCAGAGAAGAGGACTCTGCCCCACTCTTATAAAGGTTTTAGTCCAGGTGGTACACATAAGCATTGATTGCCATTACCCAAAGCTTGCCTGACACAGAACAGACATGAAGACAGGGCTCTAAACAGCTACCTGCCAGCCTGGCCTGAGTGCTTCACCTTGCAAAAATGAACAAATGATATGAAACAAAAGTGAAGTGAAAATGTGCCATTGTGAGCACATTCAAGCACCACAAGGAAATGTGACCTCTGCATTAACCCATCTCACGTCAAGCAGTGGGCAGCTTATCAACAGCGCCCATGGAGCAGTGTTGCTGATGTTCTTAAATCTGGCTATGGCTATGAATACAACTCCAACTCAAACAATAAAAAGCATTGATCCACACTTTTAAAATCATTATTATAAAATTTAACTAGTACTTTTAGATCCTTGCCAGAAGATAACAAACCCCCTAAATACAGTGAGGAGTCTCCAGAATAATTAGACCTCCATGCCAATAGACTACTTGGAAGATTTGGCAGAAGAACAGCTCTCCTGACATCAGCAAATATAGCATATAGATAAAACTTAAATGGAACTTTTATGCTGTGGTCAAATGAGATAAAATATAGTTCTTTGGCAAGAAACACAAAGGTAGGTTTTATGTGAAAAGAATTTTGCTGATATTATGGGACTGTTTTTCTTCCAGTGAGATTGGGAATTTATTTAGGAATCCAGCCATCATGCACTCCATCAAATACCAGGAGAGTTTAGATTGCAATCTGACTTCCTCTGCTAGATTGTGATCTACAGTGGTCAGACTTTCCAGCAGAAAGTATACCTCCAAATGGTTCACTGACTATTAAAGCAAGTTTTTGTAGTGAATCCCCGCTATCCCCTGAACTCATTGAAAACCTGGGGTGAGCTGAAGAGTGAGACTAAGAACTTTGAAAATTGAGATATTTTGTGTGGAGGATTGACCTTAGATCCTTTTATATGTGTTCTCCCACATCAGAAGAGAAAATTCCCACCTCATACAGGATTATATGAAAGAATGTATGTGTTATCTTAGATAATTAATAGCTAAACATTTCACTCATACTTTTAGAAATCAATGTGATAAACAATAGTTTTTAAACTTTCTTTTTTTTCCGCAATTCTTTCACAAGGGTACAAATAATTCAGCCAGTTACTATGAGTATCTTCATGAGTAATGTAAGATTTTTTATATTTTATGGTATCTCTGAAACTTGTTTAAGTGTCTGTTTTGAGGTAACTGTTATTGCTCTCTTCATTTTCCCCTCTGAATGTCAATTATGCCTCCAGGAGTAGCTGTTTGAACTTTGAATTGAACTTCAAAGATGTATAACTACAAATTACTTGCCTGTGTTAATGCCATGTTATATGTGTCTTTTTACAGCCAGCCACAAGCTGGCAATGTATGTCTAGAAAAGGTCATTCCACATGGATTGCAGTTGTTCACAATCATATAACACTGCCAACATGCCCAGTGTAAAAATGGGGACTGGAGGTCTCATTTCTGAATAGGATTTTTGTGTGCATTCAGAACATTTTGAATCTGGATAAGGAGGCCCGACTTCAGATTCGCCCATCAGCTCCCGGGCTGCCAGCAGCAGCTGAGGTGGAGAGACTCAGCTTTACTGGCTGAGTTAATGATGTCGTTCATCTTGCTCAGGTTGGCTCTGTCTGTGCAGGTGCATCTTAGCATGAATTTTGGCTCCAGGCCACTTCACTAAAGATTTTCCCAAGGTAGAGAAAAATTCAGCAGGGCAAAAGTTGAGAAAGCATATATGGAATAGCAGGATTGAACATTTGAATCGAATATCCTTTATGTGTCCGTAAGGTGCAGGTATATCACTGCAAAAATGGCAAATACAGCCAGAATGTAATTGCATATTTTTTTTACTTTTAACAAAGTAATTCCCATAATGTTTCGGTATATAGAATGTAAATTTTAAAAAAAAGCATTTAAAAAAACTACTGAACTTTACCCACTAAAAATTTGATTTCTTATGGATGTACAGATTATGTCTATATCGCGTTCGTTGGTCCAAGACCAATTCTGGACTTTTACACGACGTGCAAACTATGTTCACTATTTGGAGGTTTAATTGCGACCCGACTTGGACGTCAATATGCAGTTAAACATTTGAACCTTGGACTTGGACGTGGGGACGTCTAGGGACGTCTAACACAGGTGCAGGACATTGACATTATTAATGAATATATTTATTTCTTAATTTATGACAAATATCAAC
>JBBPDA010000105.1:21127161-21139993 GCA_037974385.1 Arnoldichthys spilopterus | reverse complement strand
TTGTCATTGTGAATACACTTAACAACGACAACAAAATGTGACTCGGTTGCTTTGTATTTAACCCATCACAGGTTCAGCAGCAGGCAGCTATTAACAGTGACTGAGGAGCAGTGTAGTGTGACTGTACCTTGCTCATGGGTACCTTAGTAGTGCCTGGACCAGGACTTGAACCTGCAACCTTCAGGTCTCAAAGGCAATGTCCTGACCACTAGGTCACCCTTTTTTTTTGTTGTGTAAAAATATGTACGAACATATGCACATTAAATGTAATGACAAATTTTAGTTTAGGGTAGTAAAATGGGTAAGTAGTAGTATTTAGTTTAGGGTAAATAAATGGAAAATTCTCCAAATAAGTGATTAAGTCTCAGTAGAGCCATTGTAGGAATATTAGATTTTTTTTACTGTCCAGATTCACTTATGTTTCCTTTAAGGTAATATTTTGTAAAACTTTCCAAGTGTCTTTATTGCCTGTTTACCCTATGTAATGGTTTATCACAACTGGAGATTTTCCAGTTCATTTTTACCATTACAGTCAAATGTAGTGTTGATTCTATTTACCACCTTCATATTCTACATAAAAGAAATATATGGTAACTTGAAAAAAATAATTATTACCCATATTAGAAATGTTTATGTTCTTGAGCGTTATATCTAGATATTTTACTATCCCACTGCGCAGAGAGACGTTGAAGTGATGACTTTTCTAGGTAATTTTTGCACATCCAGTTTTGGTCCTCTGAAGTTACAGACTGTAATGCCAGATGACGTCTTCCGAATGTCCATTATTGACGTCCCCAGGACCTCAGGATAAGGGCTAATTCTAGTCCAAATATGGTCGCTGTGAACGTCTTTTCTACATAACATTTAGACTCATTTTAGACATCGTTTTTTACAGGTCTACTGTTTCTAGGCTCTGTGCATAACTGCCATTTCAGAAGGTGGCATACTGTTCCAGTACATATTCCTACAGTTTCCTTTGATAGTCTCAGCAGATAACTGGAAATGCATACAAAAGGTGTAAAGAATTTCCAGTTCAGATCTGCTGCTAAGCCAAATGAAGCTACAGGAAAATTTACTGGTATGGTTAACAGGCACTCCACTTTCGGGAACTACAGTTATACAGTTATACATAACAAAAATAACATTTTAAAAATCTATTAAATCCCCACTCATTTCTTTCCATTTTCATTTTTATTATTTCCATCCACACAAATATTGAATCCAAAGAAGAAAAAACAGTTAAAAGGTTCAGTTCTGAGAGATGGCTGTGTCCTCCACATCTTTGTGGTGCATGCTTCAAGTGCTCTGAAGCAAACATCCTGATAAAGCCTCGATGGATGACCCATCGAATTTCTTGACTTCATCCATATTTGTAAAGAAAAATAGGTTGCCTATGCATCCACTACCAATACTGGATTAATACAAAACCATCTCAGCAAATGTTAAAGATAACCATGGCATTTGGTATTTTTAAAGTCAACCAGAAAGGAAATCAAATTATATTATAATAAGTTATTAATCAAGTCATCAAATTGTTATTTAGATTGGCAAGGGCTAATTTTCTTGCCTTAGCCAACATGAAATATGGGCTTACCTTGTGTTGCTCTATAAACCTTTGTGTTTTCCAAAGGTTTCTTGTCCTTTTCATATTGAACTTGGCCATCAGGGCATTAGTGAAGAGCCTAAAAATGAAGTTTTTAAATCCACGTGAATGATATATGTAGGAACATCAACATAGCATAAAGGCTAACTATGGCCAGCGTTTAGCTGATGGGAAGAGAGGCAATGCAAACTGCCACAGCAGATTCGAGCGGTTTAAGACCGAACGCATCTTCCACTTAGTGGCAGACGAGTTCGCTGAGCACAGCCGAGCGAAGAAGGAAAAATTCTTGATTCGCGCCAAATACTCTGCCAATCAGTGGTGTTTACTGGTTGGGTTATGATGACGTGCTGCCTCAGCCAATCAGAGTGACGTTGACTGTTTGAAATCATAAGAAAGCCTACCATAATTTGTTCACAAATTGCATTTACAAATAAAAAATAAATACATAAATAAATACTTAAATTGGTTGATTAATTAAATAGATAACAAAATATGTACTAAATAATTAGTAATATATGATGTTTTATCACAAATAATATATATTCATGTTCATTAACAATATTAACAACAATGTTGATATTTGTCATTAAATAAAAAATAAATATATTCATTAATAATTTCATGCACCTGTGTTAGACGTTCCCATGACGTCCAAAAGTCCAAGGTTCAAATGTTTAAGTGCATATTGACGTCCAAGTGGGGTCGTAGTTAGACATCCAAACAGCGAACATAGTTTGCACGTCGTGTAAAAGTCCAGAATTTGTCTTGGACCCACTGACGCAATATAGACATGATTTGCACGTCCATAAGACGTCTAATGTTTAGTGGGATGTCTTTCAGCTTCGAGTCTTGATAGATAGACCTGATAGACACTTTAGTGTTATGTACTTTGATTACCCTGGGACCCCTATTTGACCCCAAATTATTAAATAGCACTTTTACCAGAACACTGTACACCACACTTACCTGGTACTTCCCTGCAATGTTTTTCACTGACTGGTTTCAAATGCAATAATGTTTTAATAATATTAATCATTTGTCCCTTCCACTTGGTGGGGCTGGAAATTACCCCACTCATGATGAAGCCACCAGTTCTAAGATTCTCATGATGCTTTGCACACAGAAGAAGCAGTGTGATGCTATACGCTTTTTATGAGCCCAAGGATGAGCACAGCTGTCTGTGCTGACTCATGGGTCATACTGTGATAGCATTCTGCATGTCTAGAATTGCTGCTCAAGAATCATTGCCGGCCAAGCAGTCTCCTTTTTATTGCATGGCACACTCCATATACACAGATCAATATCCAATTCAGCTCACATCACCTCCTCCTGATAAGCACCGACCACACACGTACACACACAGCCAACACTCCCGCTGAATTCAGTCACACCTCAATAGCTTTCGTTGCAGGAGATTCATGTTAATAAGCAGATCTCCTCGAGATTGTGTGTCTCAGGTGACGCATGTTCAGGAATAAGATGTAGCCTACCGAATGTGTGAAGGTGCTCATTGTCATGTTACCAGAGTGATACACGTGAGAGACAGATACCATGTGATACACAGATATGTGTGCTGTACCCTCACATTTTGCTAAGTTAGGAAGTACTGAAAAGCTTGGCAAAGAGATTTAAAGGAGTATAATAAAGCTACTTGAATATTCTTATTAGGAGAACATGCTAGAAGCAAATAAAGGTTCCTTCCATCCCTCCCACTTTCTTACCCACCTCCCTTCTGTGTAAAGAAGATGATTATCATTGTCTTAGTTCTGTTAATTATTCCATACACAGACAAGTCAACATTCCATAAATCTTCAGGTGTGGGTAACTGATTATTGCGCTGTGTTTAATAAGCTTTCAGAGTTTTAATAATTGATGCATAATTAGTTGTGAGTTATTGTCGTATACTCTAGGACTAACAGACTTTCTCTAATTATGCCCAGATGGAGCTTGCTGAGCAGTGGATGCTCGTAGAGGGAAAACCTCGACAGAGAATCCAGGAGAAAAAAATGATCTTTCACAGTAATCGGAATAATGAAATACAAAACGCTCCACCCTGCCTGCAGTGGTGTGTGGGAGCCTGTGTGTGCTTTCATTTGCAGGGAAGTAACTAGATTTACTTTAGTGGGATTATGGTTAGAATCAGGATTGTTTTAGTAAACAGAATTGAAAATTACCACAGTTAAATAAAAAGAACAGAAACAAACAGATAACCCCCAGAAATGTTCAATAGGCAATCCAGTTTTATCCAGGAATATTCTTCTGACAAGTTGAACATTTTTTTCCCGTTGGGCCTTCTGGGTGTGATAAGTTTGTACCTCTTAAGATGCTCTGTATGTCGCACCCTGGTCTCATGCACATAATATGCCTAAGTTTCTTTGTAGAATCAGAAGTAAGTTCATGATTTAAGCATCCACAAAACACACATAATAATTGAATAGTAAAAGAATACCTGCATTCAAGAATGTTCACATGTTTATTAAAATGACCAGAATATATGCATAATTTTATAATAACAGCAATGTTTTATTGATTAAACTATAACAATATGTAATATGGACTATAATCTAGATTATAGTCAAGATAGAGACTGAGAGAGAGAAAGAAAGAAATAATGAGTCCTTTCATCTTCACATCCAAACATTTTAACTCTAGCATCATCTAATCTCTAGATTTATGTTTTGTGATGTTTTGTTAGGCTCCTCAGGGAACCACCTTTAACCCAACTGTAGTAAAAAAATTCAAACTAAACTGATGCAGTGCTGAAGTTTAAGCAGACATAAACAGAGGTTAACATTTTATTACATTTACATTACAGGTTAAAATGAAAATCACTCTTATTAAACTGTTATTAAACTCAAGTCAATTTAAATAAACATGTGAGTTAATTAACATTTTAAAACTATAGTAACCCAGGATGGAAAACAAAACAGACATTACAATGCTTTGACACCTTGTGTGTGTGTGCTTGTTGTCTATTAGTGCAAGTAAGCTGTCTTTGAACTGCAGCACCAGTCAATTGGGTCGTAAATCACTGTGGGAAATTTACAGTTTTAAATTCTGTACGGTTCTTGCTTGCTTATATCTAAGCCATTTATGACAGGCATCTACTTGATTGACTGTCAACATACTGATCAAGCTTTGCAACGTTAAGTTGCAGTTGTTTTGAAGTTGATGGGTGTGAGGAATTATGACGGCCCTTTGGTGGTGTGGACTACTGTGGTGTCCTGCCTGGCTGTGTGTCTGTCTTCTGTCACTCAGTGGATCAGCAAACCTTCAATTTCTCGCCAAAAACCGCCTACAGCTGCACACAGCTATGATTACTATGACTCGGAGAGGAGGAGCTGTGGCAATGCTAAAGTCATTAATCAAAGGACAGGGAAACCAACAGCTTGATTTCACCACTCATTTTCACTCTCACTATGTCTTTCTTTTTCTCTCTTAGTCTCTATCTCTCTCTCTCTCTCTCTCTCTCTCACTGAGTCTCTCCCTGCCCTCCCTTTCTGTTGAGTCACAATCATTCATCTTCATCCCACCATTTGTGTTATGAGCACATTAAAAGCTTCATTGTCCTGAAATTAATTTTGATACAAAGACACACTCCACTGAGGCAAAGGTTGTTTAGCAATGGCATGACAGTACACAGCCACTCAGGGATTACTATATCGTAATGGATCTGATTTACAAGTTCGCATTAAGCTCATTCTCTCCACCACTGATTTCAAAGCGTTATCGCATTGTAATTTGGCACATCAAAATGGTCTTTAAATGTTTTGCTGTTTTTGTTGGTGTCAATCTTCTAGGGCAAGGATTTATTTACGAGCACAAAGGCCCCTGTCGATGGATTATTCCTCCATTATTTCAATGAATACTGAGATAAGTCCCAAAGCTTGGATAATGCCTGATATAACCAACACCTGCAGATAAATGACCTAAAAGGATGAAATGGCAGTTTGTATTCCTCAAATGCAGATATAAGGATTATTTGTGTTCATAAGAATGACCATGGTATATCAACAGTGCAAAAGGTAGTGCTTCCACCCCCATTATCAATCCATTCTTCATTAGAGACCCTGTCAAACACTTTCTACTTAATCATCTTGACTGGAGAGATCAGTGGGTGGGGTGATTAATATAATTAGGCTTTAATGAAAACCCTAAATCAAATGGAAGGACAAATTGCTCCATCAGTAAGTGTTCTACTTATAATAGGAATCTACAACATGACTGTGGTTTGCCACACTGTGCACCCGCTTCGAGTCGGTCACGGATCTCCGGGCCCATTGCCGTCAGGGTCCGTCTAGGACCGACTCGGGGGTTGCTCTCGCCATACGGTCGGCACACCAGCCACCAAGGAGAGGGGAACGGGTCTCTAGAGGCAGACGTGGGCTCTGACACGCTGTAACCCCGGCCGTATGCGGGGACCCATCGTGCTGGCCCGCGAGCCGCAGGCATTAGGTCCGGGCACGTCTGCTATTTTCTAGAGCCCTCAACTCGAGAAGGATCGCAGCCGATCCGTGGAGTTACCGGCCGGCAGAGAAAGAGGCCCTCTGCCAACCTGTGGCTGCGTACAGAGCCGCAGGCGGACTTGAGTTGAGGAAATAAAAGTTTCCCCAGCAGACGGCCACATAAGCCTTGCTCAGACCTCTCTGCTGGGGCAAACAGGGAAAGGGGGAGGAAAGGGAGACCCTGAGTTAAAACCCAGAACCTTTACCAAATTATCGGTGCGAGTCCAGTGTGGCTAAAACAAGTAGCCACACCAGCCAACAGGACTTCTGTAAGGACTGCGCGCCACCTAGTCCGACAACCAGCGTTAAAATGGCTTTGGCCCAGGTGAAACACATAAGCATGATTGCCGTAACCATGGAGATGCGCCCCCCTGCCGACCCAACAAAGCGCGGCTGCGAAAGCAGGGCACTCAACCGCCCCCTGCTGGCCCGTCCGGGCACCAACCCTTTCAGGACCCTCCCCTCAAGGGTCAGCGCCTGAGGACCCAAGGCCGGCAGTACCATCCAGCCCGACGGCTCAAGGGGCGGCTTGTCTGTCTCGCCCCCGCTCACCCCACTGGGCTCTTTCAGGGCGCAGTCCTTCTGTAACGTGCCGCTACGCGGCAGACACGTGTGTTGTTACAGAACCCAACCGCAGGGTGGCAGTAAGGGAGCACCACCTCCCCAGTTTCGTCAGTGAGGAAGGAAGGTGCGCTTTGCGAGACTAGACAAGTCCATTGGCCCTGGCTGAATACAGGTGAAAAATTGCGTCGGCAGAAAACGGGTGGGTTTACACCATTGCAATATGTAAACAAGCCGCGTTGGGAGCTGCAGGTGTAGCAGTTAGCCTAGCCCGCGAGATGGTAACACGGGCTAAGCTAGTAACACGGGCCAGCCTGTGGGTCACGCCGGTAAGGGAAAAAGGTTACTGGGTTTAAGGGTAAGGAAAGGAGCCCCGTGCGGACGCCAACCCTTACAATATTGTTACCAGTTTAAAGCAAGTAGCGTGGAGTGGAGCGATACTGTTGCTGTGCAAAAATATTGTCATAACAGCACAAGGTCAATGGGTCTTAACCAGTCACCTTTGCTGTCAGAACTAACTTTTGTATAGTGGTGCAATATGCAGTGTACAGTAGTCTTCTGTTTCAAACACAGCCCTCTCTGTTTCAGTAACAGTGTAATTAAGAGTCCCCAAGAGGAAGAGGCGAGGAAATCGGCTCTCCATTGTATCGTACCTGTAGTATAATTAGGAATCACTCTGATAGCAGTGGACTAGCGGTCTTCTTTCTCTGGAGAGACACTGAAGATGCTCTGTCTTTCTTTCTTTCTCTCTCTCTCTCTCTTTCTCTCTCTCAGTCTTTCTCAGTTTAGAACAGTGGAGGGTGAGAGGTCAACTCTCTTCATTAGCACAGAGAGGAAATGTTGGTGTAGCTCGATCATCCTGTAGGAAGCTTCAGTCACGCTTCGCCTCTTTCCATTCCAGAGAGTTCTGCACAGCTAGTATCCTTTGTGGCTTAAACCCACCACTCGCCAGATACCCACTAATTGAGAGCTAATGAAACTCACACAGATCGCTCCCATGAAATGGCGCATGGATTACACTGTTATTAATTTGGCTAAGGTGAGTCATAGTGTGTCTGACCCATTGTCTTTCTTTACATTTGTTTAAAGTGCCTAGAGTGCCTTTGCTCCCCACAAGAGAAGACACTGAACATGCATATATATTAGTATCTAGTACAAATTTTGATCTGGGATACATATGGAAGGGTCCAGTGGTTAAACTGGTTGAATGGTGGGCCAATTCTGGCATTGATGATTTAAATGTGGCCAAGAAATGTCCTTCTCATGGCTGTAAACTGGCTGGATTCTGGCAACCGCATCTTGCACCATAATTCCGTATGGTATGTGGGCCAAAAATAAATGCTCCATGTGGTCGAGGTTTGGGACATATCGAATTTGTAGTCTGTGATGGCTTGAACAAGGAGGTGGTTTAAATATTTTCTGTCAGGGCTTTTTATTCCTGTACACAGATGATGCATGAAAAATGCCGTTCATGCACATTCAGCATCTTTTATCTTCCTTTACAGTGTCAAATTAAAACAGCTTTATATTAATAATATTCCGAACTATGTAGCTCTGCCCTAAATTAAAAATACTAAATACTATAGCCTGTTTTATTAGCAATAGCTTTAGCTAATTACAAACCTCTTTTCCAGAAAAGTTGGAATATTTTCCAAAATGGAATAAAAACAAAGCATCTGTTATATTTTAATTCATGTAAACCTTTATTTAACTGACAAAAGTATGAAGTAAAGATTTTTACTCACCAACGTGTTTTGTAAATTTTATGACTGCAACACATTCAACAAAAGTTAAGGTGTCATTGCTGCATTTTATGAAAATCATACATCAACTCTATGCAGAAACTCATCATAGATGGACTGAAAGACTGGGAAACCACATGCTGTGGTAAGATTAGTGCATATTTCAGCTTGTTTTTGAATGTGTTAAATTCTCCCTAAAGATAAAAATGACCATCCAGATTATTATCAGTCAAGGTGCAAAAGTGAATATATTTGAATATCTTTGTAGTCATGATGATACCATCATGTAAAAAATGGAAACTGATGATTTTTGTAAAACATATTTGAACAACATTTACAGATAAATGTGATATACACAACCACAGGAAAAAATATATAATTTGTAATCATTTATTCAAAAATATCAATAGATGTGGTATTTTTGTGGAGAAAGTAAGTACACCCTGGGCCTCACAAGTTAGTTTTGCCCCCTTTAGCAGAAGTAACTTTTTTTCATAATTCTCCACCAGTCTCTGACATCTGCTTGTTGATTTGTTTTACCATTCTTCCATGCTGAATAACTTTAATTGAGTTTAAGATATTTGAGGGTTTTTTTTGTACTGCTCTTTCCATATCCCACACAGCATTTTATTGAGGTTCTGCTTTTTGTGCCCCTATTAGTGAATTTAATAGTGTTTAGGATCATTCTCCTGTCAAAAGGCTTGCCTTCAACCTTTAGACAGATGTCCTTACATTATCTTCAAGCATTCTTTGATATGATGCAGAATTCATAGCTAAATCAATTATCTCAAGCAACCACAAATAATGAAATTTCCACCACCATGCTACAAGGGTGGTATGAGGTGCTGGAAAAGCTGTCCTTTGTCTCCTTTCCACATCAAATGGTCTGCTTCAAAGTTGCATTTACTGGGGTAGCCAGTCCTGAAAAATGTGTGTACTTACTTTTTCCATGTGACTGATTTGTTTTTCGTTTATTTAAAGTTTGAATATGTCAGTTTTATTTGTCATATGTTGATGTATAATCATCTTTTTATAATTTTGTAAAATAAAAAATCTAATTTGTAAATTCTCTTGAACCTTTATTTAGCTTATAAAAGTAAAATAAATGAATATTAACTGTTCTTCCTGAACTGTTTTGAACTTAATTTCATTTTTTAAATATAATAAATTTAGAACTTTATTTAGAGCAACACACTCAAAAATGTTGGGACAGGGCGTAATAAGAGTAAAACATTTTTTAAAATATTCAGGCCACATGGTTTTGAAACATTTCACAATAAGCAGGTAAACTGGATGAGGGAATGACTGGACTTAAAAAATAAGTATGCACCATACATTTACATTTACATTTATTCATTTGGCTGATGGCATCAATCAGCAACACAATGCCAGGCCACATTTTAGAGGTGTTGCAACACAGAATGCTTGTGCTTTAATGGCCTGCCAGCAGTCCAGATTTGTCTCTTATTGAAAACATATGACATATTATAAATAGGAAAATCAGATAATGGCTCAACACGTCTGTTTAGCATCTGATGTATTGTATCAAGCGAGAAGGGACAAATTCTATTTGCAGAGCTGCAACAATAAGTATCCTCAGTTCCCAAATGAATAAAAAAGTGTAATTAAAAGCAACGGTGATGAAACACACTGGTAAACATGCTTTTTTTTCACAAATTTTCTTAAGTTGCAGGAATCAAATTCTAAGTTAATTTCTATATACCAAAGAACTTAAGTTTGTGGGTAAAAACACTGAACATTTTTCTTTGTACCAGTGAAATAACTGTTCATAGAATGAACAAGAACACATCTTGTTTTTATTGCATTTTATAGTATGTCTAAATGTATGTAAATTTGGAGTTTGTAAGAAGATCGGTTATTGTTCTTATTGTGAGACCTCTATTTTATTCATTAACTCCTATAACAGGAAAATCATGTTGATTAGAAGTATGTTATTTTAATAAATACCTGTTTTTATGAAGGCCTTATTATATTGAAGTGATTGTAATAATAGGCTGATGAAAAGTTTTATGTAACAACTATTTAATAAAGCTAATAAAGAAGTCAGTTACAGCCCTGTTATGAAGCTGCATTATAACTGTGAATAGTTTTGGTGAGAGAGAGGCTGACAGTTCAGCATGTGGGTTTAAGTATAATTATAGTCATTTGTACTGTCACTAAGAATGTTTCCACACTGAATAACCATTTAATGGCATATTGCTAACCTAACATATTCTTATTGCTAATAATTAGCATAAAACACTTATCATATGTTGGCAAGGTGATATGAGATTTGCATCTGCCCAAAGTTTAGTTGAAACCTAGTCCACTGATTCCACATTTTAGAATGTGGTATAAAATCGTAAAATGCTGTAAATGCTGAAGCCGACATGATTACATGACATGAATAATCAGCCCCCCACTAGAAGTGCTCCTTTGAGAGAGTCACAACTTTTTCATCCTCTGTGATCCAAACATGGTAATGATTTGGTTGCTTTTTGACCAGAGAGGCTAGAATAATGCTATCGGTTGTTGATAGATTGAGACTATATTTTCTAATCTCACCTCTACCCTTCTCCTCCTCTCTCATTCATCGCCTCTATTTTCATGCTCAGGTGTTAATTGGCCGAGGGAGCGTGACAGTGATAGATTTTTGCAAGTGCAATTACTCAGACAAATTGCCCTTTAGAGGAGATGTAGATTGCCTAACGCTCCTGTGTCCTCTTAGATTTGAATCCCTAACTCTCTGGTCATTAATAATAGGGAGAGGGAGAGACGATTTCACATGCCATTTCAACCTGTGATAAGACCAGAATACTCTCATTTTATGTGAAAATTGTAAGAGGAAGATTGTCCTCGAGTACTGATTTAGGAAAACCTCCAGCCGTGACCTCAAAGATTATAGAGTGCATAAATGGTTTAAGAATTACCAGTACTTTTTAGATGACAAATGTACATGTGATATCTGTGTATGTTGAGCTAAAATTTTAGATCATAATTCCAATGCAAAGGTTTTACAGCTTTTGACCAGCAGGGCTGTAAACTTTGTGTTACAAATGGGTTGAGGTGACACTGCTGATCCTGCTGCATGACAACAGCTTATTATCTGTTTTCAATAAAAGTGATCATTAATTCTTCAAGATATAAGCAAACAGCAATAATTTCTGCTGTTTCATCAACTCTTCCCTGTAAGAAGCACATTGTCCCCGTGCTTTGCATTTATTTTGATACATAAAGAATGTGGTATAATAAAGGACACATAAAAAGGGGAAATTACTTTCACTTTAGTTCCTTTTGTTTTTTCTCTGATTAAATAAATAAATAAGGAAACATCTGTTCTGAACAAGATTATGCATCTAGACATTGCTCTGAAAATGTTCTAGTACATTCAACAATAATAGGCAACTTTGTGCCTCGTTTATATAATGACACTGGAGCTACAAGGCTAACGTGAAAGCTGTTCTCCACAAGTCTAGCCCTATGGCTGCATAACCCAAACCATCATGAACTTTATTCAAAATTTCAAATTGAATTTCTCATGTAGTTTACATTATATGCTGTTGTCTATAAGTGACTTAAGAATGTTGCATTGGTAAAACAGTAGTCGTCAGATATCACATGAGAAGGATTTTTTCTCAGCATGGTTTAAGGCACATATGTGATTAAGCTATGTACTTTGCACAGTGCTAATAGCTTTAAGCTTCTTTCACTTGTTAGCTAGATTAGCCTCAAAGCTGTGGTGCAAAACTAAAGAAGCAGAGCTCAAACATCCAGCATGTGGTGGCCGATTGACTATATCTGGAGAAAAGGAGGAAACTGTGTAAATTAGATTTTTGGCCCAACTGTTGTTTGAGACATTAGCTTGTTTTAAAGTCACTCTTTTGAATCTGCATGCTCATGATCCTGGAAGGCCTGTGCATACCACCCTGGTCCTACAATAGTCATTAGAATGACAGAGACTACAGCATGTGGGTGGGATTGTTCATCTCAGGGACAGCAAAGACGCCACAGCTAAATCTCTCTGAGAGACAGTAAGGGATTTGAGATGCGTCAGAGTGACAGGGAAAGAAGATCTCCTTGAATATGTCCCTGTGTACAAAAGCGGGTGGCATGGAGGCTGAGGATGAAAAGGCCTGTTTTTATTGTGCCTGTTAATCCTCTCTCCTAAATGTATTATCTTCAGGACTGAATGCGCTGATGACTTATTGACTCTTTTTGGCATCCTAAAAGCATCGAGCTCCATCTGCCAAGGGCTGTTTGGCATCGAATCAGCTTTAATCCCCTTTTGCTTGCAGATATCTTAAAAACCCTCCCATCCCTCCCTACCTCTCTCTCCCTCTGCTTTCTCTCTCTCTCTCTCTCTCTCTCTCTCTCTCTCTCTCTCTCTCTCCCTCTCTCTCTCTCTCTCTCTCACACACACA
>JBBPDA010000105.1:21115720-21127061 GCA_037974385.1 Arnoldichthys spilopterus | reverse complement strand
TCTCTCTCTCTCTCTCTCTCTCTCTCTCTCTCTCTCTCTCTCTCTCCCTCTCTCTCTCTCTCTCTCTCACACACACACGTTCACTCCCTCATTCCCTTTCTTTCTTTTTTATCCTTTTTGCATGTTGTTGATCAGCTCCACAGCATCTGCACAGGCCCTGCTAAAAGACTTTTTATATTCCTGGAAGTTTTCAAAATGGATTTAGAGAAAATATAAAACTCTCAGTCTCTCTCTCTCTCTCTCTCTCTCTCTCTCTTTCAAAAATAAAAAAATGCAAGAACAAACCTTTTTATCCAGCATGCAAAGGAACTAGGACCATTTTCATAACAATCAGCAGGTATAATCCATTTGCTTTTTCGTTTTCTCTGCATTAGTCTGTGTGTGTGATAAGCTCAGTGTGGGCTGTCTTAGCCACTGTCTTCTGCAGATCTTCACAGGGGTGGTGAATGACCCTGAGTCGTCCTATGTGTGTGTGTGGTGTTTCATCGGCACATTAGTCACCAAGTGCCAGGCAATCAGTCCCACACTATTTACCCCTAGATCAATGTACATGTACACCAAAGCAACATAATTACAGCCTTTGCTGTAATATTGCTGTAGATATGTAACTTTTCATGTAGGTGGAGTGTGAGTAATCTGGGTCAGATACATTCCAGTAACTTTCCCTTCAAATGGCATGTAGAAAAAGAATCAAGGTAATCAGTTTATAAATAATCGTGATTTAGACTTATTACAGTTTATTGGCCATTTTGCCAAAAACCAGATTAAGCCAAAGTCTTAGACTTTAAGCCATAGACTAAAATAGATTTTGAATGATTTTCATAACTTTCTTGCTTGGTGTGAACCATTCAAGCCTTTTGTTTTGTTAGATTTGGCAAGAATAAACCTCATGTCTGTACTCATGTACCTTGTGAAGCATCACATTATTTTTTTAACTACAAGCACAAGCGCGCATGAACATGCACACACACACACACAGACAGACACACACACACACACACACACACACACACACACACACATACACATACACACACACAGTAAAAGCTTACTTTATGGCTAATATAATGTAGTTATACTTTTAGACAGAGAAGCAATTCATATGAGTTATTTCTGCAGTTATACATTGTATATAAAGTAAATGTCTGTTTGCAGTCCAGACTAAAACCATGTATTTATGGTTGTAATATTATTCTTGCATCATTCATACGGCATGGGCTACTGCTAATAATTGCTGATAATCAAAAAGGATAGCCAAGCAATGTATTTGTGAATACTTTGGTCAATGGAACATATTTTTAAAAGACAATGCAAGCCATTAGCCTGACCGATTAATTTCAAAGTAATATCAAACTGTAAACACTGAAATCGTAAACTAAGATCAAGTGTGCATCAGTTGTGATAAGCCGTGTGTGCATTGACTGAGACCCATTAGGCATGTAAGTACACTAAGCATCTCTGTATTCACCCAACAGAACTGGGAAGATGATAAATGACTCAAGCACCACAATGAAATCTGACCTCTGCATTAAACCCATCACACGTGCACACATGGGGCAATGGGCAGCTATCAATTGCCCCCGGGGAGCAATGTAGCAGGACAGTACCTTGCTCAAGGGAGCCTCAGTAGTGCCCAGGACTTAAACCTGTGACCTTCAGTTCACAGGGACAATGTTCTAGCCACAAGGCCACCACTGCTCCCACTAAACATGTAACAAACCAGAAAAAAATATTAAAATATCACAAAACATCAAACTTCAAGTTGGACTTCAGTAAACAATCCTGATGTGAACAGCCTTAGTTCAAGACTAGGCATAATCTAATCTAATCTAATCTAATCTAAGTAAACAGGTTCCACTTTGTAAAAATAGATCTAGGTTGTATAAGTTTACTCCAGTACTGCAGTTAACTCCAGTAAACTGGCATATGTGGATTTTTTGTAGGTCCACCAGTGAGCTTCCTTAACCCCACCTCTTCACCCAGTGAAAATACATTTACACATTTATATTTGCATAATTAACATATTTATACATTTAACTTATTTAAATTATTAAATTCTTTTTTTTTCGTAACATTACACTGTATTTCATGTAATAAAAAACAAATTCAAACAGCTACCTACCTTCATTATTTGTATAGTGTCTTTTTGATGATTTAGTACAAAATTCATCCTAGTTAAGTGCATGTATCTTCACTTTTGTACATTAATCCAAAGATACTTTGTCAATCTTTGTCATCAATATTTAACTGTTTGATAGTCTAAGGGTTCACAATGCATTTTGACTCATACAAGTGATTCAGACATGCCTGATATTTATTTATCACCCTGTTACTCATAATGCTGCTCATCCATGGTAACAAATTTCAAACAGAACCTTCACAACATGCAACATGGCAGTATATTCATTACTTGTCATTTTAACATTTAGGTAATCTAATGTGAACATTTAGGCTACTGCTGGTACTTGTTTATGACATAGTACTGAATAAAAAAGAAAAAGAAATAATGAATCATTTTTTATCTGATGTGACCGCCTGATATGACCACCATCTTAAGCACTCACAGTGCAGCAGAATTACCTATGTACACTACAGTATATTAATCATTTCACCTATTCACCTTCTGAAGTGAATGGAGAAATCTGTATTTTTGGCACTTATTCAGTTCTGTTTCCCAGATTCTGCTTTACAGATTTTATTTTGTTCTGTTTCAAGGTTGTACCTTGTGTCTGCAAAGTTTATTGTCATATCCTTCTCAGCATTGCATTCTGCCAGGCATTATGCTATTGTCCTACATTCCATTCTAACAGCATGAAAAGTAGAGTCCACTTTATCTGCATTATAGTCCTGGCAGACTAGATACTGTCTGACTTTAAAGGTGCAGAGAATGCAATATCCTCCACAGTAAAACTCTATTTCCCAAGCTTTTTTCACAAATGCATAGGAATGGGTTACCAGGGGCCTGAGGGCACTGTGAAATGCTCTGATTGGGATCTAATGAAGCCATCAATTAGTTTGACAAAGTTTCTGGACACCTCTTACCCAAAGGCTAGAACTGGCTTCTGTTTTATTCCACCTTTGCTTGAGTTGCCACCCTAAATCAGAGAAAGAAATTACAGCGGAGGCAATAAAGAACCAATGACCAAAGAGCAGTGATTCAAGTGTCTTTAGCCTTGCCAGTGTCTCCACGGAGATCATTCACTGGTTTTCTTTGAAAGTTCTTCGTTTTTAACTTTTTAAGCCTTTACCACTTTTCAATTTTCTTACCAACACACCTCATTAATTCATTTCCATTAACACTGCAGGCAAAGGCCTGATACTTATTTATCACCCTTTTAATCATAATTCTGCTTATTTATAGTAACCACTTTTAAACAGAGTCTTTACAACATGTAACATTACAATATATTCATTGCTTATCACTTTAATATCTAAGTAGTCTAATGTGAACATTTAGGCTAATGGAAAACTTAACTTAACACCTGCTTAAGACATAGTAGCAATTCTTTACTCTGCTATTAATTACATAGTTATAGCAGAATAATTTTTTATAGCAAATAGAAATATTTTTAAGATTAAAGGAGATTAGAGGAAGATTTTATAATTAGAGGAGAATTAAATAGAATATAAATAGAATATAAATATACACAATGAAGTTATTAAAATATAAATAAAGTCATTCAGCATGGTTTAACATGAATTGTAATATTCTAGAGAGATTTTGTTCACAGAAGTGTGCACAGTAGTGGTAATAGGAACCAGATTTTAAAAGCATGTGCCTCCTCCTAAAGCATCACAGTAAGTTATAATATAAAATGGTTACAAGTACACTGCTTAATGTCTGAGACATGGTTTTTGTAAGGAAAATGGGCAAGGTCCCTTTAAGGGACATAAGGGAAATGTCTCCATCTGGTGGCCAAAGCCGGTAACCCCGATACCCACACCCAGCCTTAATTATGGGCAGGTGTTGTGGGTTAAGAAGCGGACGGTCGCTTAAGCTGAGGGCGACCAGATGGAGATGTGAAGTCAGCTTGTTAGATCAGTGACTGAGCGTTTAGAGAGTGGATATTGTGTTTTTGATCGTTGAACTTGTTATCGGACTTGATTTGGATTACCCCTTTTGGTTCTGATTGCCTGCCTGTTTTGGAATAAAACAGTGTTCAGCCCTGCAATTGTGTCCTGCTGCCTCCCAATCCTGACAATTTTACAATCACTTTCTTTTTTTAAATCCTTCTTGGCAGAGAAATACAAATGGGGCAAAAGATTGTTTCCAGCTTTACCTACATATATACAATTGCATTTTATGTCTTTTAAATTCTAAATTTTCTCAATTGTTTTCTTCTACTTCAGTCTATGTAAAACACAATGAACTGCCCTAATCTATGCTATCAATAAGCCTGCCTTCTCTTGACCTTTCTTGTTTTACCATTATCAGTTTTATACATATGAAAACCCAATAGAAACCTGTAGGTTTAATAGTCATTTAAGACAATATTAATTAGAATGCTATATTTGCGTTCTAGGCATTGCCACTCCTAATTTCTGTCACCTCCAAGGGACGTTTCTTTACAATGCACCATTTCACATCCAACCACTCTGAAGAACTTTTTTATATATCAGCATTTTAATTATGTTTAGATTTTAGGAGTTCTATTGTTGTATGCACACTATTTGTGATCAGATGTGTTCATAATTTAAGCATGCACTTAAGGTGTGTTTATAATCCAAATCTGTGATTGTATGAACAACATCTGCCCTGTTGACATGGTAACAGTGGCAAATGACCCAGTTAATGCACCATTGGGCCTCAATGTGGAATTGCGGACACAGTTGTCTTTGAATGTACTTACCCTCTTTCATAACTAAACCCCAAAAAGACCTACCTACCTCTTTTGCTCAATATACTTATTCAATGTTCTGTTTAATATGTGAACTAGAGCCTCCCATGTATTTTGGATTCATTTCTCACAATGACCTTTCCAGCTGCCTGCTCAGATGTGGGTCCTGTCTCTTGTCTCCAAACCTACCCAACATCCTGACCTCTGAACAGCTTTAAATGTCTGTAGCTTCTGAGCTTCCACTGGAGGGCCTCACTGGACCATGACATTTAAATAAAAGATGCCATAATCCAAAGAAAACGGAAGGCCATGAACACGCGATCAAAATCAGATGACATGAAATAGCTTTTAAACTGTGGTTGGGAAAAGAGCAAGCTTTACTTAAGTGGCATCCTCACAGACTGCAAATGCATGCACATCTAAATCAAAGATGTAGGCTTTGTTTTTTCCAGCAATTTACATGTTGTTTACCAGGTAAGCTTTTTCTCTCTTGGCTTTTGAATGCATTCGTTCATGTCTCTGCAGCCATCCCACAGGCACTGGCCCTCCGTCTAATTGTGTGGCATTGTTTTGAAAGCTCGTGTCACTGTGGTGCTAGAAGACTGAGCAGAACAAGCAGAAATTATGTCAGGTAAAGCTCCCTCTTGGCTTGCAGCACCTCCGCCAGTTTGAAATGGAGACCACTGTCGTGTCTGCTCATTGTTAGAAGGGAATATTGTATGAATATTTCATCTCTCCTGTCTCTTCCTGCCTGCCCACCATCCGGCCTGCATACAGATTTGTACTACAAGAGGGAGAATGAACCATATTTTAGAATTATGGGAAACTACATGGATTTCCAATTTGCTTGCCATTCCAAAAATACCATTATACCATTCCACTTGTTTTTCTAGTACACACATTCACAGCAAAACATGGGCAACTGTTATGGCTTGGTTTTTCTTTTTCTTTTGGAGAATATGTTCCTTGGCACTGTACATGCCAAGATGTTGACATACACATTCTCTGCCCACAAGTGCATTTCAACAACTGTTGCTAGGTTGAACAAGCTTCACAGAATATTGACCAAAAACACATACAACAAGAAATTGCAGTGGCCAAATACATAAAAATGATTCACATCATATGACTAGTGTTTAGTGTTAGTTTAAAATGCTTTACGGTCAGGCACATCAGGGCTTTGATGTAGTTAATCAAAACTAGTTTGAGACCATGTACTACGTGTCATTAGATTGTTTACATGACAAAAACAGTAATCCAATCTAATGCCATGACCTTTCACATGCTTACAATGTAAAAAAAGAATTTAAAGTAATGGTTTCTAATAAATTTAGACATTTTAGCAATCTAGGTTGTGCACTGTTTTTTTGTTAGGATAAATGTGGCAACCTTGCAAAAAATGACACCTTTATGAGAAGAGCATGGAGAGTTCATTCCATAGGTTAAAAAAAGTTGTTGTAATAAGCAAGTGTCATATTTACATCAGTTCCACTGAGAGAAAATGGTTGCCACCATTGAAAGCTTTAAGCTGATTGTTTGCTGTTCCCCACTGGTCTACCTGAATCTGCCAATGACAGGCCTGTTCTGTCTTTCTCTGAAGTGCAAGCACATCCCTGTTGTGTGAAAAACTGCTGCTTGCCATTCTAGGTCTGTCCCCTCCATGTGTGCCACTGGCCTGATAACCAAACAAATACACAAAAGAAGTGGCTCAGTGAAGGCCCCAGGACAACCTCTGTTTTCGTATGACTGGGCTGACCTCCAGGATTTCACCATCCCACAGGCTTTCTGTCCCATACACACCATTGGCTTTGGAGGATCCTGGCTCCTGTTGCTGTTTATTGTATCGCCCACTTGCTGGTCATGCAGGCTGGGTGAGCAGCAGACTCCAAGCCATCAAATTAAATTGTCTGGACTGGACAGCTACAGTGCAGGGCATAAGTAAGTGAAGACTGACAAATTTAGTTCCTTTGTGGCCAACTGTTAAAATTGCTCATTTATTTTGCATAGTGAATTAATTTCAAGTATGGCACAGGTGCATCACACTGATCCAAGCTTTCATGAAGAGAACACAATTTCGTACTTATAACAAAATAATTCCAAAATGAAAGTTACGAGATGGGCAGTATGACTGCCAGAAGTAAGGATTTCTAATCATGTAAGCACCCCTGAAATAAACCAGGCAATTTCCGATTTAATTTCAAAGTCTTAGTTTCAGTAAATCCAGTTAGCTGGATTACAGGCCAAACATGAGAATCACTGTTCAGTTACTTACAACTGCACTAAACAAAGACATATTAAAACTAATTTTTAATAGAAAGCAATAGCAACGACTATCACTATTTCCCCTGAGCTTAAATCTACTCTACCAAACACTTTTCTAGCTGCTCCTCATTGCATGAGTCTCATAAGAAGATGCGTGTCTGGTGGTGGATTGATCAACAATCTTTCCTCCTGGCTGTCACTCCTGGCCATCTTGCTTCCACTTGAACCCTAGCCGTTCCTGTCCTCAGTGGCATTAGTGTAGATGAGAGCCTCTCTGCAGGCATTTGACCTCCCTGGGAAAAAGCCTGCCACAAATCCGCCCCAGAGACTTAAACCTGATGGGGCTTTACAAGTAGGAAAAAATCTGTTGTTGTTCTTGTAGCTGCTGTGTGTGTGTTTCTGTGTGTGTGTGTGTGTGTGTGTGTGTGTGTGTGTGTGTGTGTGTTTGTGTGTGTGTTTTCCTGTGGTATAAATCCTTAGGCTATACGAGCCAGCCTCCATGCATCTTGCACAATGAATTTTACATGGGCTTCGGTTTGACTGGTCAGCTAGTTCTTGTGTCTAATACAATCAACATGGTAGTGTAGCGGCTAGAGCACTGCCCAAAAATCACAAATTAATAATGCAACAGGAGTTTTCCCAGCGAAGACTACATAAATATGGGCTCCAGTGACAAAGCTCTTGATAAGGGACCTAAATTACCATTTGAAGACAGGCCTGCAGGCAGCGAAATAACAAATCATGGGTCTCTGTCATTGAAACAGATGTTGGAAATGCAAATGGCATTGTTGTGCTGTTTTTATTTGAGATTTGAAGGCACAGCCTCTGTATAGGTAGCTTTATTCCCTCAAGAAAAGCTGAGAAAGGACACAGGTGAGAAAAGAAAAGAGGAAACCTTTGTATGAAGTCAAGTCATTGTCAGGACAATACTATACAATTGCAGTTTTGCTTACACTTTGGTTTTCTTCACACCTCACATTTCTTCAAGCAAAATTTTGTCATACTATATGCTACTTATGTCATTTTCTTATGTATGTCTATTTTGATATTCAACATCTGCTTGAAATCATTGGCTTTTCTACTGCAACTGCAGCACACACAGCTACATTCTTGCAATAACACTTGGTGGATGTTTTGGGAACTGAGGGGACCAATTTCTAGAGTTTTGAAAGTTACCCATTTTTGTCTGATATAGCTTTTCATCTGCTTTTTCTTTTCTTTTTTTATTTACTGATGTGCCAAATGTTTTCAATGAGTCACTGCTCTGTACTGCAGCCAAGCTATGCAAGTAGAATAATTTTTCTACTAAACTATGTATCCATGCTGTTGTAAATCATGTAGAATGCCTTTACTGTTGATATAAAATTTGAATATACCATTCAGCTTTAAAGATACATTCTCAAATTTGCAAGCTACCCATGCAGGATTCACTAATGGCCCCTTATGCCATCACAGATACTGACTTTTGAACTGTGTGTTGATAAGAAGCAAAATTGTCACTCACCTCTTTAGCCTAACACCCATCATTTTCAAAGCAAATTTAACATTTTGATCAGACCACAGGACAGTTTTTCACTTTACTCCAGTCCATCCTAAATTAGCTTAAAATTAAACAATGATAATATTGTCTACTTTAAAACATGTTGCTGGCATCACATTTTAAAGAAACATATATATTTTTTCATAAATCACTTTTCTTTTCTTGTGTTTTCATTTGATATGTCAGTTAATTATGGGTGTACAAATCATTGCATTTTATTTTTACATTATACACACCATTCCAACTATAAGCCTCCTTATACCTATCATAGTAATTTTTTAAAAAAGTAGTGATTTCTAAATTTACTTTGACTTGTATTTCATTACAGACCATATGAACGCAAAATATGTTATGTTTTGTCTGGTCAACTTCATTTCATTTGTAAATATACATCCTTTTCTGTCATTCAGACCTGCAACACATTCCAAAAAAAGTTGGTGACAGGAGCAATTTAGGGCTAGTAATGAGGTAAATTGGTTAAATAATGACGTGATTTGAAACAGGTGATGTCAACAGGTGATTGTTATTATGATTTGGCACAAAAGCAGCATCCTAGAAAGGTCTAGTCCTTTAGGAGCAAAGATGAGCTGAGGATCAAATACGTGAGAAAATTTTAGAAACTAAAATGTTTAAAAACAATGTTCCTCAGACAAAGATATGAAGAGATTTGGATATTTCACCTTCAACAGGGCATAACATAATTAAAAAATTCAAGGAATCTGGAGGAATTTCAGTGCGCATAGGACAAAGGCACAAGCCTAAGCTGAACAACCGTACTGCTTCAAGAATCATCATTCACCTATAAGCGATATCACCACATGGGCTCATGACTACTTTGGCAAACCAAAGTACCACAATACGTAGTTACATCCACAAATGCCAGTTAAAACTGTCCTGTGCCAAAAGGATGCCCTATGTTAACAGTGTCCAGAAGTGCCGTTGACTTCTCTGGGCTCAGAGGCATCTGGGATTTACCATCACACAGTGAAAACATGAACTGTGGTCAGATGAATCAGTATTTCAAGTATTTTTGGGGAGAAATGGACACCATGCACTCCGGACCAAAGAAGAAAATGATCATCCAGACTGTTACCAGCAACAAGTCCAAAAGTCAGGGTCTGTTATGGTATGGGGCGTACTGTTGCCCACCTCAAGACTTGTTTGCAGGAAGAATGGGACAAAATTACACCTGAAACATTTCATCACTTGGTGTCTTCAGTCCCTAAATGTATTTTAAGTGTTGTGAAAAGGACTGGCAACATTACAAAGTGGTAAATGCTTTACTGTCCCAACTTTTTTTGGAATGTGTTGCAGGTCTGTAGGATGTATATTTACAAATGAAATAAAGTTGACCAGATAAATCATGACATATTTTGTGTTCATATTGTCTGCAATGAAATTCAATTGAAATGAAAGTCAAAGTAAATTTAGAAATCACTACTTTCTTTTTTTATTTGCATTTTCCCTACAATCCCAAATTGTTCTGATTTAGTTATATATATAAATCTATCTATCTAGATATAACCAAATCAGAACAATTTGGGATGGTAGGGAAAATGCAAAAAAGAAAGTAGTATATATATAAATCTATCTATGAATACATTTGGTAGAATATCTTTCTATAAAAGATTAAGTGCTATAAACAAAGATAAGTAGATAGTACTGGCTATATTTAGACAGGAAGTGTCTAAATGTCTCAGGCCTCCTTTGAATACTTTTAATTTGTTAAAAATGTGTAAAACCCCACAAAAGGGTTAGTAATAGAATTGATTTATAAATAAAATAAAAATGACATAATATGGATGACTTTTCAGCTCAGCAGTGATGACATACAACATAAAATGTAACCACATGACCACTTTTCTCAATGGGCTTCTTTGCCTGGGAGCCCACAGAGTCTAGAATTGCCACTGTCAGTACTTCATGCCTTTATTTCACATAATAACCTTGTAGCGGTGTGTTAGCAGGCATGGACATGTATGTGAACCAGTCAAGGAGAAAAAATGAAAGCATACTCCTCCTCGAAATTCTTAAAGTGATTGGCAGTTTAGCAGTTCATTTGCATTAGTGGTACTGCTGTCTCTTGCCTTGTGTGTTGACAAGCGGAGCAATGTTGACTCTGACACCTGCGTCCTGCTTTGATGACCAACCACATCCCTATTCATGTAAATGGAACAAAGCCACTTTGCATTGAAACATTGCTGAGTCAATTTTGCTAACCCTTCCATGCAGAAAATAGGGAAGGCATAGATAAGAGACACACGCACATCCCAAACTATGTGCTCTGTCTGCTTTATGGTAATGTGTGACACGGCAGGACGGAACTGTGACATTGGCCCACACTTGACTGAAACTGCATTACCATGCTGCCAATAGCATCCTCATGGGTTAAGCATAGGTTGCAGTTTCTTTATCTGATCATTATACACTTTTAAAAAATAAAGAAAATGGGTTTTAGGTCAATGGCTTAGAAAAAGCAATTTTGTTATAAAATATATAGTTATTATATATTGTAAATTCGACTGTACTATTCTATTGTAGCTATCTAAATCAACGTTTGATTAGCACTTTCCAAAAAATTATAAGAGTTATAAATGTTAAATTAATTATATCTTGATTCTCAATGTTATACAGTTCATTCCATCATTTAATTTAAATAAATAAATAAATAAATAAATAAATAAATAAATAAATAAATAAA
>JBBPDA010000105.1:21054940-21115620 GCA_037974385.1 Arnoldichthys spilopterus | reverse complement strand
TGTTATACAGTTCATTCCATCATTTAATTTAAATAAATAAATAAATAAATAAATAAATAAATAAATAAATAAATAAATAAATAAAAATAATGTGGACAAATAGCATAGACAAACAGGACAAACATAATGGCAATAAGAAGATGCAACAGACATGCAGAGAGACTACAAACAGACATTATAAAGAAATTTTTTTAGATGGAAATGATTTAGAAAGACAATTAGTGGACATTAAACCATATAATACATAAAATAATTATAAAGAAACAATGACCATGATGAGTTCTTAATAAGTGGCAAAAGTGTAACCAAGTGTTTATGTTTTTAACTTTTGATTGGTAGCCTAAACTGCTTGAAAAGCAGCACTCCCACTACATAAAAAACTGATACATTGTTACATTACGAAGTTTCTTTTGATGCACAAACAATGTAATAAGGTTTCACTTCACGTCAGCAGTATTGAATTTTACAGGAAAACATTCAGAAACATACCTTGAGAGAAGAGTGGTTTCCAGCAGAGATTTTTCCAGTCCTTGAAAATTATCTCACTGTAACAGCAGATGCAATGTCACATTGATCAAAGTTATGAGTCTGGCATTCTCACCGATGTTTATCATAGGATTTATTAAGCGGTAGTTCTATAACAGTGAGAAGCTGCACACCGCTGCGTTTAAACTTAATGTTTTGAATCCCAGGCTGTGTGTAAATGCCATTCATGCATAAATTTTCCTTGAGAATTAAAATTTCCCAATATGCAGGAGGTTGTTAGGTTTTTTTTTTTTTTGGATGTTAGTAGACTACCATATGGAGTCCAAAGAAATCAGCAATACAGTGCATAAATGAGTTCTCAGGAGAATTGTTAAATGCCCTGACCCCAGGGTGAAAACTTATTCCCCTAACAGGGGCACAATTTGATGCCAACGGGGAAGAGAGTGGTGGCCAAAACAGGCCTGTAATTGCTGTGGCATGGCAGGGATATATTAAAATGCATGAATAAATGAATAACTAGGTTGCATTTGGTAGGAAAATAATGTTTATGGTAGTCTGGTGACTGGATGTTGACCATGAGACATTTTTATTAGGAAATTTAATGTGTACATCTGAGTACCCCTTCACCCCTGAATACTTAGGACAATAACTCACAAATTTAATACTAACTTTACAAAAAAATTTCAATGTCAAGGTTTTGCATCAGCTCAGGTATAATCTTGGTTGACTAGTATCTCTTAATCCAAGTTTAGGTTTACTGTTGTAAGAGGTTTTCTTTGTAGACTACAAAGCACTGTGTACTTAACTTTGGGTAAGAGCATCTGCCAAATGCTGTAAATGTAAATGTAAATGTAAATGAGTCACATCAATTAATCTGAGTTCATCTGAGTAGTTACCACATGCATTTCAAGAGCATGAATTACTAAGATACACTTCCACTAAAACAGAAAGTATTTTTTATTGTGAACACACACAAGCACCACAACGAAATGTGACATCTGCATTTAACCCATCACACCCATGCTCATGAAAGTATGTGGGCAATGACAGTTACATCATTTTCTTTATGTAAAGGGAGCATAAATGAGCCATTAGCAGTGGGTCTGGTAAGCACTAATAGCTAATACAGCACTTACTTGTAGTTACATGGTGTTGTTTGGAGTTGAATTCATTGATATAAGCCTTCAGATGCCACACACATTTAACTGGCCATCTGTCTCTGAAACTTATCTCTGAACATTATCTTATTATAAATATCACACAGAAGACAAACGGCCTGAAGAATTTTAGATTGAGTTCAGGCACTCCATTCTTTCAATCAGACTTTATCAGTAAACAGCCTACGGGAAAACTTTTTACTCATCTACACTGAAGGAAAACAAGTATTTACAACTTTTGGTTTTGTTATTTGATATTCAAATATATGTGTTTAAATATGAAGTCAATATATGGACTGGAAGTATAAGATAAGATAAGATAAGCCTTTATTGTTCCAATGCAAATTTCCCCATGTGGGACAATAAAGGCTTATCTTATCTTGTTTTATACTTGCAGTCCATATCCACTTCACATTTACACACACAATCATCACCATCTTCATTGCTACACGACAGGCAAAAGTAACTTGCTCATAAAGAAGCCCAGAAATAAGGAAGTGAAATTTGCACACAAGCATTTAGACAAATCAGAACATATAGCCTACTGTGATCAGACGAACAAAAATATAGCTAATTAATAAGCTCATCATGTTTAGAGAAATAAATATTGTTTGTATGAGCCCAACAATGCAATACTAACAGTGAAGTGTCTGAGGTAGACATTATGCATGATGCAAAAAAATAACAACACAGCCTCAAAAATAACTACAGATTGCTTTCTTGTCACGTTCTGTGGCGATTTTAGGAAGTATGCGCGAGCTTGAATTATAAATAAAGATTTATTTAAACAAAAAAACAAACACGAATACAGGCAAAACATATAGGGCATGAAAACGAAACAGGAAGCGATCACAGCAGGGTAGATATAACAGATAACCGACAAAAGACTAAGACAAACACAGGGGTATAAATACTAAACATAATGAGGGACAGCTGACATGGTTAGATACGACGAACAAGAGACAGGTGACAAGGCGGGACAAGGGCGTGGCTAGAAAAAGAACATTCAGAACAGCTTCCCCATGACCTGAAATGGATAAGCGGTTTGGATAATGAAAGAATGAATGCATATTTATTATTAGTAATAGTGGTAGTAGTATTATAGTAATAATAATGTGTTTATCTATGGTAAATAAGTAATAGAGATATGCCCTGAAAATATATTATTTGCAAAGGTTAGGCTAAATGCAGAATAAAGGTTTTATTGTGTACAAAGAAGAATAAATGAATGTAAAAAAAATATCTGACAACTAGAGTGTGTAAAACTATACTGTGTTGTATCAGTTCAAATCTGATGATAGAAGATATCCACACACTCAACAAAAGATAAGACAGACTGGTTATTACGTTATTATTAAATATATTCATAAATATGTGTAGCTTAAACACCAGAATGTCTGACAGTCTTGTGCAAAAAACAAAACAAAAATTCTGTCAGTAAGTCTGTTTTTGTCTGAGCTGAAAAATACCTTTTTTAACCTGTGTTTTGAAAGTAAGACAAAAAAGAATGAAGAAAGAGAAGAAAGCCACACTGACTGAGTTCTTCTAATGTGCGTTATGCACTTTTTAAATATACTGGCTTTACCAGCTATCACAGTTGTTATTTTGAAAGCAAAACCCTGAACTGATGCCTTTAAAATTGTCTCTCTGCGTAAGAAGCAAGTTTGATAAAGGTGCACATCATCAGACTCTACCTCTTTCCTACAGAGTACGCCACTCAGATTGGCCTGTAAATAGTTCTTAATTTGGTTAGTACTTAATAGTACTTAAATGGTTAACATATGTTATTGAAATATTTCGGCATTGGTAGATTGATCTTCTGCACTTGATATGAATCCAAGCAACTTCAGCAATGTTGCCTGAGTTTTTTGTTGGGTTAGACCACGGGTGATGTTTCTCCTGCTGTGTGAGTAGCTTACTTTTAGAGCTTCTATTTTTCTGTACTAGCCCTCTGACTGTGCAGAACAGGAATTGTTGAAAGTGTTTGGAGGGGTAATGATGATTCATAGCCTACCCTTTGCAATGGGAGAACATTTCGTTGCTGCTTTTCCACAACAACACAATGTACAATGTTCTTGTTGCAGATAATGAAGCCAGTGTTATTTTGTCATTGATATGAATGGAAAAGTATCCCACTTGAGCTTTAGAAAGAATAATGACTTAACAGAATAAAGCTTTGAAGGGCAAAGCATTTAATAGAAAAATAATTAGTTAAATGATATCATGCTGTTTAGCAAAAAAGAATGAGTTCAAGTGCTTTGAGAGGTTTTGTTCTTTGTTGTTTGTAATCCTTGTGTCCCACACACAATTTAAATAAAGACTGAGCAATGACAGTTGTCTGGAAAACATATTCTTTTCTTGTTTTCTGTATCTTTAACCTCTATGCATATTATGAGATGTAATATTATTGTCTAGAATGAATATGGCATACCTAACTACCGGTTATTAATCTTTATGCCGCAGTTAACAAAACTACAAACATGAACTGAATTGCAATGCTACATTTGTACACTGAGAATCAACAAATCAATCTATTACATATGAACACCATCAGCAAGAGTATTCCAGAGGTCCAAAAAGGTGCATTTGCTCCAAAACATTCATACATGCTATTAATTAGGGTTGCATCTATGTGTCAATTGTAATTAGGTTAGCCTACATAATTATCCGATATTCATCATGTACATATTAATGCTGATAGAGATGCTGATATCGATCTTAACATCTGTTAGATGCCTATGTCATTTTTTCCAATGACCACCTGCCAGTATTAATATGATTCCACTATCCACTCTTAACAATAATACCATAACATTTCTGTAGTAAAGGAGAACCTGTGTCTTTCCCCAACCCAGGCCTTTTACCAAGTGCCAAAAAGAATTAACAAGAGTGTTTACAAGAGAAATGGTTTTCATGGAAAATGACGACATTCCAAGTATTACCAGAACAATGCAATGTAAACAAACCAAGTGAGGGTACAGCATGAAAACTTCTGAGCAACTTAGAATCCTGTCGTTTCAAAATCCTCATGTCATGAACACCTAATAGCAACATTTACCTGACCGGAAGTGACATTGTCTTAAATAAATTACCACAATTTTTTATTTGATGTAGCTGGCAGTATCACATATCAGATTAGAAGGATATTGTGAACAGAGAGCCAGCATTTTAACTAAAAGTCAAATTAATGAGATGTTTTCTAAAGTTTCTTAAAAATAATCCAAACTTCTCACAAAAATGTAAAATGTTTACTACTTAAAAGCCTAAAAACAGAATTTGTTTCTGTAATTTACAGAAGGTATTTGCAAATGGCCTGTAACTGCTAATATATGATATAAACAGTGTTTTAAGCCCATTTATAGCTTTTAAAACAAGTAAAATAATTTTTAAATGTGTCCTAAAATATAGAGATAAACATTGCAGTCACAGTTCTGCAAAATATGGCATGACATTTTCCTCACTGTGTACTCTTAAACCAGTAGATATTGTTATAGTAAGTTGTGCATAGACCAAATTTAAACTACAAATAGAACTGCGTTTAATTTCTGTTTTTTCTATTTTTTATTTTAAGCTGAAATGACAGTGGATAACTATTAAGTCTAGGCCAGACATAATGCAGACAGCACCTGGTGATGCATGGCATGCGTTGTATGCCCTTATATGTTCAGAACTGTTCTAAATCATGTTAAGCAACACTTCAGGGTTCGTCAGATTGAAAGAGTTTCAGGGAAGTAAAGTTTGTAAAATCAATCTGTCAGAAATTTCAAACAATAGGAAATTTGGCTGGCAGCCATCAAGGGAAAACAGCAGGATGCTCCTCTAACACAAACTTTGCCCACCTGGTGATTTGTTTATGCAGAATTACATGGAAACTCTCTCCATGATTTGAAAACATTACATTTGTTGTGTGCACAATTAACAAAATTCTGTGTGTTCCCTCCATCATGTAACATTAGCATAACAATAACAATCACAAGTTCTGTTCTTAACTGGCAGGAGCAAGTCACATGACTTTTGTTGTGATTAATACTGTGGGGGATGGGCAGCGACTGGCATTTCACTGAAAGCCAGAAAGGTTACTTTGTGACTGCGTGCAACAGAAACTTATAATGAAACAGTCCACATGTGAGAGGAGAAAGTGAAAAAGAATTAAGGCAAAGAAAGCGGAACAGGTATGTCTCAACATTGTTGCAGGACATGTATGACTTATTTTATGTTTCTTGTTGAAAAGTCCATAAATGCTATAGTTTGAAATGTTTTTTTACTGTGGTTGTCGTGAAAAACAAAAAAAGGTCAAATGGTTGCGTTCTTTATATGTGATACTGTATTATGAATGATGTGACGACATTGTGATTTTTATTTTAGTTCAAACTGTTGCTTCATAAGGCAATGTGTCAGTTAGGGCTGGTCATCAGAAGTGCTTAGCGAGACGAGAGAGAGATTGTCTTGGAGAACATCATTCCAAACAAAGGAAAAAATGAAAAAGTATTGGACCAAGAAGGGAGATGGATGTCTCATTATCATTTCTGTTAAAACTAGTTACAGAGAGTTTTATGCAGTTATAAGGCTTTGTCAGTGCTGGTACCAGTAATAGAGCATTACTGACATAAAGAGCTGATGCAAGGGACCTTGATGTGTAAGAAGTCCTTCAATGGCACTTTTAGGGAAAGGACTTGTTATATTGTTAAATTTTTATTGTCTATTTGTTGCCTCAAACGATTTGCACTTTGCACTTGTCCATGGTCCATGGAGAAACTTTGTTTCATCTTACACATATACAGCTACTGATGACAATAAAATAACCTTGACCTTGACCTTGGCATATATGTACAATGACAATTAAAGTATGATTGAACTACCAATAGAATAGGGTTTAAACAGTGGCAATCAATAATTCCTTAATTATACTACAACTATATAGTATAGCTATCTGCACTCACAAATCTCATATAAAACCCAATTGCAGCATGGGCAAATTGTTTTTCAAAAGAGTACCAAATGCAACTGGTGTCTGGAACATGATGTGGTCTTTTACAAAACAATGGATAATTTAGATTGCCTAATGTAAGTGCTTTAGTATACAGTTCCAAAGTAAATGATGAACCTTTACAGGCAAATTGATGAAAACAAGTAAAGCAGCAACAACAGTAAGGTTAACAGTGATAAACTATTCATGTAATAAGAATTTTTTTTTCTAATACCCAATGTCACAGGCACAAAAACTGACAGTTTGCTTAATCAAAAAATTTGGAGTCTCTGCTAGCTTTATACATTAATTTTCCATTCAAAGGTTTGTGGTATTTATCTGATGAATTGATTGTTGAGTTTATTCTCTTTTTTATGCAGAAAAAAGCTGTCCATTTATTTGGATATTACCATGCCACCTGCTGTTGGAGGTCCTGTGGGGTACACTCCTCCAGAAGGAGGCTGGGGTTGGGCTGTGGTAGCTGGTGCCTTTATCTCTATTGGTTTCTCCTATGCCTTCCCCAAGTGTATCACCGTGTTCTACAGAGATATTGAACTGATCTTCAATGCCAGTACAAGTCAAGTTTCTTGGATCTCCTCTATCAATGCATCCTTCATATATGCAGGAGGTGAACCTTTATTCTTCATACTTGTACAGTTTGAGTTTTTAGGGATTGTCAGCTATCATGATGATGATTCTAGTCCTCAGCTTGAAAGAGACTTAACAAAAGGATCTTGCATGTAATATTGCTGTAATCTGGGCCTAGTATTAGAGAAATTATAAATTAGCAACAACATGCTCTGCAAGCTTCAATTATGGGTCATAAGTAGATCCAAGTATGGCCTTCAGAATGCAATCTATAGTTTAAAAACACAGATCAAGCTATAAAACTTCAGCACAACCACACAATTCAAATTCTGAAGAAACATTATATGAGCCATATTGAGCTTTATTTTTGTGCTTTATGTACCCTCCACCAAGTTCATTTAGGACATTTGTGTGGGTTAATGTACCAAAATGGCCAAAAAAAATGTTTACATAACTTTTTTACAACCTCTATTTATCCCTTAGAGTTATGTGCACACGTTTGTTGGTTTTTGTGGGCTCTTTTTGCAGCATAGTTTTTATACAAATGCTGTATAGACTGAATAGTGTATTGGGAGTAAAAAAAAAAAAATTGGGGGGGGGGGTGCAGCAATATTTAAATAGTGCACTAATTTAGTTTATTTAAAAAACAGTTTTGCATGACATGAGCCTAGAACAATAGTACAACATGTGAACAAAGATGACTACAGAACTGTAGAAGAGTTTCCTCCTGACTTCAGACAGCTTTTGCAGCTTGTCTTAATGATTAGATCGTAGGATTTGGTGTGAAAAAGCCTGTTCTAAAGCAACACAGGCTATTTCCTCCTGGAGCCAGTAATTGCCCACTTTTGGAGGTGCACACTTCTCTTTGCCAATATACATCAATGTGGCCATGCTTTTTGTGTGGCTGTAGAGTAAATCTCTTTGGCAAGCCCCCAGGTTTTGTTATACAATTAGACTTCACTACTGAGGAGACTTTTTTTGTACTTATGTTCAGCACGCATGGCTACCCAGTACACAGCTTCACACAGTACACAGCCTTATGTTTTTCTTCTTCAATATTTTATAACTTTAATTGCTAAATTAGTTGATCCTCTTGTAGCCTGGTACAATGCTATGCTATAATTAAGGCAATTTATAACCAAAATGATGATTTCTTTATATATATATATATAAATACAATATATACAATAACAAATACAATATATTTTGCTGTAACATTGTGCAGCAAGCTGACACAAATCTGAAGACTCATTATATTCTTTATAATGAGTATATGCTTTTGTGGGGTCTTTGGTATGGTAAATTATATTTTCAAATTTTTGCAGTTCAGGCAAAATGGCATTTCACACAGCAGCTGGAAATACAGAAGCTTTGAACATATCAACATAATAGTAACAAAACATTAGCCAAACCCTATGACCAAATAATAATTTCCCTAATAGCTGCCCACACACCATAATATAGCAAGAGTGAGGTAATCAGCTGAAGCTTACTTGGTCTTGACTTTAAAAGCTCTTTTATTTTACACATGCTTTTGCATGAGCTCAATGTAAAAGTGCCTCTATCTTTCCCATCCCATAGATAAAGGAAGGTACTTATAAAACTGCATTTTTCATTTTTAATTTATGGTGTTTTTCATAGTAAGTATAAATTTGTCACTTCAAGGTATGGGATTCATTTTGAAGATACATGTGAAATGTAATCATTCTTGAAAATGGCAATAAGGAGATTAACAGAACAAAATGTGAAAAGAAGGATTAATGAATAGTTTATGAAGGCACTGTAAAAAGAAGTTACAAGAGCCAAATTATCTTTAATATAGTCCCAAAATAACTGATAGTGTCACTTACTGTGGAAAATAGGCTTATGTTTCCTACTTGTTTGATTTATTTAATTGATGAATGTAGGTTTTACATTAGAGAAATGTACAAATAAATGTAACAAAATATTCCCTCAAAAAGGGCACTGGAGAGAGTTAAGTTCTTTATTCATTTATTTGTCATTGTGAAACAAGACTGTTGTAAGTCCTGTTGTAGAGTTCTTATCTCTTCAGTTGAGGAATCACAGATAGAAGAGTGCAATGTGGCATTGTTTTGGTGAAAACATCCTCACAGTGGCCAGGAGCTAAAAAGGAATTCTCGCAGCAGGCATAAGCTATTTTTGCTATTATTTACCTACATATTTAAAATGTCTAGCTAAGGGGAAGGGCAGTGCCCTTGTTTCTGACCTTCCATTCTGTCTTGCTGTTGAAGTCCAAAAATAAAAAATTCTGCAATGAATGGTGCATTCTGAATGGTTTACAGTGCAGAGAGCAAAAACATTGTAGGCAGAGCATATGAAGGACAAAAGCTACTTTGTAGTTTATGTTACTATTTTATTTGCTAACATTAAAACATATTCTAATTTCCAAATTTTATTGCAATATCAAATAATGGAATGTGATTCTAACTGGGAAGCTTTATATGAGCCATCTTAGGCTACAGCTAGTATTATTAGTATTAGTAAAAGCATTATGATGATCTTTTAACAAAAGGTGGGATTAGTGAAACAAAATGGGCCAAGGATGGACTTCCCTGGGTTATGACTGCAGTAATGAAAGGTACCCCTAAGGACCTTGTTTGCCTTTAGTTCCTGGCAGTGTGATCATTTCTAGCTGCAACCTCTCAAACTCTTAACTCAAGCAAGGAAGTCTACAAAACTTGCTGATCTATAATATAGTTTCAAAATACTTACTGTAGAAAATAGACTTACCTTTTCTACTTGTTTGATTTATTCAATTGATGAATGAATGATTTTTGTGAGCTATGAGCAATTAAAAAGTGCATTTTAGCATTTTACCCTATGTTTTCCTCAGAAAAACATGCCCCTCATATGGGAGTGTCTAAATACTTGGTTTCTGCATAAAAATGACTGAAATATGAATATATGGGAACTTCTCAGGTTATAATAGAGCAATTTAAATTATTCTCATATGATTTGTTTTAAAAAAAGCCTAACATTTTTATTGTATAGGCAGCAGTGAATTCCTCCTTTATTAGCTTTATTGTATTCTTGTTGCATTGTTTAATGGTCACTTCATTTTGCTGTAGTGTCATTCTCATCCACAGGTCCAATCAGCAGTATTCTGGTTAAAAGATATGGCAGCCGCCCTGTAATGATACTAGGGGGCTGCCTCTCAGGTGCTGGACTCATTGCTGCCTCTTTTTGCAACACAGTGGAGGCCTTGTATTTCTATGTGGGTGTAGTTGGAGGTATGTTGGTTGGAAAACAAGTAATAATGTAAATAAAATAAATAAATCAATGTATTAATTAAGTGGAACAATGACTACAAATGACACTGTATTTTACTTCAGCTTTTTTGATATCTTATCTGTTGTCTCCATGTTTTTAATGTCTTAACAGGTCTTGGTCTTGCGTTCAATCTCAACCCAGCCCTTATAATGATTAGTAAATACTTCTACAAGAGAAGGCCTTTTGCTAATGGAATCGCCATGGCTGGTACTCCTGTGTTCCTAGCCAGTCTAGCCCCAATGAACAGCTGGCTTTATGACCACTTTGGCTTAAGGGGCAGCTTTCTAATTCTGGGTGGACTTCTGCTTAACTGCTGTGTAGCTGGATCTCTTATGAGGCCAATTGGGCCAAAGCACAAGCCTGCTGTGAAAGAGCCAGACACTTCAGCTGAGAAGAAGATGGTGATGGAAGTCATCAAAAGTTTAATTGATCTGTCGCTCTTCAAACACCGTGGTTTCCTCCTGTACCTCACAGGCAATGTAATCATGTTCTGTGGGCTTTTCACCCCACTGGTATTCCTTAGCAATTATGCTAAGAGTAAAAATATTCCAAATGACAAGGCTGCATCCTTGCTCTCAGTGTTGGCCATTGTGGACATGGTTGCACGGCCCTCTATGGGAACAGTGGCCAACACCAAATGGGTGCGGCCCAGGGTGCAGTATTTCTTTGCAGCTTCTATTATGTTTAACAGTATTTGCCACCTGCTTGCACCTTTTTCATTGGACTATTTAGGATTTGTTATTTATTCAGCCTTCTTTGGGTTTGGGTTTGGATGGCTCAGCTCAGTGCTGTTTGAGACCTTGATGGATCTGGTGGGGACCGAACGCTTCTCCAGTGCTGTGGGGCTGGTGACTATTTTGGAGAGTGTGCCAGTGTTACTTGCCCCACCTATGTTGGGTGAGTCCAAGACTCTCATTTTAAATGTGTGCAACCCTTGTAAATAAGTCCATTGACTAATCTTAAAATTATTATTATTATTATTATTATTATTATTATTATTATTATATATACCTCAGTGAAAACATGTGAATGATTTAATAAAATGAAAGATAACTTCATGTTAAAAGTTTAATTGTGCTGCTAGAGCTTTGGACTATACACTAATTAAAAATTAAAGAAGAAATAAGACAAAGGTGTTTCATTTTTCAAATGTTCTGATGAAAAGGAAAGCATTGTGTTGCTCATACTGTATTTGTATTGACAGGGAAATTTAATGACATCTACCACGACTACAAATACACTTACATAAGCTGTGGAGCAATCCTGTTGGTCTCCAGCTTGTTTCTTTTTGTCGGCATGGGCATCAACTATAGGCTGCTGGACAAAGAAGCAAAGGAGGATGCTAAAAAAGTCCAGCTGAAAGGAACGGAAGATAAATCCACCGCGGAGAGTGCAGCCAAGAAGAGTGGCAATGAAGAGACAGAGAAGTCTGAAGGGAGTTGATTCCAATACTGCAGAGTGCACTAAGTGAGTAAGTCCACAACTGACAGGCATAGCATGGAAGACAGAGTTCAGAGGACAAAACTGTTTCTTTTTATAACTATGCACTATTTCCGAACAGACATTTGTTCAAAGGAATATATAATTGAATTATATCTTGTTTTTGAACATTTTCATGTACTACATTATTTATGTAATTTAGCCAATAAATAATCTTGAAATACTCACTACTGTATATGCAAGGATAAATAAAGAAATAAAAATGTAATTAAAAAATATATATATATATTTATTCCTTTTTTCTTTAGTATTTATTGTTGTGCTGCACATAGGTCTTGGGCCTTTCAAAGTTATAGCATTTGGTGCTATTGATTTATTGATTAGATGTAGCAAAAAGAAAGCATAGTGAACAACACTGTGGCCCTGCATAAGCATTAAAGTCTTGATTTCCTGTCCAAGAGAGAAAGTCACTTTTGTACCAAAAAGAGTCCTTCAACTACATTCATCTATCACTGTAAGTAGCTCTGGATAAGAGTGTCTGCTAAATATGTGAATATGTTTCAGGCAGTTCTTGCCAGCACTTGGCAAGAACTAGCAGCAGAAACATCTGCTACTAGAGACACTAGAGAAGTTAAAGATGGCTTCATTTTGCAAGTAATTATTCCTAGTTTCTTTGTTTTTGTGATAGCCTTCAAGTAAATACCATTATTAATAAATTAATTTTAATTGTCTTACTTAAACATACAGCAAAATAATATAGCACAGGTTTAAATAAGAAATAACTAGTCTATAAAAGCATCATGTGTAATAATGATTCTAGTGAAAATCTCTGATGGAGGTACAGAGGTCTGGCTTTAACCTTGGGCCAATGAAAATGTTAAAAGAGAATATGGGTATGGGTGCAGCTCCACTCCTAAAAAGACAGCACTTGAAAAAATGCTAGCAGCAGGTTGCTGTAGTGGTTAGCAAGTTTTTTCTTATTACCAGGTTTAAGAGTACTGTCCATGTTTTCCCCTTCAGTTCCATCAAGGGGATTATTTCATTTTGACAGGCTTTATTTTGACTTTAAGTTATCAAATCAAACTGAAAAAGGTTCTCTGATTTCTTCCCACAAACATGGAATTGTCTGGTGTTTGTGAAACCAATTAAAGCTCTGAAAATAAAATTCAGCTAGCCAATCTGTTTAACAGATTTCAAAAGGAAAAAATTGTCTAGGCAATCAAATTTAAATTGGAAACATTGAAATAGTTAGTCAAGGCACCAAATGGCAAATACTACTGCATTATTGCAGAAGGAAAAATTCAACTAATCAGTCAGTAAAGTGGAAAAGTGGAAAGTTTTAATAAAAGCAATTACATTTTAAGGTTAATGGGCAAACACGACACATACAGCTGCTTTCAGTCCCTGCTAAAAATAAAATATTTAAAAACATTTAACACAAACAATATATTATAACAATAACTATTTTGACTTTCCATGCAATGCTGTTTACACAAATGTTCTGAATTTTGCAAACTGAAAATTCAGTCATATCTGTCGTTATAATTAATTTTACAGATAGCAACTAACCATGTACACAGGAAGTTTGAGATGCAACAACAAGCATAATCATTTCTAAATAGTATGTACAAATACATGTCATCCTGCCAGTGTGCCTGTTTGCATAGGTTAGGCCACATCACACTATCCATCCACACCACTGAGTATTCGTGCTACATGTTCAAGTTCAGCATTGGCATGCACTGCAACATGGATGGCAGACTCCCACTGAGTTTGTATTTGCCCAGTTTGAAGTTACTCCAAGTAAAATGGGCAGTGATTGCTAATAGGAGAAAACTAGAAATTTACTCCCTTTCTTAGTTACAGGCCTATAGAACTGCCAAACTAACTTCACCATTCATTTAGAAATGGGCTTTATGCATTTTAAGAGCCAGCTTAAAACTGCACACAATAAATTGCATATTGAAACGTGTACTGAACAGATATATTAAATACTGTTGGCACATCTCTGCATTAAGTAACTGAGTAAACCAGATGCATTATACCATGAAAAACAACGTAATGTAGATGCAGGTGAATTATATGGATAAAGTATGGGCAGTGTCCACCAGGTGGCACTTACATCATGTCAGATGAAAAAGGGACATGTTTTCTTACAGCATAAATACAGAATAAGCAGCACCTACTGTCTGTGCTAATGTGTTATGTTGGAGGAGCTTCCATATGAGAATCAACCGCAACAGACTCTTCACTTCTGCAGCCTTTAATCACTTCGTGGGCAGGCCATCTGGATTGTCTCTGAGGCACAGTCATAAAAACAAATGCAACACTGCCATTCTTATAACAAAATTCATACATCTGCTGTAGAGACTTGTACAATAGCCTGTGTTTCATAGCTGGACTAAACCATTGTACACCCAGCTTGAGCACAACTTTTTCTTTATCTCTCTCACACCTTTTTTCTCTGGCTTCCTCCTGGCCTACATAGAAAGTAAATCCTATGTATTTTATAGGGAAAGAGAAATGAAAACAAAAGTTTCACTCTAGTCTTGCACAATGAGAGCACAATCTAGAATTTCAATAGTGTTGTAAATGTTGTGCATGTCTTTATGATTAAAGAATATTTATGGATAATCCTTTTAATACAGCATGAATCACACAGTGACCCACAGGAGGAGGACTATATTTGCATGGCACTTGATTGGAGATGGAGCAGACAGACATTAACTGTGTACCATATGTCCAGATTTCTCTGATCTATGTCCATGTGGCTGGAATTCGCCCCCAGTGGATAAAGAGCTCCAAATTGGCTGTTTGATATATGGCCAGTCCTTGTTAACAGTGCTCCCCTCTGTCAATTCTCTCCTTTGCTCACAAGGTCAGCTTTCTTCTTCTTCAACTGGACAAATTGGAAGAGCTTACAGTCCTACACATATAAGCACACACATGTTCAAATGGACACCCAGGTAAGCCGTGTCTACACACACACATATACACACACACACACGCACGCACACACATGCGCACACACACATGTATTGTCTATTCTCTGCAGGGTGGATTCAAGAGAATATTGAGATTGAGGTAAAGGGGAACAATAAGTGAAGGAAAGACGTGCTACAAGACAGAAATGCAGGATGTGTTATACACCCTAAACAGTGAATGGGTGGGGACAAATAGCTGTGCTATTACATCATTTGATTTCATTACATGCAGTGGTTTGGTCTACAACTGTACTGAAGGATATGCGTCCTTCGGGTTAAAAAAAAGTCAATGCTATTGAATTCCTTTCCACATTTTTTTTTGTGGGTGGCAGGGGGGTGGGGGTGGGGGGGTTCTGAGGCACATAAACTGTTCAGTGTGTAAAAATCCTTGCCTTGAATTTATTACAATTACCTTATTACAAATATTCTGTTTTATCACTCTCGCCAGCACTATTCAATATATTTATAATTATAAATTATAATGCATCATAACAGTGATGTAACTACAATTTCCAGAAAACTCAGGATTGTTTTATAAAATGCAATGAAAAACAATGGTAGTGATTTGTTAACTCTCTTGAACGTTCATTTAACTGATAAAAAGAGCATTCACCAAATAAACAGTCTCTGCTAGCAAAAAAGGGTCATGGCTCATCACTTTGTGCCAAACATTATGAGAGAATTGTCAGTCAAAAGGAATATTACTCAAGATTAGATTACAAAGAATTAAAGTATTTCATCATCTACAATACATAATACTGTGAAATGATTTAAGCAATCTGGAGACATCTTAGTTCCTGTAGGACAAAGCCTGAAACCTTTGAGACCTCAGAAGGCACTGCATGAAAAACCATCATGCTACTGTGACAAATATTACCACATGGGCACAGGAGAACACAGCCTGCCACTGCATCAAGAAATATTGAAAGTCTTTTACAAAAAGAGAAAGTCCATGTAATTTGAATTGTTACATGGCGCTTCACAAACAGAAGAATCAGACAACAGCCACCATGGAGTGTAAAGTAGCTGAAGTCTTATATAAATCAAGAATGGGCAAAAATCCCATTCGCAGAACTGCACGAGTTAGTATCCTTAGTTTCCAAATGTAATTAAACAATGTAATTAAAATAACTTAATTTGATGTAATACAGTCATTAATACACCTATGTCTCAACTTTTTGGAGTGTGTTGTAGTTGTTAAATTATAAATGTGTTTATATTTACAAAATACATTGTTGATCAGTGAAACCAATGGAAATATTTTATAGAATATAAGCAATATAATAAAAGTTCAAGGAAGTTAATAAATCACGAATTCTTGTTTTTATAGCATTTTATGAAAAATCCCAACTTTACTTGAAAGGGGGATTATAGATTTATTACTTTTTATCAAGAAAAGATCATCAGCCTCAAAAACAAAAAATTTGGAATCAGTTAAATTTCATTGTTGTCATTTAAAAATGGTTAAATACAGCATTACCTGCTTCTACATTAAAGTCTATTTAGAACACTGAAGAAGATTTTCTGCATGTTAAAACAGCCCCTTACACTTACACGTTTCTTTTGCACTCTAACTTTTTAGAGCTTATCTCTTTTACCGTACATAGACTCTGATTGGCACAATCAGTTTAGCAATTCAAATGCATGGAAAAAGAGAAATGCAGTCATAGGGTTAGACAGGGTGAGAACGAAACTTTAACAAACTGAATGCCTTTAGAGTCAGAATAAACCAGACTTTTTAACTTCACTGGACAAACCTGCACTCTCCGGTCCAACCTTGAACTGGTTCTGATAATCCTAGATAGACATATGTAGGTGTCATTCTGAGTAGGTAGCAAGCTGGCAATAAGGAATTCTGTCAGAGCTTTCCCTTTACTTGATGACGGAAGGATCATTAAGAGATGACGGTGACTGGCTGAGAAACATATCAGTTCCAGTTTTCCTTCAGTTGTAAGACCCAACTTATAGAATAACTGTCTTCTCCCATATCTTTTTGGACCTTTTACATTATTTTGTAGTTTTACACCAGTAACTCATGGGTTGCTGTAATAACATAGAAATACATAACTATTAACCTATGTAAGAAAAGCATCTTGGTTCAAGCATTGCAGCAGTGTGGAAACAATTACACTGTCTTGTTTGTTATATTCTATGGCAGTGGTTCCCAAACCTCCTGAACTACCCCATGTCCTGCACATTTTATAGGTTTCCCTGCACCCAACACACCTGATAATACTAATAAGTAAATTATCCAGCTGTTCCTGAGTTGATGTGAGTATTTAAATACAAAAAAATTGCAGTCTGGACCAGTTTGGGAACCCCTGATTTTTTCATTTTGGGACCCGTTAATTACACTTTGACCAACAAAAGCTTAATTATGTCACTGTTTTGACGTCCTGTGTTAAACTATTGCATTATTTCAGACGAACATGGGGAGTTTCCTGTCATGTTAAAGCTTGACATTGTTAACAATGAAGCACTCAGTGGGAGAGCACACACGTTCCTCCTGTAATAGAGTAGTACATGTTTACATTCACATGTCCTTTTTTTCTATGCACATGTATGAACCAACATAAACATCTTAGATCTTCTGGAGCCAAGCATCAGTATGAGGCCTCCACAATGAAGAGCTCAAACAAACACAGCGCCGAATGGGAATATGTCCCCTCCTTTTTTTTAGCCAGGATCTTCCGGCTTCCTTAGATGAAGGGGTGAAGAAGGTGTGGTTCATGGAGTAAACTATTAACTTAGTTGTAGAAAAATTAATATTTTTAATTCATTCCTAGGCCTAGCACACTGTGAAATCAAAGAAAGCCTTTTACTTTAAAAGGCATGAAAGCAAGTCATGGTTCAAGCTAAATGACAATGCTAAAAAAAAATTAACAGGGAAGTGTTAAAGAACAGTACAGTGTCAAAATCTAAGCATCTGATCAGTTTGTTCAAAGTGTAGTTCAGTCTATGAAAACAGATTAGAATAGAATTTGCTGTTTTTACACAGTATTTTGCTCCTTGTCTGTTTCCCCTGTCTCTTCCCCTCCGTCGCTCTTTAAACTCTTCCCACATGGCTGGCAAACAGCAGGTCTGTCTCATAGCCATGCATGTTTCTGAATCATGTTTGTTTTGTCTGGGCAGACCAGAATAAGAAGAATATTCTTGCTCAGGTCCTTTGTCCCCCACAAGCTCACTTAAGAGGGAAAGAAAATGAATGCTGTGCCACTTTATTAGACAGCGGCTGTCAATACATTCGGTCTCCAGATGATTTGCCACAAGAGATGTCGCTATCAATGGTGCCTGCAACCCATCTGTTTTCTATATAGGTCAGAGTGCCTTCGTCTTTAAGGTGTACTTTTCTTCACTGGTAGCAGTAAATGATTAGCAAGATTTGAAAAAAACAGATTTGTGTTAATAGTGTATTTCATTACATTTATATTATTTTCAGCACCTTACTGAAATGGAAAAATCTGGCTACTATATATTTTCTATAGTACACAGATTTTTTGTTAGTAATATATATATATATATATACCAGAATTCTATTCAGAATTCTTTCATTCTAACCAGAAAATACTTGCATTGCTTACACAAATAAAAACATTTATCATTATTTTATATGGTATTTCACTTGGTAGTTCAGTTACAATGAATAATGCTTTTGCTTTGTTTCAGTTTATGAAAGTTTACAAAAATATTTTTCCTTTTTTAAGTATGTGCATGAAGCTGAATGAGAAATTTGGAGATACTTGCTCATTCACTATTTCTTCTGAGATCAGAAGTACTAATAGCGAGTCGCACCTTTAAGCTGCTACACCAGGCTCTACTCTTTTGGGAAGGCTTTGTATTACCTCTTGGAACACTGTTGTCTGGATTTAACTGCATTCAGCTGCATCAACATTAGTTCCTTACAATAGAGGATAGTGCTCCATAATTCCAAATAATGAAATTTCACTGTTCTACAGCCAGTGCCCATCTTTATTGTGCATTATTTTGAGGGTTTATGAGTGTGAAAAAAGTAAGGGTTTTTCAGCAGATTATCTCTGAAAAATGTTCAAGAGTAGTGTTAGATAGAAGCTATATGGCATAAACCCTGTCATCTTTTGAACCTTGGAGCATCTGGGATTTTTTTCCTCTGAGCTGTGTCTGTGACACAGTCCAAAGATACAGGCTGATGTACATGACAAATGTTATGATACTATGCTTCCCAACCTTTGTCCTGGAAGACCTCCTGTTCTCAACATTTAAATGTTTACACTTTTCTTGCATGAAAGCTGTCACCCAGGAAAGACTTAGGGCTGATTAACTGATTAGTTGAATCAGGAGTACTGGGAGCAGGAAAACCCTAAAATGTGCAGAGAAGGGTGCGTGGAAAACCAGTATTGGGAAATACAGCCTGAATAATTCTTTCACAAAAATCAGTTACTACAAACTACTGTGTTCTATTTTTTGCTTCTATTGAACCAAAACTTTGTATTTACATTTTTGTCAATTTTTACTTACTTCAATTTGTGTTTCTGATGTCAGCTGGCCTTTACATTGTATAAATCATGAGTAATCAATAAAGCCACCAAAATGGTGAAAAAATGGTTATATTATATTTGTACATTAGGTTTTAGTTAAAAAAAGAAATGGTATTTTATTAAAGAAAGCTTTTAGCTTCAAATGGAATGTCATTATTTTGAACATTTAAAGTTTTGTTCCAATGGCTGAATATGGGCTCTCTTTACTGTACATGCGCTCAGCTGTTTAAACTCTTGGTTTGTGTGCAGATCCTTTGCACATAACCATAAAAATATGAGGTGGCACAACAATACAGGAAGTTTAATCATTTCTGCACCCAAAATAATACAGATCTGGTACATGTTGAAATAGACACTACAGTAGATTAGCATAGTCATTGTTGTTTTTGAGACCTCAATTAGAGTTGTACTGAAAGAGCTAAGGGAGTTCAAAATGTGGATTTGGGACAAACATAAGGAGGCGGAGAGAAGTGGACACAAGTGGGCATGGCAGTAAACTTTGCTGCCAATAGCACTCTTTGTTGACTTCAGGAACCAATGAGAAAAAGGTTGACCTCAGTCTAGCACCGGAGGTTGAAATTGTTCAGTTGGATTCAGCTTGGTACATTATAAAGTGAAGAAATCCTTCACCCCAAATGCCTGCAAGCTGTTGTTTAAGTTTTGTTAATTTGTCCCAGATCAGGTTTGCCTTCACTGTGCAGGTACCATCACATGACAGTGGAAACACTGCTTGCTTTTTTGGAGGAGTAGGAGTGTGCCTTGGATTGCATTCTGCTAAGAGTTTTTCTGAGTGGTGTTAGAAAGGTAGGAGCACTGTCTGTAAAATCTGTGTTCTGATAGGGAATATGCTAACTTTTTGAGGCAGTCTGTGTGACACAAATCCATTTAATCTGTAAATCCATTTTGTTCTAAAGTTTGCTTCATAAACTGTGCAGTTCTTGCTTCAAGCTTTCTGAGAGTAATTAAAAATATGCAATATGCACAAGTAATATCAGAAGGAAAGTGTATGAAATCAGACTACTCAGTGAAGTAAAATAAAAGAGAATCCTAAAACATGTGGAAGTATTGAGGGGTGTCATTTCTGATTTTCTAGGTCTAATCATATATGGAGTAGTATTTATAACTTCAAGGCAGATATTGTACTTAGAAGATACTGAGAATGTGGCATTAAAAACCTATTATGATTAATGTAATTTTGAGAAACGATTCAATAATCAGGTATCAGCGGCAGTGGCGTCATGAGGAGTCTTCTGAAATAAAAACACAACAGGGAGCATAGTCTGAGATGAGTCACTGATACCTTTCTGTTCTCCTTGAGCCTACAATACAAAATCCAAGTGGGCACATAAAGTAATTTAAAGTGCCAGTTTGAAGGAAAAAAGGAATATTGCTGGAACTCTAGTAAAACTTTCTGACACAAACCGCTGATCCTCCTGAAATAGCATAACTTACACTTGGACTGCATGTTGTTTATATATATATATAAATACATATATATGATGCATCAGATGGAAATGTTTCTTTATAAATAATAAGTCAAGTTTTTTTTCTTTATTAAGTACTGCTTTTCTTCTTGCAGAAACTCAACTGCCCCTTTGTGTACACATTGCCATGCCGCCTGCTATTGGAGGTCCTGTGGGGTACACTCCTCCAGAAGGAGGCTGGGGATGGGCGGTGGTAGCTGGCGCCTTTATCTCTATTGGTTTCTCCTATGCCTTCCCCAAGTCCATTACTGTGTTTTTTAAAGAGATTGAAGTGATCTTCAGTGCCACCAGTAGCCAAGTGTCCTGGATCTCCTCCATCATGCTTGCTGTCATGTATGCAGGAGGTGAGATAAGATGTTCATAAAAGTTACACTTTTCTGTTCATCTGAGAATCCCTTTCTAATTTGTCTTAAGGTGAGACACAACAGGGGAATAGAACACATTAACCACAAAATCATAAGACATGCTAGTTATCTACGGATACTTTACATCTGGTTTTTACTCAATGTTAAAAATACATTTAAATACATAAATGAGACATTATCTGCTTCAATATCTATAACTTTATATATATAAAAAAAAGAAATCTTATTTTTTGGATGATGTAAGAATTGGTTTATTCCAAATAAAAACATTATGCACTGCTATTATAAAAAAATCAGGTAGGTAGACAGGTAGATATAGTAATTACTAAGTGTTTTGAATTCAGTGAAATATAATTCCAATAGAAGAAAAACGCAGATACCTATATACAACTTGGCATTTAAAAAGAAAAAACACTATTCAAATCCTAAGCTCCCTATAGAAGTTAAGTAAAACTTTTTAGTACTTTTAGCATCTATCAGTACTGGACATGATATTGTTTAGGAGCTTTTCTTCTCTTCTTAGATCACTTTTGGTCTTAACTGCAATGCTAAACATCCAAAATGAGAGGTCAAAAATTGGTCAAAGCTGTTTTGGTGGCACAATAGTAAATATAGGCAAGTGGTTTTAATGTTATGGCAATTCTGTGTATAAAAACATATCATGGTTTAGTGTGACAGAAGATATTCTCTGGAACGTCTGGTGTGTGAATGTGAGCATATAAAAACTGGTTCTCTGACAGTTCATAAACCTTGCCAAGGGTTTCCTTAAGCAATAACACTTCATAATAACATTGTATAATTAAAGACGCTTTCAAATCTTTCATGCCCCCTACCCCTTTATATTCTGCAGATTAACAAGTCCTAGTACAAAATTTCACTCAATTTTGTCTTACAACACAAGTCTGTTTGATATTGTAATCCTCTGCCCATGTCTTTTTTCTGGTTTTCTTAATCCTCTTGGCCCCAGATGGGACAAGGCTGTTCCCATGTCTTTTAGTCAGCTTTATATCAGCACGTTTCTCAGTTCATTGATATAAGCAGTGAGATCATGACATAGATGATGAAGATTTCTGTGCACTTTATTAGCTGAAATGGACTAAATAAAAAGGCTGTCATTTGTTTTAATAGAAGGAGCCGGTTGAGTGCAGGACAAGCTTTAGACATTGGAATAGTGTGAGAGCAAGCTCTGAATGGGCAATTTTATCTGCCTCTGGAGCCTGTCTTCTCAGTCAGGCTTTTATTCTGTGAGCAAGGGGTGTCAGATGTTTTCCTTGGAGAGAGATGAGGAGATGAGATGCTTCAGTCTGGAGTCACACAGACTTGCAATGACTACTGTCAATACTCAGCCCTGTCTCAGGAACTGGAGCACGGCTGAATGATGTCAGATCAGCTAAAGAGGCTACTATGCTATATCCAAGTTCATATTCACCCAGCAGGAAAATGAATACATAAACTAGAACTATGGAATATGAGTTTAATTTTAATTGTTCCTAAATTATATTATTTGCTGTTAAAATATGCTGTGTATATTGTTAATATACATAAATACAAATACTGTGTAAGTAAACATAAGATCCATATTATAATTAAATCATTACATGATATGATTACAGTATAAAATATTTAACTGCATTAATATAATTTACTGTACATGTGTGAATTATATATATATATATATATATATATATATAAAATTTTTTGTTTTTTTTATTCTTTTTTTTTTAATGGTAAATATTTTTATTTATTTTTGGTTAGGAGAATGTTTACACAACTCATTTGGAGTTAAGGTTGATCGGGACACTCACATCCCAAAGTAAAATAGTAATTTAGTAATTCTTAAAATCTTTGAAGACTTTCTGCAGACTTTATAAGCATTATATTGTGCAGACTTAGTACAAAAGGTGTGTTGTGCCTTATCATAGAGTTATGGAACTAGATTATTTTGCATATGTTTCAGTCTAGAGGTAAATGGATATTGATACAATGATGTTTTTTGGCTTTGTAAAGCGTAACACAGGAATAGAAATAAAATTATATTAGTACTTAAGAGCACAATTAATAACTCACATTTAAAATGTTCCATGGATTTTCACCTTAGCCAGCATTTATTTAGCTGGATGAAATGAAGAAAAAGCAGAGAAAAAAAAATAACTGCTTATGATCTAAAAGCACACCAGTGTTGCTGCCAGTGGAATTACCTCACTTATCTTTACTGATGATGTGACTGTAAACACCAATGGCAGGATAGATTTTTTTTGTTTACAAATGCAACTTAGCTCAGATCAATCCAAATGTTTCAGAGAGGACGGTGCTTTATTTTTTAGCAAAGCAGTGACCTGAAAATTTTCCAAATTGTTGAATGTTCTCAATTGAGTTTGTTGCCTTCCCCCACTGAGAATGAAGTTTCCCCTACTGAAGGCAAAACTGAAACCAAAAATTGCAAAAAACTGTTTCTGATGACTATGGATAGTAAAATCAAGGTCATATTGGATGGCAAAAATGGGGATTTTCTTATTTTAAATAAAAAAAAATGTTTTATCCCACTCTCTCATTTCCATTCTCTCAAGTACTTACATATTGCATTGTATGTTACAGCTTTGGAGAGTTTCAAAAACATGGAATTTATCGGATTGCAGTGCAATCACTGCATAAGTTCATATATAAGTTAAGCAGTTCTTTTTATTGTGAAAAGACTTCTGAACCTTCATTTTAGACATTTTGAGAGTGCCACCACTTAACATTTCACTCTTTTCATTTTCTACTTTTTAGATCCATGATAGCTAAGAAGGTACAGGTTAGCTTCAAAAGAAAAACAGAGGCACAGTGAATTAAAGGTCAAAAATGCCCATTTAAAATAACTCCCATACCTAAGACCTTTAAGGTATTTTACAAGGCGAAAGGATTTCACAGGGCATTTCAGGGGTTTCAGTAAAACAACAGATATCTTACCCAGGCAATCATGCAGTATTCTGCAGTTAATAATCCATTGTGAATAACCTCCCAAGCCTTTAATATGTATATTAGTGTGCGTAAAATGGGGGGTCATTGGCAATTCAGATAAATACACAAAAATTCCTCACCAAAAGCCTAGTTTGATATGTTAGACACAATCACGAGAGAAGTTGCATGTGGGGAGCACATGACTTTGGATTTGACCTCTCTACACCCACACTGCCACTGCTATAGGCCAAAAGAGCCCAAACCCTAGTGAAACATACCAGGGTTATAGTGGAGCACATGCTCTTCATGACTCAACCACCCAAGCAATTCAAAACAGCTTTGCTTCTGAAGGAAGCTGTTACTGTAAATCTAATGTGTTGCAATACACACAGACACAAAAACTAAAATATTAAATGTTGGGGAGATTTTTCATATTTTTTTTTCTCCAGCCAATGTCCTGTGGGTAAGTTTCTTTATCACAGGTTAGTGATACCAATTTACCACCATTCTATAATGCATCTGAACCCTGCTGCCATGTCCTTTCAAAATGCCCAGGGAGGAAAGCTGGGCAGTTGACTTTATCTCTGTGAGAACACTGGCAGCTGAATCTTAGATACAGAGATCATTTCTGCACCACCAAGCAGTGATTTCACTAAGTGTGTCATTTGGGGCTTTTGGGTAGTCTAATTAGCAGCTGACATTTTGTTGTAATCATTTACTGACATGAAGTTTAATGTCAATTAGCCCATGTGTCTTCTTCCAGTGATATACTTGTGCTGTCCATTGCTTTGGCCACAGATCCTTGAGTTATTCTTGACTGCCACCCTCTCTGAGTGTGTAAATATCTGTGCACTTTGACTTCTTTGCTCTTTGTCTGAGTAGCCTTTTAGCAAAACTTGTCAGATTGGGTTTGTGTCTTTTCAACACTGTAGTTTTTTGGCAAAACAAGCTGAGGCATCTTTCAAGTTCTTTCTCTTTCGCATTCTCGCCTGTTGTAGATGGCCCAGACAGCCCAGAGGTAGCTTGCTAGGAGCAAAAGACCCCCTGATGTGTAGATGCACAAATACAATATGGTACATGCTACATTTTAGAAGCCAGGTTTTCTTCCTAGGAATGCTGGCAGGTTTTCAAATTGGAAAGAAAAAAGTCTCTATAAAAAGTCTATAATCAAACAAATAAATAAGAATCTGTATCAGTGCTGTATTTAAATAAGCTTGAGAATTCACAACTGACCAGTACCCAAGGCAAATTTTTGAGATAATATTTCTTAATAGAAGCAATGTTAAAACAGAGCCGGGCCTGATTAATGCTTGGGTAGGAAACTCCTTGGGAATACCAGGTGCTGCAAGCATTTCTGCCCTTGCTCCGGTTTTCTCCCACTGGCCAAAGGCTTGCAGTAGTTTGACTGGAGATACTTAATTGCCTGTAGGTGTGAGTGCGTGTATGAATGGTTGTCTGTCTATGTGTTGCCCTGCGATGGATTGGCTCCAGCTTCCCAGAAACGGAAGAAGCGGTTCAGAAAATGGATGGATGGATGGATGGATGGATGGAAGCAATGTTGAGTCTGATCATCTTACAATATGATATCTCAAATGAGTTAAAATGCATTCTAATATGTTCACTGCTCTAGGGGTAATGCACTAAGTATGCATCATTATGCATAGTGTGAGACTACTGCCTCTTTTTTATTCAAATTCAGTATTTTTTGAAACTTTTTAAAATGGCATTAAAGTGGGAACAAAACAACAAAAGTGTGAGCATAACAAACATGTTACACATTTCCGCATTCCACTATTCCAAAGTTGTGCATTTCCACATTGGATTAGTGTAAGCGTGCATTCATTCAAAGGCTTCATGTCTGAAGCTGTTGCCTCTATGAGCTGTGTGAAGTGGATTACAGAATGGACAAATAAGACAGGCCATTGTGTTAGGACTAGGAGGACCTGCTCACTCCAACCACTGGCCCCTTTTCTTACATGCCAATCTTCCCCTCAACACAGGATTTGTACGTGCAAGAATTAGGCTACTTACAAGCAAGCACGTAGCTGCAAATGGATTGCTACAGCTCTCTGTAGGGATAATTTAAGAATAGTCAGTTTCTTTTTAAAAAATCAACAATGACTGGCAGGTCCACTCCTCGAAATTGTGGGTATTATGAAAGAATATAATATTGGGCTGCCGATATTATGTATTATTCTATGTTAGATAGTGTTCTGTAAGGGTCCCTTGTCTGCACTCTGTAAAAATTCTGACAAATTTCTGTCAAAGCCAGCATTCACTTTTTGTGCTCTTCTGTTGGACTGGACCAGAAAGGCTCGCCTTCACTCCCCAGATGCATGAACAATCTTTGTGGGTCAATGACCTTCTTGTCGGTTCACTAGTTGTTCTTCCTTGAACCAGTTTGGTAGGTAGTAACCACTGCATACTAGGAACACCCCACAAGACCAGCTTTGGACCCAGTCGTCTAGCCATCACAATTTGGCCCTTACCAAAGTCCCTCAGATGCTTACACTTGACCATTTTTCCAGCTTCAAACCCATCAATATCAAGAACTGACTGTTCACATGCTACTTAATATATTATATACCTTTACAGGTGCAATCATATTGAGATAATAAGATAGGTAACATTATTCACATCACAGGTCTGTGCTTTTAATGTTGTGGCTGATCAGTGTACTATGATACTAGCAAAGGAAGTGGCTGGCATTGTGGCCTGAGCCACTGTAGCTATGCAATGTTCTTTCAGCCAGGAGCCATCATATTCCACCACATTTTAATAAGTATCTACAAGATATCAACAAATGTCACAGCTTGTATATGCCAAAATGTAATGAAGCCTATTGTAGCTTCAGAATTACAGTCTGATTATTATATCTGAAATGTAATTCAACAATGTGAGGCCTTATCCAAATTTTCACCTATGATGTTTTTCTCTGGAGCAGTGATGGTGAAACAGCAAAGGTGCAGGTTAATGATGGCTCCAGGAACAACAGGAGATAGGAAATTCCTCTGCTGTAATATGAGATAACCCTAAAGCAACAGTGCCCTCTAATGTACAAATGATGTAATACTGTATCAGATTCTTTCCATTTTCTGCCTAGATCATTCTTCTATATAAAAAATTTAGAATTTAAATTAATAAGCCTGACATTATATAAATAAAACTAATGAACAAGTGCACCAATAAACAAAAATATCTGTGGTTAGGTGGTGTTATACTAAATCTCCACTAACTTAGTTATCTATTTTCAAGTCCAAGATTTTATGTGATTGGTGTCCCTGTTTTGCTATTTGTTTTAATCCACAGGTCCAATCAGCAGTATTCTGGTGAATAAGTATGGTAGCCGTCCAATAATGATAGCAGGTGGCTGCCTTTCAGGATGTGGACTCATTGCTGCATCTTTCTGCAACACAGTGGAAGGCTTGTATTTTTGTGTGGGTGTGGTAGGAGGTAAGTCAGCTTAGATACTTTATTAAAGGAATGCATGGTCCATGTGCACCTTCATAGTGCAGTTTTTCTGTGCTTAAATTACAGGTCTTGGGCTCGCGTTCAATCTCAACCCTGCCCTTACTATGATTGGCAAATACTTTTTCAAGAGAAGGCCCATTGCTAATGGAATTGCAATGGCTGGAAGCCCAGTGTTCCTATCCACATTAGCTCCTTTGAACAGCTGGTTTTATGACCATTTTGGCTGGAGAGGAAGCTTCCTAATCCTGGGTGGGCTTCTGCTCAACTGCTGTGTAGCTGGATCTCTCATGAGGCCCATTGGGCCAAAGATCAAACCTGCTGTAAAAGAACCTGCCACTTCAGCTGAGAATAAGACTGTGATGGAGATGGTCAACAGTTTCATTGACCTTTCCCTCTTTAAGCATCGTGGCTTTCTCCTTTACCTCCTGGGCAACATCATCATGTTTTTTGGCCTCTTCTCCCCCCTTGTATTCCTAAGCAATTATGCCAAGAGTAATCATATTCCAAAGGAGAAAGCAGCTTTTTTGCTGTCAGTTTTGGCTTTTGTGGACATGGTGGCACGTCCCTCCATGGGAACAGTGGCCAGCACCAAATGGGTGCGACCCAGGGTGCAGTATTTCTTTGCTGCCTCTGTTCTGCTTAATGGTGTCTGCCACCTGCTTGCACCTCTTTCAGTGGACTATTTAGGGTTTGTGATCTATGCAATATTCTTTGGCTTTGCATTTGGATGGCTGAGCTCTGTGCTGTTTGAGACTCTGATGGATCTGGTGGGGGCAGATCGCTTCTCCAGTGCTGTGGGACTGGTGACCATTGTGGAGTGTGGACCAGTGTTGCTAGGCCCCCCTTTGCTGGGTGAGTCTTTTTCTGTTTAAAGCTGAAGCAAATAAATTACATACATTTACATTTGTATTTCTAATTGTTATAATTGTTTTTCCATATACAGGGAAGTTTAATGACATCTACAATGACTACAAGTACACTTATATTGGTTGTGGAGTAATCCTACTGGTTGGAAGCTTGTTTCTCTTTGTCTGCATGGGCATCAATTACAGGCTGCTGGACAAGGAAGCAAAGGAGGAAGCTAAAAGGGCCCAGCTGAAAGGAAAAGAAGGTGAATCCACTATGGATATTGCAGACAAGGAATCTGGCAATGAGGCAGCCACAGCACTGCGAGCGCCTGATACTTCCAAAACTGCAGAAGACACAGTGTAAAGTTATCTAGTCTATGAATGATTCAACTGCCTTTGGCATTAATTTTTACACATTACTGTGTTATCGCTGTACTTTCTGCACTGCAGACCTCATTGTAACATTTCCACTCAGGTGATGTGGTAGTTGTGAAAATAAAGCCAATGCCACTGTCTTGCCTAAAACAGAATTTGCTAATAGGGTGATATAAAATCCAAGATAATGCAGTATATATCAAGTAAGCCAGCAGTGGGTATCATATTTAATCTAATGGATCTTTACTGCTAAAAGTTTATATTCATGTCTGCAAACTTGGTGTAACTTCATGTTTAACAGAAGTTTATTTTAAGGTGATCCATCTTCATTTTAAATACCTAGTTTTGCCTTACCTTATTATACATGACTTTTGTATAAACATAGTGTTGATATGAAATAGCTAATAACAATAACAACTACATAACATTTATATAGTGCATTTCACAATCCCAAGGTCACTTTACAGAGGCAAAATATCTCAAATACAAGAAAATACAGATTAAATTTAGGGAGAGAAATCGGTTTTAAAGGAGCATTATTTTATTAAATCTATCTGCCTTGTCTTTTTGTATTATTATCCCTTATTACATTGCATATTAGTCTGTTGTCACTGTCTTATGCCACTTGCCTGTTTTGTGTCAAACGGTTATGGAGTGTAATTTGTAATGATTTGTAATTATGTAATAAACTAAAAGAAATAAACCGACTTACTCAAAACTCACCTACTTCCAACAACCAGCCCTGGAAATATGTGCTGTGTGTTCTGTCCCTGTAATAAATTCAGAGCTGCACCTGGGGCAACTAGCCCTGCTGTATCAGCAGTCTATTTGGAGCGTACAATTAGCATTTTCACGGTATTTTTTTCATTAATGTGTATTTAATATGAACTAAACCTAAGAATATGATACTTTAATTCGTTACGTGTTGTTACTCCGAAAATGCCGCAGGTTGCCAAGCAGCACCGTTTCTGCAAAACCTTGGTTTTTCGGTTGAAAGTTCCTTCAGTATATTATGTGTGCAAATTAGATAAGAGACTCTGCTACTCTGTTTTTAATTTCTACACAGCAACAGCCCGCGTTATATTTTCAAAGATTCTTCTACAAATTAGCTGCGGTTTCTATCTTGAACGGGGTTGAACGGTGTAGTGTGCGCATGCGCACGCGGGGTCATTTCAAATCCAGTGGCGCGCATCAGAGTTCTTTAGAAAACCGTTGGTGTGGTAGATGAGACGGAGAGGTAAACAGAAGCGAGGTAGCTAATAAGCCATAAAACACTTAATGGCAACTTAAGTTAACTTTCTTTTTTCTATAGTGGCACCGTTTCATCACGGCGAAGGTCACTAACCAGTGAAACGTGCTAGCTAACACTTAGCTTGCTAGGCTAAATTACGTCAGCTAGTTTAGGCCGATTTTAATAAATTCAAATATACATTATAAACCCAGTTAACAGTCTTTAAAAATAAGCTGGGTAGATTGTTGACAGCAGCTTTGTTTTTCTCAGTAGATCAATTTTATTATTTGCTATGTTATAGCATGGAGAGAGCGTTCAACTTCAAGCTATTAGTGCCCCCAAGAACCAGTTTAGGTCAGGTGTCAGCCGTGAAGCCTCAAGATTCCTATCTATTTGAGGACAGCAACAGCTTTGTGACACCAGTGCAGGTAGACGTGCTGTTAATGTCTTTACTTAGAATGAAAAATTACTTCACTAATGTCAATGTAGGCTTAGATGAAGCCTGATCCATAATTTGTATTCATTAGGGTTATAATAAGTGTTTTGATAAGGAGACATGCTTGCCATTTTCAAACGCCAGCATGGTGTTGCCTACAAAGTCCCCAAGAGCAGGTAAGAAAGAGAAAGGGTTGCTTTTAATTGTAATAATGTAATGATATAATATAGTTCAAATTTATTACAAATCCTTGACATTAAATATTCTAATACAACTTTTCTTAAAGAGGTTACCAAGAGAATTGCTGTCATGCCAATGGAGAAAGAAGAGGTTGTATGTGTTTGTTCTGAAAATAATGTCAAGTTGTCCTATTTATTTTACAATTTCATTTCAAAATTCCAATGCTTTGAGGAGTATGCTGATTTCTGTACATAATTGTAACAGACATCATTGAGGTGCAGTCAGCTGTATTCCAAGCTGTTTGAAGAGGCTGAGAAGATAAAATCTTGGAAATTGAAAATGGACTCTGAAATTTTACAAAAAGATAGAAAGCTTCAGGAGAATAGAAAAACAATTGAGACTCAGCGTAAAGCTATACAAGAACTTCAGGTATATAGTTAGTTTATTTATCAACAAGATACATGTAAGGCCATCAGTATTTTTTTCATTTTGTATGTTAGTGTAACATTAGTTTTCAGAAATAAAAGCTTTCATTTTTAAATGTGCTGCAGTTTGGAAATGAAAGCCTTAGCATGAAATTAGAAGAACAACTCAATGAAAATGAAGATCTAAGGAACAAGTATGTATAGTGGGCATTTTAAGCTAACTCCTTAATTGTATAGCCAGATTCTTTTTTTTCTGACTGTGTGTTTGTTACTAAATTTGCAGGAATAATGCAACAAGGAATTTGTGCAATATTCTGAAGGACACATTTGAAAGGTCTACTGAGAAAATTAGTATGTGTAAGTAATGGTGGGAAAACATCCATCAATTTTCTAAAACACATTTTCCATTTCTGGGGAAGCTGGAGCCAGTCGCAGCTAACTATGAGCCTAAGGCAGGGTATGCCCAGGACAGAAGGCCAACCCATTACAGGGCAACATACAACCATTCACACACACACTCACACCTGTGGGCAGTTTAGAGAATACAGTTATCCTGTTGTAAGCCTTTGGGCAGTGGAAGGAAACCGGGGCACCCACTAAAAACCCATGAGAACACTGGGAGAGCTTGAGAAATTATGGAAGTTATTGTTTTAGTGTATTAATGTGTTTGTAAAACACTAATATTTTGTTTCTTTAGTTGACACTGAGAGGGAAGAAACACATGGTCTCTTCATGCAGAATCTTGAGAATATTCAGGTAACTAATAAAATAATGTTTAATAATAATGCTGACATGGGGGGTGGCTTTTATTTAAGTCTAGAGGACATAAGACTCATAATCTGTACATGTGCAGGAGTTTTAGTAAATATGTTATGAAGTTTCTCAGTGGTTCTAACAGAAATTACTAAATGGCATTCAGTCATTCTCCACTATTTCCCCTTACTGTTAATGGGTAAATAATAAGTCTAGTTTTGGCATAAATTGCTGTGCATACATTTTCACACATAGGTTGCTTTTGGTGTTTGCAGAGGATGGTTGCTGCATTTGAAAATCTCCGCATGCAGGCAGAGGCAGACCAGTTAGAAATGTTGAAGGGTAAACAATGAGAACACATTTAAAGTTTTATGATGCAATGCAATGCTTCAAAAATAATGTAACACTCTTGCACAGTGTTTTTTAATCCTGCTTTCAAGGACCCCAAGCACTATAAATCATCATCCATTTCCTTTTGATCCATTATCTGATTATCAAATTTCTCATGAGATGGATCAGGTGTGTTAGGACAAGAAGTAGTTGAAAGGCAGTGGGTTCCCTGGGGCAGTATTAAGAAATGCTGGTCTTGCCAATTCAAAATTTTGTTTTATGTTCTGTTACACACGTCACAGTTAGAGAAGGCCTTAAACAGTTTGAGGACCTTAAAGTGAAGTTTGAGAATGATTATCACATGAAGGAAGAGGAGGTATGTGGTATTACTAATTACATTTTCTATATGTTCACCCTAAAGGTCAGTATTGGACCTATATTACTGACCTTCCTTGTAACAAAATCATTAAGACTTTTAATGTACATAGCTATTTTAAAGTACGTAATACTTTTCTGTCATGTAGTCACATTTTACTGGGTAATCTTGTTTTGCTTTGTTTTTTTTTTTGTTTTTTTTTGTTTTGTTTCTTTAAGATTTCCATAATGGAAGGAAAGCTAAGGGAAAAGGAAAATGAGCTGAGCGAAATTTTATTCAGTCTCCAAGAGACCCAGCAGAGCTACAGTGAACTACAAGAATCTTTGAGTATGATTACACTTTAAAATAACATCATACTCTAAAATGTAATTTTATAAACTGTAAATATTTAAGTAAATTGTGATTTCCTTTTTAGAACAGCACCAGGAATTAACTCAGAGTTCTAAACATGAACAGGATAAACTTGATGAAAAACTGAAAAAGGCAGAGAAGCTGAGACATGAGGCTGAGGTTTATTCAAATGTGCACATATGTTTATTTGGCTAATCGAATCATCTTGCTTGCTTTACATTACTAAACACACATTCCACATTACTTATGTTTCTAAAGGAACACCAGAAAGCTTTAGCTAACGCACTTGAGCAAATCGAGGCAAAGTACGTAAAAAACAAACAAGAGAAAGATGACAAGTTTGAGGAAGTGAATATTATCAAAGAACAGCTGGCCCACAAACTTGAAGAGACAAAGATAACTATAGAGTCGTTGCAGTGCTCACTGACATCTGAGAAACAGAGGTAGCCTTTTGGCTCTATATTTGAAATAACAATAATGCAAGGAAATTCCATCAGTAAATATTGGATGAACTTTAATAAGCCTGTCTGTTCTAATGTTCTTTTACTGAATGTTTTTTTTCTACAGGGTGCAAGAACTTTCATCAGAGCTTAGCTCAAGATATGAGCAATTCAACAAGAAGAACGCTGAACTAGGTAGGCTCACATTCTATAAGTAATTAGCTCTATACATCTTCCTGAAACTAAATAAAGTGTCATCACACAGGAGAAATAAAGAAAGAAAAACAGGAATGTGACAATCAAATACAGCTTTTGAGAAATGAATTGGTATGTAGTCTTCTCATCCAAAAGCATTTTTCATTAGTAAATGTTTTAGTAGTAACAAGAGTAACTTGCTAAGATAATGTAAGTCAATATTTTTATATTAAAGGACATGAAGTCAAAAGCCTGGAAGTCTTTTGAGGAGAAGATGAAGACAGATGGGGGAAAGATTCTTCAGCTCACTGCAGAAAATGATGACAAACAAATGGAAATAAATGAATTGAAGGTAATAGGAAAACATCACCATATATTATATGTAAAAAGCAAATGTAGGCCATGGAAGTTTGAATGTAAGTTTAAAATAAACCCAGTTTTACATCGTACCAGGCACTTTTAAGGAGGATAAATGTAATGTAAATAATAAACAAAACCGACACAGAGTAAAACAGTAAAAGTCCATATGGTCTAAAGTGCATTTCAAATTGTTTAAAGCACTGATGCATTTCATGGACTGAAATATTAAACCATGATATGATTTTCTGTTCTTATGTAATTTCATAGTGCTGGACCAGGCAATAACAGATTAAACATTTGCAACAACATATACAAGAACATACTCTTTTGAAAGAGTTAGCATATTTTTGATTGTCTTGACTTGCTAATAGTATACAATAAAGAAAAAAACAATTTATTTGTTTTATTCCATCCAGATCAACTTAAAAACTGTTGAAAGTAAGTTATCTGAAGCACTAAAGAGAGAAGAAGAAGCATTCACTAATATTAAAAGAATGAAAGAGGCTCTTGATCAAACCAAGTAAGTCACTGCTTTTTGTACCATTGTAATGTTTGCCAGTGCAGAATATGTGACAGAATATATCATTCTATATAATTATCATGACTGTGGTTGCAATGGAGATATTTACAGTATGATAACCATTTCAGAAAATATCATGATTTTACAGTATGCAGTATTTCACAATTATTATAACCATTATCATTTACAGTGACCCTTAAAAGTGCAAAAACAAGTTTTTTTGTTTGTTTGTTTTTTAAACCTAGTACTACTTGTTTTGAAAGTTTAGTAATACTTCTAAAAGTATAAATAGTAAAACTACTAAATGCAGAAAAATGTCTCTTTTGACTGTTAAACTATATTATATTAGATTATATTTATAAAAGATTTCTATTATTCATGCATAGATATAAAAGCAGGATTTTATTGTTGTAGTTGGTTGAGGTAGAGCTCTTTTGAAATGTTTTGTATCCACCTGCCACTGATTGTTGTTTTATTTATGGGTTAATCTGCTAATTATTTTCACCACTAATTGATCGTTTACCTTAACCTAAATCCTGGAAAAATTTGTCACGAGTTCTCTAAAATATTATCAAAAAAGTTGCTATTTTATTTTGGTTAGTTACACTTTATTTACCCCGGGGGGATGTTTTTCACAGCACTGTACATCAAAATCGAACTTTACATTCATCACACAGGGAGGGAGACGGAACATAATTTGCACCATAATGACTCATAGCAGCAACAATCGACACAACATGAACACAGGTCTTGTAGTTCCCTCAGTGACTCATCCTATTCAGGGATGTTATGGCTGCAGGAATCATGCTTTAGCCACATTTACTGTAGGTGCTATAGAACTCGAATTGAATTATTAATTTTTATTACCACTGCAACTAATGACAAAAACTTTTCTTCCTATTTACCCTTCAGGGAGAAATATGAAGATCTATTGGAGAGGTTTCATCAGCTTGAACTTCAGAAAAACATGATGCAACAACAAGTTGAAGGTGGTGCTACAGAAACCAAGATTCTTGAGTTTTGTCTCAAGGTGTGTGAATTAAAATGTTTGTTTGTAGGTTAGGGATCTTTTTTGGTCATTCATTGATTACTGTAATGTGTCATTATATTGAATTTACCAGGAAACCAAAGAAAATGAGGAAAAGATGACAATTGAAATAGAGAGACTTAAGGTGGACAAACAACAACTTGAGTAAGATGAAAGGGTGTTCAGTTTGTAGTAGATTAACAAAAGTGTTACTGTATTTGTGACTACTTAAGCTTGTCTCATTGTGACATGTTACAGAATGCAAGTAGAGGTGCTAAATGTGAAAACTGAGGAACAACATCAATTATGTGAGAATTTTCAGGAACAGTTAAAAAAGTCTGTAAGTTATTTTTGTGTTTATTTATTTCATTTGTCAAAAATAAAGGACTATATGAAGTTATTAATTAGTATTACAGTCATAATTGATTTAGAAACCCATTACCTACCCATGTAATGAATCATACATTTTAATCATTATAATTTTATCACCCAGGACAATACTTCTCAGAGTGATCTGATGAAAAAAGAAAGACAGATCAAAGCACAGGAACTAAAGGTAAACATCTTCTTCACTTAGGGACTTCATAATTAAGTTGATGATTTTTATTTTACTTTTCTGTTTCTGTTTAGCTAACAAATCTAAAAACTAAACTGGAAACCAAAACGAAGGCACTGGATGAAAGCCTAAAAGAAGTAAGTGATAAATGCTAATTTGCTTTAAAAGAGTAGCGTGAAGCGTATTCTTTTTCTGTTAAAAGCATGTGTACTAATGTTTTTTTAGAATAAAGCCATGAAGAAGCAGATTGTATTGGAGACTGAGAAACATTTTCAGTATCAAAATGAGGTTTGAGATTTGTATTTATTTTATTTATATACATACATACATATGTACACTTCATTTGTTCTTGCAGAGGTGGTTGTTTTCATTTGATTTTATAATAGATAACTGAACTGAAAGAAAAGTCACAAAGCCTGAATGAACATCATAAAGAAGAGCTTAGAAGATTGTCCTTTGAGCTTGAAATCAAATCAACATCTGAGGCTCAGCTTAAACTAGAGGTAATAGCCTTTTACTGGTCTCAGGTTAGATTCTAACTTATCTGTTTTCTGAAACATTACGTAATTCTTATGTAATGTTACTTTTTAGAAACTCAGCCTAACTTGATTTTTGCAGGTAGAGAGACTCAAACAAACAGCAATGGAAGCTGTAAAGAACAAGGAGGACACTGATATCAAATGCCAACAGAAGATTTCTGATTTAGTTGCCCTAATGGAGAGACATAAAGTAAAGTTAATGTTTTTTATTAATTTTGTTGGTTTCCAATAATCGGTCATTGTGATCATATAGTAATAATTTATTACAGTTTTTGTCCTGTTTTCTTTCTTTATAGCATGAATATGACAAGATGGTAGAAGAGAAGGATGCAGAACTGAATGATAAAAGAATGGAAGAAGCCGAAGTTAATGCCAGTAAAACATCGTTGGTAAGGATTTATCTTTGAATTTTAAAGTTGTTTTTTTTAAATTTTATTTTGTAATTGTGCTTTTGAACTATACTGATAGATGAAGAAAAATTAAATTTAAAAATCTCAAAATTAAGAAATCATAAATATGTAATATGGATTAATATGTCATTAATTTTTCCCCAAATTTGTGAAAAGCCTTAAAGTAGCTCACAATCAAGGATACAATAAACATGTGAGAATGAGAACAAATGTTTTTTATTTTCCAGGAATTGGAGCTATCTCATATCCAGGTTGAAAATGGACAGCTGAAACAACAACTTGAAGAAAACAAAACAGAAAAGGTAACTTTCTCATTTCTGCAATGTCTTCGGGAAAATGTCTGTAGAAATTAGAATCTAATAAAATGTGCATCAGGTGGTGGATTGAAACTGAAAACGGTTGAGAAAGAGGTTTCTGTTTTCTGAATGCAGTAAAATGTGGCATAATTAGTTCCGTTGTGTTTTTAATAATAACGTTAAATTAGCAGACATAACATATGCATCACATTTACTTACTGTACTTATTTTCCTTATTTAAGGGGCATCTAGAACAAGAAATTCTGGCTCTGAAGAAGCAAATTAAATGTCTTAAAAAAGACAAAACTCAAAAGGTGCAAATGTAATGATATTTAAAGCATTAGTAATAATTTGAAGCTTTGTTTTCTTTGTAAAATGAATAAACTCTTTTATTTTCAGATTTGTGAAAGAACACCAAAAAATGATAAGCCCTCTGATACTCCAGATGTTGATTCCACCATGTCAACATGTGTTCTTTCAAAGGAGGCAGAAATTAAAACTTCATCAAAAAACAACTCAGTAACAGCTCTTGTATGTTTTCATTCATGTTACATGTTTAATCTTGTAGCAATTATTTGATTTTCCATAAATATCTGATTATTGATTCCCTGTAAATGTTTCTTAATAAAAGAAATTGGGTGACAGCCTCCTTAAAACTCCAACTTGGACTTTGGAAACAAAAATAGGAACACCTCGAATAAGGGTATGTTACTGTGCTTTATCTGCCTTAAAATTAATGGATGTAATTTTAAAAGTAAAAGTAATTGAATTTATTGTCTGCCTCAGTCTTTCAGAATACGCACGCCACCGTCAACAGAGAAATCTGCACCATGGAGGAAGAACACCCTTGAGCTGGACCCAAAGTCTGACAGCTCAGAGCAAAACGATATACTGGTAAATTATTCAAAAATGCTACTTTATTTACTTGCTCTGTTAGACCATTACTGAAAATTCCATACATTTTCATAAATTGCAAGTTTGCAATTGGAAAAATAAATTGGAAGTTGCACAGTCTGTAAATTTTCTATGCCTTGCCTTGGCAGAGTTTTTCTACATTTCCTTTAAAATCCAGCACGTCTTCACAAGCAAAAGAGTATGGGACAGAATGTTTGGGCTTACTGAAGAAAGTATGTAAATAAAATAAATATTAGACATACAAATACATAGATATTTTCTTAGATGAACTGTGTGTTTGTCAAATTTGTCATATGTAAGATAATGTCATGTTATTACAGATGCAGAGTTCTGGTGTTTATAAGTCTCCAGGAGCAGCTCTAAAACTGGCAGCAATAAAGAGGATGCGGGACGCTGGCTGGACCACCATTACCAGTTCAGACAAGAAAAAGAAAAAAGTAACTGATAAAATTTTTGCTTGACAACCTTTGCACTGTCTAACCGTATAGACTGAACAAACTTAGTTTGTTAGATTAACTTAATCAGTTAGGTACTAAGGTCACTGTTAATTCCGCAGTTTATTTCAGCTTGAAGGTTAATAAGATGTTTTACTGTGTGAACAGAGATTAGATAATATGTAATACTCTAAGATACATGTCCGTTCATTACATCTTTTTGTGTATGCGTGCGTGTGTGTGTGTATGTGTGTGTGCACATAATTAACTTTAGTGAGTTATTAAAACATATTGTTGTTAAAATTAACATTGACAATAATTGTTCCATGTTTCATGTTCCTGTTTAATGATGAACTTTTTCAGTGAAATAAAAAAGCCATTAAACCATTTGAGATAATTATAAAAGTGCAGATTCTATGGTCTCTGTCTCCATAGGCAGTGTTTCTTGCTGAGAAGTCCTTATAGTTTTTTTTTTCATTTACCTTTTTTTTAAAAATGATTTTAAAAGTTCAAAAATAATTATCTATGACTCTTCATCAACTGTCTTGAAAGTTTCATAGCTCGTCCCCTGATAGTTTTGGGCTTGTCCCTGATCGTCATGCAGAAACTCCAAGCGTAGCTGAGTAGGTGTATAAGCAAAAGCTGGCTGCTCTTCATCATTTAGGACAGTCACTGTGGGGTTGTAGATCTGTGGGCCATCATAAAGTCCTCCTGAAATCACCAGTGTGTCATTTGGCACCATAAACTGTTCACCTATGAGGGTACATATGCAAATTTGTCAGTACAGAATGGACACTGACTTCACACATACAGGCTCTTCTAAACAGCAAAGAAAGTTGCACTTACCTGTGTCTTCATTATAGAGAGGACGATGTGAGTACTGGACACTTCTGTGTTTGTTCCTACTGAGTTTGTACACAGTCTGCCCCAGAACAATTAAAACAATCACGCCTAGTACCACGCTGAACAAAATGGTCATAGACTTTTCTGAAATACTCAGACCTCCACCTGCTTAGGAAAAACGAGAAAAAAACATAAAGGTGAATAATAAATCTTCATATTCACACAATCTGGCTGGAGGTAACATGGCATTTCACTTTTACCTTTTGTTTCATTGTTTGTTTTATTTCCAAGAGTTGTTTCAGTGGTTAAGTATGTTGTAATGTTGGATGTGCTCTCATTCCCATGCACCGTAACTGCTGGAGAACTGACAGTTGTTGAAGCAGTGCTCACCGAAGCTGTTGTGATTTCAGACGCATGATGTGTTGCAACACTTGTAGGAGTTGTGTCTGTGGCAGATGGCATTATCGGAGCTGTTGTAATCTTGGTCTGAAATGTTGGGCTCGACACTGTTAAGTTGCTTTGCGTATTAGCAGTCGTGCTTTTCGTACTGTTATGCGTCACTGGAATTGTTGCACTTTGCAAATCGTCTTTTGAAGGTGTTGTGTTGTCAGTTGTGTTTTGAGCTGAACTGTTTGACGAAGAGCTTGAATTAGAGCTTTCTGCAAGGCTTCCTGAAGTATTGTGCCAGCTTGGTATAGTAGGGGTTATTGGTGAAGTGTTGATGTTTGGTAGAGCCCAGGAAAGTGTAATCAAAAGACCACAGAGGATAAACAGCTGATTGAAGTTCTCCATGGTTATTCAAATGTCCTTTGTCCCCTGAAGTTACACAAGAAATGTACAGTTTTATCAAATATGTAAAGTATTGTCTAATACTAGTATTATAGTGAATCTGTTGTTCTGTCAGAAAGTCTGCAAAAATATATATATAAAACATTAATATTCTATTATTTAGTCCAGTTAGGTAAACAAATTGTATTTTAATTAGAAAGACATCATCATCCCTTATGGTTACATTCCATACAAAATATGTGATTGCTGTCTGTTATGCTCAAAATGGCGCTGAGGCGAAACTGAATCCATCTCATTTCAGAGCCACATGGTCTGGCTTAACAAAAGTGTCTGATATCTTTCAACATACTCTTTCGTGTTATTTTTATACCAGCATTCGTCTGAACACAGTAGTAACAAGTTTGTAAAACTGACAATATGAGTGTATATCTTTGTCTCAGCAGCTACATAAAGATTTACATTATCACTCTTTCACTGTTCTCTTCATAAAACAAGGCGCATTAAGTAGTAAGGGCTTTACTTACCTTTTGAAAGGAAGAAAGCCTTGAAATCAAACCTGGAACTGAATGTTTATTTGAATGTTAAGGTTTTCCTTATTCACCGAGCTCTATTCATTTTTACACTCCCAGAAGGAAGGAGAGCTTAAGAGTTGGTCCTGCGTCACAGGCAGGTAAGAGGGAGGGCCTCCCCATTCTACTTCCTTTATGGTAAGGTTAGTAAGGAAACAGGATCTGTTCAGCTACAGTATGTTTAACCCTTTGTGAGTGTGCTTGCATTGCATTAGTGTGTGTGTGTGTCAGAGATGAAACCATATATATTTTACTTTTCCAGTAAAACCACATGAGCACAAAAAAGGTTTTAATCATAAAATCGTCTACTACAAATAATGTTTTTTGCATAAATTACTAAATATAAAGAATATATAAAAATATTATTCATTTGCAAAGATTTTCCAAGAATAAGTTATGTGTAAAAGATCTGTGCCAGTTGTAAGTGATTGCCCAGTTCATTTCTGTACAGAAAATAGACTGCCTTGTTTCAGTGTCATTTTTCTGTATCAAGAAAACTTCTTAGGACTTTATTTACAATATTATGAATAAATCCACAAGTAAGTGGCATAAACAGAATAATTTACAACAGCGGTGACCATCCTAGCTCTAGAGATCTACCTTCTTACACAGTCTATTACCAGCCCTTATCCAACTCTTTTGTTTCAGTTTTTTCAGTCTTTATGAGGTGACATTTGAGTTGGAGCTAAACTTGTCAGTAAAGAAGATTTCCCGGAGGAGGGTTGGTGGCCACTTCTTTAGAACTTGGTGATATTGTCTCTGTCATTTTCTTTCAGTTTCAGATCTGTATCAGTAAAGTATGGGTTGTCCAATCCATAGATGTGGTCTGGCACAACTTTCTCAACCAGGTCTGACTCTGGGTTCTGTTGAAATAAAAATAAATTCCGTCAAATAAATACAGATTGACAACTTGAGTGATTTCCCTTGATAGTTAAGTATGATACATGGATTGATGTCAAACACTATATTTACAGTCATAGCCCAATAGTTTTAGCATTAACATGCTCAGCATAGTAACTAACATACTATAGGGAGACATGAGAATCTTTACCTCATTATCTGTTTTGCTGCAGGCAAAGCAAATGAGGTCACTCTTTCTGATCAGCAGCTCTGGTAGTACTTCTTGCTTACAGCCCCCTAAGGAAAGACACCAGAATGCATATTGTGCATCTACCTTGCTATCAGTCTTGACATTCTGTAGTATAGTCTTTTTCTCACCTGAGAGGGCACTAATGATTAGCCCAGTGATCATGGTCACCAGCGTGCCCACAGGACAGAAGTACAGGTAGGACAGAGAATACCAAGAGTCTGCAAGAGCTGGTCTCACAATGCTGCATGGGAAAAGTAACAAGTGTAGATTAGCACAACCTGTGCACTAATCATTTGCATTGATTATGTCACCAGATGGACATAATTAAATTAAAGTGTGATTTTGAAGAAAAAAAAACACAGAATACTTTTAGTCTGTTCTAGTCAGCATTAGGCAGCAAAATATCACATAAGTAGATATAATTGACAGATATCACAAAGCCTTTGGCAAATAATAGAATGAGGTGAATGAATAGAGAGAAATTTGAAAATGATTCTTGCCTTGATTGTGATGTTGGTAAGGCTGTACTGGACAATGCTGCCACTGTACTGGTAATGTTCATGTCTGAAACACATCCAGCCACGGTGAGGGGAAGTGGCCTTGTTTTAGCAGGTAGAGGTGGGTACACTTGGGCACCAATGCCCACCCATAGTGTTATAATAAGGCCAGCGATCAAGCCTGACAAACCTCCCTGGAGGACATGTTAGCATACTACTCAGGTGTACAGTATATCACAACAAAGCATTCATTTGTAATATGCTCACAACTGAATATGAATGTTAAATGTTCATTGTGTTCAATAAAATCATGTTACAATAAATTATAAGACATACAGCACTAAGTCAGAGTACTCTTACAGTGGAATTAGCACAGCGAAAGAACATGCCCAGCAGGAAAAGGCCCAGGAGTGGTCCACTGATCATACCAAATATGGACAAGGCAGCCTATTGGGTGGAGTAGATCAGATGTGCATGTCACTGCAATTATCCACCAACAGGAGGTGCTGTTAAGTAACAGCTCTATGCAAAGTCTTTGTGTGTAATACCAATTGTGGACTCCAGATGTCCATGTCATACAAGCATATGCCTTTAGACAAGTATGTGTTTCATGCATTTGCAAGAAATAATAAAAAAAGTATTCAGAATTACCTGCAATACAGACCCCATCAAGGAAGCAATGGCTGCCATAGAAATGCACACTCCCCCGAAGAATACGCCTATAAATGTACCATAAATGTTTAAATGGTGCTTATTTACCTTGGGGTTGGTAAAAGACAGACTAAACCCTTACAGATCCTATCAGCGCAATAAACATGGCTCATGTGCATATACTTGACATTAGATTGCTGAAAAGTTCAATTGTGAGGAAAATGGCTTGAACAACACAGTTAATGTTATATATCTTTAAATATATACTAAAATGATGTTATAGAGGATAAGAATTACTAAATCAAGGTTGTGCAAGTTACTGAACATATTTACAGTTTATTTACATTTAGTAGTTACTTCTTTCAAACGTAATTACATTACTGAATACTGGAAAATATTAAAAGGTGGATGGCAGCACTACTGTCATCTGTGTCAATAGATGAAGTCCACTTTACCTTCAATGTCAAAGTCAGCACATTAGATGGCGCTCTATTTTGTTCACTGAATGTTCTAAGAGCCTTTAACCCATCAGTGCTAGATATGCTTACTTTTTTTAAGTAATAAATAAACATTTAGCATAACATTTAATATTCTTTCTTGGCTAAATCAAAGTCTCTGAATGAAGCACAGTGCATCATTCGGGACTGGATAAATGGAGGGCTTATGGTTGCCATGTATGATCCTATATGTCATATTAAGCTTATTAAGAAATAAAGCTTGCAAAAGATATTTACAGCAAGCATGTAAGCAGCAATGTTGCCTGCTACATGTGATTCTGGTTGTACTGAAACTCACTCATGCCCATATTAAGCCAGGACGCCTGTCTCTCAGTCATGCTGGGCCACACAGGCTTCACAAAGTCTTCCACTGTGACTGCCACTAGAGCATTAATGCTGGATGATACCGTACTGAGACACAAAAACATTTCAATTAATCAGTGACCAAATAAATGTGAATAGAAAGGAGATATTTCAATCCTCACCTCAAAGTCCCACTGTATGCAGCTGCTACAAACAACCCAGGAACACCTGGATAGTCTGCTAAGATGTCCATTACCAGATAGGGAAGGAGCTGTATGTACCCACACAAATTGGGCCTAGTTAGTTAACAAACAATGTCCAATGTAGTTAACATGTAAGTAGGTTTACATGTTTACAAGTTTTACCTGGTCTGAAGTTGCAACATCTTTGTTATTAAGAGGATCACAGTTTTTATAAATTGAGTACATGGTGAGGCCAGAAAACATAGCCAAACTCACAGTGACCCATAGGCCCACCATATTTACATACAGAGACCTACATAAGGAAGAACAGAGCAAGTCATGAGTTCTGCTATGAGATATGACTGTTGTATTCTTGTCCCATTTTTGGAATTTCGAAAAAGGTCAAATTGAATAGTTGTTCGGTTTTCATACTCACATTTTGGCATGAGTCATAGTACGACAGGAGATATAGCGTTGAACCTGTGATTGGTTTATAGAGTATATTGACACCCACATCAAACTGCCCCCAAAAACAATGGTCCAAAAAGTGTGACGTCTTAAAGGATCTGGATCAAAACTGGAGAGACATTTAAATGCTTCATTATTCTCTGTAAAATAGCATTTTGTAACAAAACCCCATATCTCCATAATTTTACAGCAGTAGGACAAAATGGCCTTAATCTAAGGTGCATAAATGTAGGAGATTTCATTTAAATGTCTTTTGGATCATTACTATTGGTCCATTTCTCATGTAATGTAATGTCCAAGGTATGTAAAAACATTCCAAAACTATCATTTCTTCTATATTTAAATATATAATTTCTACATGACTATAACAGTTTGTAGTGTGAGATCAACTTACTTATTATTACTTATTATTTATAACTCAAGCCTATACTGCTGTAGGTAAGTAACATTTAAGGCTCTCCCTTAGTTAATCAACAACATACCAATATTAAATCAGTGACTTACTCGAACGTGCTTAGGCGTCCAGCTTTGTAGTTATCATCCCAGACTTTTCCTAAACCTCCCTGGAGCATAGCCCCACGAGCAATGACTGCCACAAACCCACTCAGCATAATGACCATTTGGAACACATCTGTCCAGATCACTGCCTTCAGGCCTCCCTATGAGGAAGAAAACAGGGCTGCATTTCTCCTGTCAAATAGTAATCATACCATTGAGCAGCTACAGTCTAGCTTTCACTGCATTTTACTGCTTTGCAGTTAATTCAAGAAATGAAGAAATGTGTTATTATTTAAAATGTTGGCAGAGATACCAGTGTAGTGCTGTGGATTGAAATTCAGTTCAATAAATTGTAAACAAATTAAAATACAACTCCCGGAAACTGTTTAGTGTCCTGAAAGTTACTGACCAGTGTGCAGTAGATGATGCAGACAACCCCTGTTGCCACCAGAACTCCCCAAAGATCCAGACCAGTAACTGCAAAAGAACCACAGATAGCTTAAATATAATGTGTATACTAAATATTAATATTTTGATATCTGGTCATTTTTGCAGTTGTCAAATTGACTTTGCACCTGTGTAAATGCTTCTCATACAGATTATCAGTTTTTTAGTAATGGTGCTGAGACTTTTTTTCTTATTCTGGCACAGGTATTGTTCCTGATAGCTGTGTGAGTGTACTTTCAGTCTCAGTGTGTGCTTTACTTGTGCTATTCGACATGCTCTTGGAATTTAGACAATTTTAAACAAATTGGACAGTTATACGAGTGAACTTTAAGTAAGAACAAGACTTACTTTGATTAAGGGCAAGAGCAGGAGCATAAATTACCATGCCGGTGTACAAAGCCTGGTGGAGGCAACAAGACAATTAATCTTTATTGTGTCTTTATAACCATTAGATAATTAGCTGTGATCCTACGGGCTCTTCATTTATGACTATATTTATTACACTAGTATAAGGCTATTACATCAGCTAATTACATGCAAATAAACATGATGGGATTCTTTTTTCCACTAAGATATAATCATAATAAGCTCTGCAGGCAAGTATCAGTAATGCATGAATGAAGACTAAACTTACTGTCTGAACAATGTACATGGTTGTTCCAATCACTCGGATAGGCTTACTGAAGCGCATCTCCAAGTACTGCAAAACAAAATTATTTCTAAAGCATTTGTTAGATCAAATTAGACATTTTTTAACCTTTATATTTAGGTTCTGTCATGGGACTAAGCTTTAAATAATATAACTGAAGTGTTATATTGTAAGCCTATTTTTTCCAAACTAATAACCTTTTTGAGCTATGAATAGATTGTAAGCACTGAAATCAATATCTTTTGTCATATTAATTGTTTTAAAATGTAGAGACCTTGGGTTTCTTTTAAAGTGTGAAACCAGTACAGATTGAGCTTTACTAGTACAATTTATCCAGCAAAAACTGATCAAAATGGGTGACTGTCTGGTTTGCAGACTAAATAATGTAATATAATGCCGTAGAATCATACCTATAACATTATCTGAGAAACAGCTTTCTCAAAACTACAGTATGAGCTTTTAAGTACATCTTATACCCACCCATCGATTTTTATTTGCCAGGTTAACCCACATGAAAGCATCAGAAGACAAATCAATGGAGCTTGGGACCTTATTATTGACCTCGCTTCAGGCTTTGAGGGACTTCCTTGGCTGTCTTATGGCTCCTTCATATCCTCATTTATCCGTGCCTGGACAGCACTCTTACCTCATATGTACTGGTGATGCCCAGACGGTAGAACAGAGGCACAAAGATCTCTGCACTGATGGTGGACATGATGGCATAAGAGAAGGCGAAAAGCCAAAACGGTGTGCCGTATATGTAGGCCTCTGCAGGGGTGCCAATCACTGTTATCCCAGACATAAAACTTGCTGTAAGTGACATGGCAACAGGCACTGCCGTCATTTGACGACCCCCCAACAGAAACTCAGCACTGCTGGTCTCCTTACGCCCTCGGATGGCTTGAAACAGTCCAATACCGGCTGCTCCCAAAACCAACCCCGCAAACACCACATAGTCCCAGACTGAGAAAGTAGCCACAGCGCCTCCAGTACCAGCCATGTTTCTTTCCAACAGAGCAAAGCTAACCCTTCACAAACAGTTTCTTTTTTAGGCTGATAATATACAAATTCGTCCTTTTTTCCATTCAGATTTTACCACAGGTACTTTTCTTCCTTTGCTCGCAGGCCCCCAGAAGAGACAGATTTAAGCAAACATCTTAAGCTTAGATCACGGAGTCCATCCAATGTTCCGCTGATCACTGGTCTGGCAGGAATGGTGGGCAAATGTAACTTTTATTGATCCATGTGCTCAGAAAGGTAGCTGTCTAACCCACCAGTAACTGAACGCTCTATAGTCTTGTGTCGAAAGAAAGGGAATTTGAGTTAATGATCTCTCAAAGGTAGAAGATATCCTGGTCATACACTGCTCAGGTTGACTGTTAAAGAGAGCCTTTATAACCATGTTCATAAAGTGGGCTTGGCTAAGTTGGTGGTTGAGAAGTATGTACTTTTCAGCAGAATGTTCAGCAAAAAGTCCAAAAGACAGAACATTCTGGGAAAGGAACTCAAAGTATCTGTTCAAGGTATCTGTTCTTTCTAACTCTATACAAATTAAAAAGCACCTCAAGGACAACCACAATAACCACAAAGTTATTTTATAACTTATACTCCTATAAATCTTAATTACAGTTTTCAGGAATTTTGTGACTATGATGCTAACGTCAGTGACTAGATAACATTCTCATAACATACTCCCATAAACTCCCCCGCACCCCTCTATTTAGAAATAAATGCATGATGTGACTGTGGTTTCTGATGTGTCCAACTGTTATGTAGCTACTCCAAAAAGTACTTATCTTGAAGCAGCAAGGTGAAAAATTAAACAAGAAAAGGCTTTTGCTTGAAGATGTTGCACTCCTAGCATTTCCCTAGGCAAGATCTTTAACCCCATCCCCACCCTCCACACCCCAAAAACAACATAATCTTCTTGGGAAAATAGCACTTTTCAAATTTTACAATTACATTTAAATATATTATAAAAAGATGACATTTACTTAACAGCTTTATTTCCTAGCATCTCCTTGACCTTCAGTCTTCCTCATGGTTCCTGAGAACACTTTCTTCATCATTTACATTGACAAAATGAAACTCACATTGCTCCCCTTTGAACTTCTGGTTAGTACACCAGCAAAACCTTTGAACTGTTGCAAGCTGGTGCATTTATCCACCATCTATATATATGAATGGAAATTGACTTGGATATTTTAATTATTGCAATCAAATTCACTTTGTTCCTGTGACCACATGTGTTGTGACACTGCTGGTTCTCTAAAAGAAATGTTGTGACTCTCTGTGGACCAATGACAGGTGAGAGGTAATAATGTCTTGCCATGGAAACAATTCACACCTCTCCACAAAGGCAACCATGTCAAGCTAAAGTGGAGAGCAACTGCAGATTTCTTGATATAAAAATGGTGTAAAACAGCTTTTAGAAAATATTAGAAAAGCTTTAAAAAATTTTGATTTTCCCACACAGTTACGAAAATGAAAATCCAACTTGTTTTGTATTTCATGTATATTTCCATCATGCAAATATTTTTCATTGGGTAAAATAAAAGCAGGTTAATCGAGGAACCTCCAAAAGGGTTGGAAATGGCTTATTATGGTTACTCTGAGAGGGTTAAACTGCAATATGTAATAATGTTAGGATAAATAATTACCTATTTTCTGGACCCTGTTTGTAGCAACAAGCATACATTACTATATTATATACATATACATATATTTACAGTGTGTACAGAATAAATGTTAAAGCACATGAATAAACCTCTGCTGCTGTAAATTTTACTGCTGTTGTAAACCCCTGAGCAGGACTACCATCTGTCTCATGAACTCAACAAAAGTGGGACAGTTTTTGTTAAACACAACAGTGAACCTTCAAAAATGTTATATACTCATGTTTTTTGTGTTTTTTGAGTTCTCACAAGCCACTTAATTGTACTGAATATAGTTTTTGATTGGATGGCATAGTTTTTCTTTTAGTGTTTTTATCTTTATCTCTTTTTTATCTGAACATGTATTGCCATTACTTGTGTCTCATTGCACGGAATTTTCCTGGTTTTACAAACTGCTGCTTCTCACACAGTTGCATATGGAAGTCCTGCTTTCAGCCAATCCCCAAACACAAATTCTTAAGGCATTTTCAGGCAATTATTTTACAGGGGGTCCTAGAGTCATTTGCTCATTTATGCATCTTACTTAGGGATTTTATTTCCATCTGCATAGGCCATGTCAGTGTTGTTCTTCCTCTTCCCCTACCTAAAACTACCTGCTGTTTTTCATCAAACTCAGCAGTGCTTAGATCATTTTAGGCCCCTCTGGATACACATCTTAAAAGGATGAATTAAAAGATTTTTTAATTATTCCCAAAGTACTGGATGCTTTGGAAGAGTACCTTAATCAGTCAAATTGGTTTGGGTGGTAGAACTCCTCTCCACACTGAGAGTTAACAGAAGAAAGAAAATAATGTCAAGTCAGAAAAGTGAGACTCTGCAGGGTGACCAAACTGATTAGTATAGCTGAAGGTTTGCATTATAGTCACATTATGATCCATATTAAGTTTTCTATGAGTAAATGGCCACTTGTGAGGCAAGCATTTAAACAGAAAATAAAACTTCCTAGACACTCATTCATCCTGTAGTCAGTTTATTTTCAAAATGCCAGAGTTTTATCACTGTGAGGAGAGGCAAACATTTATTACAAACCCACTGAGAACTACTAATTAGGAATTTTGCTAGCTTTTAACTATTCCAGATTATGAACGCCTAGAGTGGAAACTCCATAACAATGATTTAAATTATTCACCCACTCCAAATCATTAAAAAATTGCCATTTGTGCTTAACATCTTCATCCTGGTGACACTTTAATTCAGCTGTTATCTAGTAACTCTGTTAAACTAGTCATTTAGCAGCCCATCAAATATTATTCAGATTTCCCAGAAGTAAAGCCTTTTCTGTGTTTGCTAGAAATGTGACTCCACAGTGTTAACAGACTGTTATGTTGACATTTCTTGCTGCTTTGAGTAAATCAGAAACATTTAAACATATTGCAGGCAGTTAAAACCTGACAAATGCATCCAAGACGAAGATAAGAGTGAATAATCATTAACTCCCTGCAACAACAGAACTGATGGGAGATATAGATTTCATAACCATAAAATCCCCCTGCAATGTCCATAGGGCTGTGTCACATGTTGATATCAGCATCTTCCTATAGAGTTTTAGTGATGTAGACATTAGTCTTCACAATCGGAGCATCCTCCACAATGCACATTATCTGTGTAACATGCTATTTTAAACAGTGGTGAATAAAAACAGCTAGATCATGGGTTAGTCACTCTATCATTATCGTTGCTTCAGAGTGTTTTTTTGAAGTGTCATGCATTTGGCCATTTATCAGGAATGACTTGATAAGCATGTGGAAACCTGTGAAATGCGTGTGTTTATTTCAGTAGACTCTGAATGGAGTTAAAGTTTGGAATTTGTACAACAGCTCTCGCTCAAACTTAGATATACCTGAATACATTAACAGGACCAGGCAGTTAAACAGTTACATTATCAAAGCATCCCCTCTGGCTAAAGAATGTGTGCAGCCTTTCTAAGAAGCAAACAATGTTTTAAGATATTAAGTGCATGATTCTCAGGCCTATAATCTTTGTGTCAGTGCAACATCCTGTTATTCTTCTTTAATTTGTAAACTGACAGAACATGATTGCTGACTTTTGTTGTCTTTCTTTGAAAAAGTGTAAAACAATGATGCCTTGCTTATAGGTGACGGCTTGCTTATTTAATATACGTTTTATATTAAACATAGGATATATTACACATATATTTCACTCATGGGCAACTTGTGTAACTGACACACAGCCATAACTTAATGGAGTGATTATAAAGTGCAATGCTGGTGTTAAATTTCGTAATTCCTATTTCGTAATGTTATAAAGGTATATCACGCACTTTAGGAGTGTTAAATTACATAAAGCAGTGGCAACATATCCAATACAATCCACTTATGGTCCTCATAGTGGTGTGAATATGACAACAGGTCATATAAACTATATTAACTATAAACTGTGTCACACCCATAGAGCTAATCTGTGATCAGGAGCATGAGATAAGCCATATTTTATATGATCATAAGCAGCTCTTTAGCATGGCCTAGCGGCATATGGAGTAAGAGTGCAGCTGATTGAGGTCAGAGGCAGTCATTGTATGAATATGAATAGAATCCAGATTCTAGATAAGGAGAAAATGGGATTAGAGGGTCTGTATAAGAGCAAAAAATCCCCAGTATCAGCAGGTGTCTGGCTGCCCAGGTTAACCAGGTAAGACAAAGAACTTCTAGTTTATTGAATACACGAAATTATATTCCATTTCAGGGAAATAATTGTACACTATTTGAAAAAAAGCTGTCATTTACATTTTGTTACATTTAATAACAAATGGACCAAAAGAAATGGTCCAAATTCACTTGGAATTAAATCTACATTAGTTAACATTGACGTTCATGCTTTTTTATTCTGCAGTAAAGTCTAAAGCACAATTTTGCAGATGTGTTCATTGAACAAAAGTGACAAAATGATAGTTTAGACCAGATCTTTTTAAAAACCTAATCAGCTGGCATTTTCATTGTCTACTTGTAGACTTAGTTTAGGTTTAAGTTCCCCAAAAGCCATGTGATGTGTTATGCTGCAACATTAAAACCTGATGTTTGTTTTACGCCAGGTCTGCACAAACTTGAGCCATGATGACTGCTGCTGTGTTAGTGGCTGGTGTACTAGGCCTTCTAGTGAGGACCACCATGCCTATGTGCACCCCCACTGAATACACTCTCTACATTGAAAAGCAAGAGTGTGACTACTGTGTAGCTGTCAACACCACCATCTGCATGGGCCTCTGTTTTTCCAGGGTAAGAGTAAGCCTGCTGGCAGAGAGCGTGCGCGCGAGAGAGATACAAGCAGGTCTGCATAGCAAAAAATAGCTTATCAGTCATATGCGGGTCTTGTCTTACTCACAAGCTTGTAGAGTTCTCTAGTAAAACATGAGATGAGTCAGAGATGAGAGAGAATTATTTATATGTTGTAAGAAACAAGAACTTCCATTGAATTAAAACTACAGAATTTAACCCTTAGATGCTAACAGTTATTAGTCATTACATAAGAATGTCATTACACAGCTACATCATTTATTACATATTACATTATTTGTATAATTAATTACATTAACATGCAATCAAAACTTTGTCTGCTTGTTATAAAGAGCTATTTGTAAGACAAAATTCATAGAAATTAGAAGACTCTTGAACTGCTCCTTTTCTAAGACATAATTTCACTTCTTTGGTGACAGTTTTTTGTGTCTATGTCATTTGTACGTGTTATGTAACCCTCAGGACAGTAATATGAAGGAGTTGCTGGGGCCTCGCTTTCTGATTCAGCGGAGCTGTACTTATCAGGAGGTGGAGTACCGCACAGCTGTTCTCCCCGGCTGCTCCCCTCAAGCTGATCCTCACTTCACCTACCCTGTGGCTCTCAGCTGCCACTGTAGCATATGTAACACTCGCAGCGATGAGTGTGCCCACAAAAGCAGGGGAGCCACCGCAAAATGCTCCAAACCAGTCCAACATCTGTACTCCTATCCTACTGAGAGTGATATTCTCCAGCCTGGCTGGCTACAGCTGTTTAAATGAAAACCTTTAAGCACAACTGGTGAAATAAATACTGGACTGGACTCCTAAGTGTTGCTTTGTGTTTTGACCTCATCTGTCTGTATAATAAAGGCCACGTATGTAGTAAAAACATAACATTGAAGTAGAAATTTTGTTGGGTCTGAAGCTAATAGACATTAACAAAAGGGTTAAAAAATCAATTAAAAAAAGAAAGAGAAATTTTTGAATTTTAAAAAATGTTATTCAGTTTTTTTACTATTAATTACAAAAGAAAGCAAAATAATAGCATTTTCACTACAGGTCTTTGGGACCCATATGCATGCACATTCATATTCCATATCAGGCCTGTTGGCCATGAATGAGGTTGTCCTGACAACTCTGACAGTTGTTTGTTACTAAGACCGGAAGTTACCATATGGCATGAGTCATTGTCTCCAGATCATTCTGTCCTGCATGTGCTGTGTGTTTATAATTGTGAACAATAGTTGACAAAGATACCTGTCAAAAATAGATTATACTGATAGGGGCCAACGTGAGCTGGGTGAAGGTCGCTATGTTCAGTCTACTAATTAACCCTGAATAGCAGAACACTCCACACCTTATATTGTATATTTTAAAATACTCAGTATGCTTTTTAAAAAGTGTGTTCTTCAGGGGTTCTTTAGCGAAGAAAATGATACATAGAAGATCATTTACTCAGGGAACTTTTGACAAGTGTAAATGGTTCTTAATAGTTTTAGAAAATGCTCTTTTCTTTTTTATGTATGCCACACAAATTATGCTTCACTTGCCTCTGTGCTTTATTCTGTAACATACTCTAGTCATTTAATGAGGTAGTCTATGGGGGAAAAATCAATTTGGAGAAATGTGAACATTTTGACAATATTATTCTTCATAGAACCTACAGGTGTTATAGAGATCCTGCTATATGTTTTTGTTAAAATATATTTTTTAATGGTTTAACATAATGCTTTAAAAGCCTTGCGCTATTGTAACAAACTTGACAAGACTTGGGGGCAGGTGGAGGTTAGGGTTTGGGGAGGGGAGGCCATCCCCCTTATTAGCAAAAAGACCAAAATGGCAACAGGTTAGTGCTCCCCTTGGGCCACCCCACCTACTAAGAAATTCCCCACTGAGTATAATGTATTGTATAAAAGTATATTATAATAGAAATAAATATTTAGCAGATAATAAGAGATGGACACAATATGAACAACAACGCAGTTATAAATTTATGATACAGAACTATTTTTGAAGGTCAGTTGTGAAGGATTTACTGGTATCACACACAACAGTATTGAAATTTCACAATTTATTTATTTATTTGGTACAATATATGTACCAAAAGGATGAAAGAAGATGTTTAAATATTTAAAAATGGTGGGACATATGACCATGTGTTCTTTATTTTAATAATAACAAAATTCCAGGGCAAACTGTTTTATATTGTCACTAATAGGCTCAATCATAAATTAGGAACATCATTAAGAAATGTGTCTGTGTGTGAGAAAGGAACAGCTGTGGTTTATATATATCCCACCAGCTCACTGTGTGAAAAGACTCTCTCAGTCTTGTGAAAGGTCACTGTTGTGTTAGTGCCCTGGTCAGCCTTCTTCCTGTGTATGTGTGTGTGTTTGTGTGTGTGGACTTTACAGCTTGTCACAGAATGATAGGTACACTAACAGTGTTTTGTGCTACAAGGTCAGAGGGGCTGATGGGACAGGACAGTGACAGGACATCTCTGTGAATGATGGGTGGGGATGTTTATCCATGGCGATGACCCCCTCCCCCATGGCCCACCTTCCTAGAAACTGCATACAAACCACTATAAACCAGTAAAACCAGTAGTACACAAAACAAACTTCTGGTACTCCTAATTTTCCATAAATGAGGGTCCAGTTCATTTTAGCTCTAAGTTTTACATAATGGTTTCTTGGGAACTGGGCAAAGTTCAGTGTATGTTTGAGGCTAATAATAACTATTTCTAGATTATTTAAGGTAATCAATTTTCAAAATAATTGAAGATCTGCATAAAATTATATAGTCTTATAGTAACATTATCTTACATGCCTATGCATTTTTTCAAAAGTCAAAAGAGTATAATAAGTTATATAGTGATATTCTAATTTCTACAGTTGCACTTAAAATTGAAATCAAAATAACAGGCTGCCACAAACGCAGATTGGACTTTAGATGTTTTATTTTTATTTTTATTTTTATCTCTTTACAGAAACTATTACAATAGAGGTATCAGGAAATCCCAAACTATAAAAACAAATGGTTTCTTTGAAGGAAATGACAAGAGCATATATGTTTATCTCTAAATATCCAAACAATGCACATAAGAACTGCTCCAGGTAGTGAGTTATAAAACCAATGTGAAACCTTCAAAGTAAGTGTTATGAAAGACCTATGAAGTGAACAAACCTCATAACAGTGTTGACAGGAGTTATCCTTGCTCATATTCACTATGGCTTTGTCGCTAAACTATTTCCCTCTAGCAACTTCTAGATGGTTCCTTATCTTCTTTAAGAAAAAGGAAGCTGGGTATCAAATTTCTTTATTATATAATCCATTTACACATAGACCATAAAATTAAATAAAATGGTCAAAACATTGCAAGCACATCAACCACAAAGCATATATTTACATGCATTGCACATCTGTTTGTGTCCAAGCAAATTCCAATGATTTTTCTTTTTTCCCCAGTCTTAACTTCAGCTGTATTGTCCGCTTTCAATTTAAAGAGGTGGCTGTGCCACTATTATCCACTGTCCATTGCTCTGTGACACCAATATGCTAGGGCATAATCTGACCAATCGTATCAGAATGAAATGAGTAGACCCCCCCCCAACAATAGCACATGGGACTGGAGTTTGAAAAGCCAAAGCTCTGATAACATAATAGATCAAACAATATACTTGGTGGAATGTGACCACTCAGCATTCTGTTATTGGGGGCTTTCAGCCATGCATACCTAAACCCATGTGTCTGGCATCCACTGGAATTTTTCAGCCACATTCCTGATGGTAAAAATGGCCAGACATGTAACACAACACTGGATTGTAAAAGAAAGAAAGTTTTAGTGTGGTGGTTTCTGTCCCAAGTCCTGACAAATTCTGCTCACATTTTTGCGCTAAGAACTGAAAGCCTGTTTTGACCTACTTATGATGCCTGTAGGACTGTATCTGAACTTTGAGAGTCTCTGTGATCGTGGGACTCTTATCTGTTTCATCTGTGCACAAATCATTCAGGCAGCAAGCTCTGACTAGTATTTACCTTACAAGGCTGTGAAAAAATGAAGGCTGTGCTTAGCAGGTGAAAACAGGCAAAGGAATAACACAGCAACAGAATCATTTATCTGTGACCTAAATTTGCAGCCCAAAAACACAAAAAAAGGCATGAATTCTATTTTGACACATATGTTTGATCTAATCAAAGACAGATAGCCAGTAAAATGTGATTCTGAAGTCAGTGCTATTTTCAGCCAATGACTTAGTAAAAAATATTTTGGCCATGTGTGAGTAACAGACTAGCTTGAACACTGCCTTTTCACAATGCTTTCTTAAATCCATTAGGAGTTACACACTTGTAATCGCCAAGAATTACCAATATTTTTTTAAAAGTCATAGTTCTGATTCAGAATTTTTTTAAATTAACAGTTAAAATGCATGAGACTAACTTGAGACAAAAAACATGCATAATAAGAAGGCTTTATGCACTTTGTTATACACACCTTTCTCTAAAATGACCAACATTTCAGTGACCAAAAAATATTTTTTTGAAGTTTTTGAAGTGAGTGCTATTTCCAGCCAGTGAGTTGGTAAAAATGTTTTGGTCACGTTTGAGGAACAGATTAGCCTGATTATGGCCTTTCGAGATGCTTCTTTTAATCCACTAGGACTGGTCATCTCTAAGGATTTAGACGGCTGCTTTACTTTCTATTTGAGGAAAGTGATGTAGTACTACTACATACCACACCATGGTGGTTCTTGAAAATGCTTTGATCTAACACGTCCCTTTCAAGTACATAGTTGTGTTCACAATTTACTTTGTAGAAAGTTCCAAAAGCACAGAAACAGCCAGGAGGCCCAGAACATGAGCTCAAAATTGTCGCCCCACCCACTCAAATTCCCGGATATCAAGAACATATCCGTATATCTGCTTTTCAAAGAAATGCTGTTGTGTAACGGGAGCATGACTGCATACATTTGAGTTCTAATGCCTGTCTATTCTTTTTTATACAAACTTAGACCGTGTCATTATTTACTTTAAGATGCATTGTCTTGCTATTATACGATTTTATGTAAAGAAAATGTGTAGCGAATGTGTACTTCAACACTGTATCCTCATCAAAGAGAGCAGTCAGCGAATGTAGTGTGAGTATGCAACGATCAACGTTTGGATTGGCTGGTTTTGTTCGCACAGCCCCTTCGTCTCCGCCCACTTCTTTATAGCCGAATGGAATTTTCCACCCAGCCATTCATTCAAATTTCATCATCAGTTTGCCGGTTGATCCGTGCCGAGAATTTTGGCTGTTACAAATATCTCCTGATAGTGTAAGTATGAGTTTTCATGTTTATTACTACATTTAGATTTTATGTTGATGGTTTTCTTGGTTGGTGTAGTAAACCTCGTACTGTTGGTTTTAAGTTAGTAAGTGGCCTGTCTCTGCTGCTATGTTAGCTCGTCGGCTAGTTCCGATGTGAGGCGTTTAAGGTTCGAGGCGAAATTTGTTTAAATATTTTAGTGGGAGCTACTGTATCATGTACGTTTGTTAAACAACAAGTACTGTTCTTCAGTGAAGGTAGTCTTCTATGTGTTAAGCTAGTCTACTAAAACCCAATTACACGCGCTGAATTGAACATTTCCGGTAATGTAAAGTGTCTTGGCGCCGTTAGAAATGCGGAGCTGTAGAATAACCTCCAGTATCAACGATGGTTGTTGTCTGTCCGAGCGAATTCAATGTAAATAGTTGTCTACTATTTTCTTGCTTTAGGTAACATTTTTTAGTCTCGAAGTTTTGACTCTGTAGCTAATTTTGCCATTTTTTCATGTATATATAATGGTTAAATTCCTAACGTTACCATCAACGCGGGTGAAACGGGGAACTAGGGGAAGGAGGTGGGTTGTAGATTAGTTGCTTTTAGTAACTTAAGCATTAATATTTAGTTTAATATGAATATAAAGCTTTAGAAAAATATATATATATTTAAAATAAATGAGTGCGAGAAATATCAAGATATTTGTTTATATTCATTTAGGGACAGGGTTCGGTACATGTATTGCGCTCATGACCTGCTTGTATATGTGTCAAATGTATATTTGAACGTTAAAAACGTCATGACCGGCTAACGCGGGGCTCCGGATTGTGGTCGCTCATGTGCGCCTCAGTTATGAATAGTAGGCAGGATCAAGACAATGCAGCCACTGCATATGTTTGTGATGTGTTTAAAATATTACAGTAATACTTTTTTGTGTAGGGGGTTACATGCATAAATATTTACAGGAACCATGCTCACTTTTCTTCCAGGTCCCCACTAATAAGTAGTTGAGCTCAACATCAACTCCCACATTCAAGATCTAAGGAATTTCACAACCTTTCTCTACTTTTCTCACCTTTCTGATCTCTCATAATGTCTCAGCAACAGATCAGGTATGTAGAAAAAAAAATGATTTCTGTAATAAAATGATTAAATTCTATTTTTTGTTTTTCTTGGTTATCTGTTTAACTTTGCTCCTTTATTTCACTCTCAGCCTCCCAGCCAAGCTAATCAATGGTGGCATTGCTGGCATTGTTGGAGTCACTTGTGTGTTCCCCATTGATCTAGCCAAAACCAGACTCCAGAATCAGAGACAACAGGTCTACAAGAATATGTAAGTAAGGTAGTTTGTGAAGGGGTTATATGGTGGCAGCCACATGTTGGTGTGAAATACTGAACTACTCTAATTTTCTCTTACAATGTTTTTTTTTTTTTTTTTTTTGTTCCATTAGGATGGATTGTCTGATCAAAACCGTACGATCGGAGGGGTACTTCGGCATGTACAGAGGTAAGATTCATTTTGTATTAAATGTTACTATAAATTGCAGTATTTTGTTGAATGTCAGACTTGATTCTGAAAACTTTAAGAGTAACAGTTAAAATGCATTAGACTAATTTGAGACAAAAAAAAAGATGGTTAATAACGGTTTATGCACTTTGCCTCTAAAATGACCAAAAGTAGACTAAGAATTTAATGTCTAATTACAAGTGGATTTACCTTATCAGACAAGAGCTAAACAAAAATATTTTTTTCAAACTTGTGAAACAAAATGATTGGGTAAACAGATTTGAAGTTAACAGAATTTGGTAGATAAAGAAAGCTATGTAACATTTCTGGAAAACATTGGAGCCCATTTTGTGTATACTGGGTCTCCACTTTTGTGAGGAATGCTGTTTGTTTGCATCTGTGTTTTTCATGTTACAGACTTGGGTCCCCCCTGGGATAGTGAGGGCTAGCCGATTAAGGCGCAGCCACGCTGGAGGCAAATCGTTAATCATGGTTCTTACCACTCCGCTTTATTTTAATTAGGCACCAAGTGTTTTTATTTGTTAAAACTATTTTTGCTCTTTGTTTTCTTTGTTTAGCCACTGATTTTTTTTTTTTTTTGTGGATTGTCATCTCTGATCTGTCCTCTCCTACTACTAACTCCTTTGGCCATGTCTTACCAAACAAAACCAACTTCTCTAACTGTCTTGCGATTTCACCATGACTTACACTTACATTCTTTCTCTCTCTTCCCCCTCCCTACTCCCCACCCACTTCTTCTGTACATGGCCATATCACATCTGCCACTGTGCCTTAAGGCAGTGGGATCTTGAACTAGACATGGTCTTTTCTATTTATGCCTGCCTTCTTAGTTTTCACTCTCACCATTTTGTTTGTTCTTTTGTCTAATAATTTTTTATTTTTTAAATATTTGTTTATTCAGTTTTTGACTTCATGGTTCTCAGAGTTGTAATTATGCCAGATCCCCCTCCACGATCATTCCTGACATAACTTGAGCATTGCTCATGTTTTCTTAGTATTTGCTTAAATAATTTTCATTACTGTGGTCATTTATGCTGGTTGTTTTGCTTTTTGGTTTGATGGTGGTGGGGAATGGGTGTTTTTGGATGTTTTGCAAGCCTGTCTGGTTAAAGATTTGTTTCTGTTTTGAGTAACCCTCTGTGTTTTTGTATTCTAGGTGCTGCAGTGAATCTCACTCTGGTCACACCTGAAAAGGCAATCAAACTGGCAGCCAATGACTTCTTTCGTTACCAGCTTGCCAAGGAGGGGTACGTTGCCTTGAATTTTCGACATAAATGCTTTTTTGTTTGTTTTTTTCTTTTCTCCACAGCTTAATGACCCATACCTTGTTTTTGCAGGAAGGGCTTGACTGTTTTTAAAGAGATGTTGGCAGGATGTGGAGCAGGCATGTGCCAAGTTATAATCACTACTCCTATGGAGATGCTGAAAATTCAGCTACAGGATGCTGGAAGATTAGGTAATCTTTCTTTTGTTAATTTTATCCACATTTACATATGAACTGCTACTTTAAAACATGATATTGCAAGTTTTAACTGTAAATTTTTTTTCTTTGTTCTCATTGTAGCTGCTCAGCAGAGAATGCCTGGTATCCTGGCTTCCAGTAAACTTGCCCCAACAGCTGCTGTGCTGAGCAGGTCCTATAATGTAGTGCCAGGCCCATCTGCCCGGGCTGTATCTGCCACCCAGATTGCGAAACAGCTGCTGTACACTGAGGGCATTCAGGGCCTGTACAAAGGCTTGGGAGCTACGCTCATGAGGTGAATAGACATTTTACGCCA
>JBBPDA010000105.1:21042497-21054483 GCA_037974385.1 Arnoldichthys spilopterus | reverse complement strand
TATATATATATATAAAAATGTTATTTATTTGATAAGTTCTTTTTCCCCTCCTTTAGGGATGTGCCTTTTTCGATTGTCTACTTCCCTCTTTTTGCTAATCTGAACCGCTTGGGGAAGCACTCCGAAGATGATGTGGCACCATTCTATTGGTCGTTCTTGTCTGGCTGCATAGCTGGCTCCACTGCTGCAGTGGCAGTTAACCCATGTGATGGTAAGTGCCCTTTTATAACCCCGCCCCCTCCCTTACACTTCCATTCTATTGTGACTGAACTCATGGGGTCTTGTTCATGTTTTTCAGTGGTAAAAACCAGGCTGCAGTCCCTAAGCAAAGGAGCTAATGAGGAAACCTACAGTGGTGTACTTGATTGTGTGAGGTAATTAAAAACAATAATCATTGGTTTGAATATTGCTTTTAGTTTTGTAATAGTAGAAAGGGAGCTGTATTTATTGGTCAAGTAACCAATTAATGATTTTGTTCTTTTATTTGTAGCAAGGTAATGAAGAAGGAAGGACCTTCAGCTTTCCTGAAGGGAGCAGGTTGCAGGGCACTGGTCATTGCACCTCTCTTTGGCATTGCACAGGTTATGTACTTTGTTGGAGTTGGAGAGTTCATTTTGGGCCAAAGCCCCTTTAACCTCCTTTCTCCTTAATTGACCCTAAAAACTGCCTCACATTCACTTTACTTTCTGATGAAGACAGACAAAAATTCAAGTGTAAAGATAGAAGGGTTATCAAGAGATTGATTTCCTAAACTGTCTACTGGCCTTACAGCACTTACTGTTTGGTATACAGGCTTATTTATTGGGCTGTGGCCAACATTTTGCACTTGCTGGTAAGGGCTTGTTCAGAGGTGAGCTCTTAAGCTAGTGCTCTACATTCTTCTAGAAGGATCCACAGTTTCCCCTCAGTGAGGGAGAATGGTGTCCCTATGAGGGCACCTTGGTAAACACAATGACTGAAGACAATTGTACTCAGTTTCTTTTTCTGTGAAAGATCTCCAATTTGTCTGTCATGTTTTCTGTGTTTTGTTGCAAGATATGTCTGTCATACATTTTGTAAGGAATGGCTGTATAACAGTTTAAATGTGACTATATTTATTTGGTAGCTAGAACAGTCAAAAGTATGTTTTATTCCTTTCAAGATATCTGAACTTGCAGGACGATGTCTTTGTTATATAGAGGAATTTTAAATAGACAATTTATTTGTATTTTCATTTTTATACAGTTTGTATGTATATCTAAAGTGTGGGGACCAGCTGCCAAACATTTCATAATAGAAAGCATTGTGATTTTCAGCATGCAGCGCTTATCAGGTGTGTTAGAATGTCATGTTTGCTTTAACTGCTGCTGCAGTTATCTGTACACTAAGTTAGAGCAAGCAGGTGCTAACTTTCCTATTCCTGTGACCACTACTGTGCATTAAAAGATGAACAATCCCTGATAAGAACATTTCTATACCCCACAGTCAAATTGGCAGTAATATTAAAGTAACTGGTATTCCATCTCCTGAAAAAGTTAACACGCTAGAAGTATATTCATTGAGTTGTTACAGATTTGTATCTGAAAGAGGTGCAGGATGCTCTGTTGTTTACATTGCTACAAGACATGGCTGTGCTAAACTACTTCAAAATGGCACCTAAGTGCACAGAACATTTTGTTCTGGCTTTGTTACAAATCAGCATGAAGCCTGAATGTCCGAACTTCTACTGAATTTGTTAAACCTGCTACCACTTAAAGTATTAGTTGATTTTCTACTGTGATACACACATGCAAAACAATAAATTCAACTTTAAAAATGCTGACTGCAAAAATGCATTTTTTTAAAGCAATTTTATATTTAGAGACAAATACAAAACACGTGCTAAGAAAAACTTTAGATCACAACTTCTTTTTAGAGAAGTGGCAAACACCATCTATGTGTACTCTGCTACAAGAACTGAGTATTAAACAAATTCAAAACATGTTCTATGAGAAATCCCAAATTCACAAAATATACAAGTACATTTTTATAATTACATCACATCACATTCACAGCATGCTTAGGCAGGAGAGCCCAGTCAATAGACTTGTGCCATTGTGAAGGTTCAGTCAAAGGCACAGAGAGGTATCGGTCAACCCCAGAGTTGTGCTCATGTGAATATGAATAAGAAAATTTATCAACCTACAAGAGCTAGATTTGTATCATTACTCCCATCAAATTATTGAAAATCCTTGTTTGACTGCTTATTGTTACAGTCTTGATGCACTAGTGAACTGCACATTTTTCTGGATTCAGTAGGGAGGCATTACTTTTGCCATCAAGGAAGTCATAGGAAAGGTGACTGGTAGCAGTCCCAGGCAGGATAAAGTCATTAACAGAATTAATTGAAGAAAAGTTTACACACTATTACAAGAGACAAAAGGGAGGCCCACATGGCAGAGTTGGTGGAATATGGCCACACCTGTAAATACTGTACCTTCGCATTATATTTAGAGAGGGATCTTAAAACGCATCATCTTGACTTGTGATTTCTGCCGGGGTGACCAATCACATGCAAACAGCTTAAACGTTTAAAGAGCGTTACTATCTAAAAATAGGTTACCACAGCAGACGTGACATGTAATAAATAAAAATACAAGTAGCTAATAAACAAATGCATGAGTAGGTGTTCTTTACCTACAATATTTACATTAGCAGTGTGATGCACTGGCTAGAGGGCTGACTGGAGAAAAATATTAATATAGTAATTATTAAACTGTTCATAAAAATCATGTAATACCAGCTATCCAAGATAAACAAATACAGCAAAATAAGGTCAAAGGTTAATGCGATTAGACTGACATGCAATGGTGGTCCAGCCCTAAAAATGAACTAAAACAAAATGAAAACTGGAAAGTTGGAATATCTTATTACACTGCTGTATGTGAGCCTTCTGCATTTTTGACCCAAGTATGTTGGCTCAATGAGGTCCAGAGGTGGACACAAGATGTTGGAGAAGAGGACCCCCGAGCATCTAAATGACCTCCCTGTTGTTCCGAATAGCACAGCATAAAACCATACTGAAGACCATTCCAATGATCTGTATAAAAAGGGGAAACTCTTAGAATCAGTTATACAATAATTAACAAAATAATCACAAACTTTTTTGCAGTAAACTGACAACTACATACCATGACACCTGCGATGCCAATACCCACGTATCCAATGATGATGAGTTTTTCATTGAAGAAGTCATTTATAGCTGTGGTACATCTCTGGGGAAAAAGGCAATGTAGTTTCATGTTTTTTCTTGTTAAATTAATGTCCTGTGGTGTAATGTAATAATTATAAACTGGCTTACAGAATCAAGTGACAGATAAAAGGCTTCCCTACTGTTTGTTTTTTCTTCCTCCAAACCCATAATGTTTTCTACATGCCACTGTTTCTGCTCTGCAGTAGCATTTCCCTTCCAGTTTTCTGCACTCCTATCCAGACTCTCCCCTCTAAACAAAAGGCCATCAGTGCCATCTACTGGGCTAAGCAAGAACTTATTACAGCAGAAACATTCATGGAATTTTTAAAGAAAATGGCAGTTGCCCGTTCTAAATCTTTCTGCATAATTTAAACATCAACATGCAATCAGAGTCATCCTCAGTGGGTTGAGGTGAAATGTGGCATTTTAGAGAAACATGCTAAGACAGAATTGTTCACAGTGGTAGTGGTGGTGGGAACCATACATTTAAAGCATTTAATGTCTCCAAAAGCTCATCACAGAGGGCTGTTATATGAAATGGTTATGAAGATGTTACCTCATGTCTGAGACACTGACATGATAGACTTGTAATAAGGTTTTGGTTAAAAAAAACAAACATTTTAAATATATATTTATGAGGGAGAGGTTTATGCAGGGCACTGATTCCTGTAACAGCTTAATATCCGAATTTACCAAAATTTGCATGTGCATATGAAAATAGTAAAACTACTTTGTATCGACCTTTGTGCTGGTGCAAAACAGGGCCCCTTGTGTTGGTTTGAATACATTAACGAAGGGCATAACATAACAAAACTGTACCTTGGCTTCAGTACAGTCTGTAGAGCTGGTATCGGAATCACAGCAATCAAGCTGAGAATGAAGAAAAAACATTAAATAAACAAACAGGCAGACAGCAATACAGGGGTTGTACATCAAAATGTTGTAAATGTATGTGTTCAATATGTTGTACATACCATTTTTTGGTACATGGAGATGATCGCAGTGTTGTTCCCACTGTCTTTGATGGAAATGTAGAACCTTTGGACTTCTTCAAGGACCTGAAACAAAAAAATCAATTCAGGGCACCTGGTCATGTCATATTGTTAGTAAATATAAGCATTTAAACTCAAAATAAATATCACTGCTGTATCATACAGTGCTTGAATAACCTTATCTTTCTTCAAGAAGCCAAAAACTCCAGCAGCGATTTCTGCACCAAAAATCACTAGAAGGCATGCGAAGAACTAGAGAATAAAAGAGGACAGAAGACACATTCACCTTTAATCACTAGCATCTATACAATAATGATATTTCTGTCCAATAGTGAGTATGAGATAATGTGATAAGCAACCTGTAGAAGACATGTACCTTATAAACAATTTATAAATAAATTAATCGACACTGAATTGTATCAAGAGAATGGTGTATGGTGACACAAGGGCCAGAGCAGGGGAACACAGCTCTTACCCACCGATCCTAGAAGACACTGTGATTCCCTCACAGCCCCACAGCAACCAAAGAAGCCCACCAGCATCATAATGCCTCCAGCTCCAATCAAAATGTACACAGCTGGAAAGAGAGCAGAAAAAACTGGTCAGCCTCACAATCACACAAAAATGCAAACTGTGAATTTTGCCGTTTGAATATTATTCAGCCAACTGATGAAGCACCCACCTACATTTGAAATATATGACCACATATGCAATAACTTATTTATTAAATTATTATATATGCATCATTAGTCATTTAAATTTAGATTCAAGGTCAATGTTACTTTGTCATCAGCAACTGTGTAAATGCACATAGTGAGATTAGACAACATTTCTCCATGGGCCCCAGTAAAAACATATAGCACATGCAACAAGTTGTGACAGACACAATACAATAAAAGTAGCATAACATGTAAAAGCAGACTTGGAATAGGAGGTAAAAATTTCTGGAGATACTAATATTGCACTACAGAATGTGATATTTCACCAGAGTAAACAGTATCGGTGAATCACATTGAGTTAGTGTTAAATTCTAAGTAGTTGTGTGAAGTAAATGTATAAAATGGCAAAATATGAAGCTACAGAAGTTATATGAGAAATATGCAAGGCTTAAAATATGATATGTAACTTATATCCAGAGGTGGGCAGTAGGCTAATAAATGACAATCACATTAGGTCAGAATATTATTTTTAAGTCAGTGCTTAAAGAACAATGACCATGCTTCATTACAGTGAATAATTAGTCAATTAGTGAATAATTTGTACTCAGAAAAAAATACATATTGAAGATTTCTTGACGTATGGTGATGCTATATTCCTACGTAAAAATTTGTATATATCGGCCAACAATATTTTTATCTCACAAACGTACTGGCTATCTACAATTCCACACATCACCAGAGGTTGGCAGTATAAACACATGTTCTGCAGCCATTGTTTTGGGAGTTACAGAGCTGTGTTACTACATGCCCTTCTCTTTACTGACAATGAGATCAATGAGACTACAGAGTGAACCAAAATTGGAGGACAGTATTATTTATTTATTTATACAGAACAATTAACTTTCAGCAGTAAAAACACTCACTCTAGTAGCAATTTCTCAGGGTCAGTCCTTATGGAGAAATATATTTGAAACAGAAAAGGGGAACAAAAGACATCTGGCTACCTTTCCTGGAAACATCATAACATAAAGCTACATAACATACAGAGCGGGTGTTTGTGGTGAGCTGAATAAGAGATAAAAATGCTTTCTTACACATTTAGTTGGTGATTCCCAACAGTCAAAATTAGTTTCAGCATGACTATGAGGTACTTCCCCATGGCACACAAATGTGCACACAGTGCAGATCGCCTAAAGCAGTCAGTCTGTTGGTTCAATACTGCTTTGCATTTTCCTTCAGTTTGAGGGAGTCTACTGTTGTATGTAAAGTACAGCTCATCTCAGTATAGCCATCACAAAGCCGAGTCAAAGGCCTTCACAGACACACACGGATCAGCATAAACAAGCCAGTCTTTGTGTACGGAACACACTCGACCTAATATGGCCAACACAAGCTTAAACGGTATTGCACTGAAACACTAATCTTATTTACCATAAACTTCCACTGCATGCTTTTAGCTGAGACTAAGCTTAGCATTTAATTTGTGGAGTATGTTAACCCCCTGACACCCATCAAAATTGAATAAACTGGAAAAATCTTCAGTACACAGAAATAGCCTGACTTTACATTTACATACACAATGCCAGTCATCTTTCTGGAGGCTGAAATGGTTCTATTTGTACCACAAAGTGGATAAGGAGGAAGCTTCAAAGGTAAAACTACAAGACTGCGGTGCACAGTGTATGTCCTGACCCCTTGTAACCACAGTATCTCATTCTTGGTATCAGATCAGACAGATTAGCCTTCACTCCCCCCATGCATCAGTGAGCCTTGGATGTCCATGGCCCTCTCCCTGATTCACCAGTTGTCCCTCCTTGGATAACTTTTTGTAGGTACTAACTACTGCATACCTGGAACACATAGAAAGACCTGCCGTTCTGGACATGCTGGACTCTAGCCATCAAAATAAGGTCCTTGACAAAGTAGCTCAGCCCCTTTTACTGTTTTCAGCACATCAACTTTAAGAACTGACTGTTCACTCACTGCCCACCCCCTGACATGTATAGTCAATGTTATTCACTCTACCTGTCAGTGGTGTTAATGTATTGGCCGATCAGCGCACGCACACATGCGTACTGCATACATTTATTTCTGCTACTTTTCATACAAGATGATCATTCCCTAAAAGAATCTAAAAAGACAAGCCAGCTGGTGGGTTGCAGGTTGATTATATGACTGTAACTCTCTGATCTAAGTCACTGACATACATTCACATCCTTCTTACCTCCCTCCTCCCCGTTAATGATAGGATCCCTTCTATAGCAACCATTCCCCATGGCCAGAACAGGCCACAGTCTGCTCTTCCACAGGCTGCTCTTCAAGAGGTTGACTCTTCTGAGAATGCTCAAATGACTCTTTTGGATCTTTTGAGGATGCTGTTGCTAGGATGGCATTATCTCCGTAGCGACCCATTGTATTTTCTTGCCACCATGTGAACAGCTTTTAAGTCTAACTAGAATCATAATACGTGATGAATATGACATGCTAATATTTAGGGTGCACAATAGGTATTAGGCAAGGTCTTAGATTTTTCCAAAAACACAATCAGTCAATTTATTATTTTCATTTAGGCTGATATGAGTCACTTTTTATGAGGAAAATAACATGAGGCAGGTAAGAGCATGTACGCTGTATTTGAATGCTGTGGCTACACCTGTACCAAAATGTCACAGCATAATTATGCATAACTGAATGTGCTAAATAGCCAGAGACCTCGAACCTAGAGTGGAGCTCTAAGCGAATACTGTAAAGAATATGTAAAGAATAACAAAGTTTGCCTTAATGCTAATCTACTAGCTTCATACATAATTTGGCTTTCACTACCATTGGAAAAAAAAATGTGATATAAAAATTTATAGTGTCAGAACACCAACCATCTGTCTACATGTCCTGATGTGGTCAAAAATGGAAGGTGAATCATGTTTTAAAAAAAAGACAATTTCACAGTGATTTTAGCTGCTCACTTTTGTTCACTTGAGGAGAACTGGAACCTTATACTTTAATTTTTGATGCTGGCATCAGAGGCATGTTTTTCTTGTAAATGGCACTTCATACTTGGTGCACTTCAGGGATAAATATATTTACCATGGCAGATGCTGGAAATATTTTTTTAATCTATGAATGCGAGGGCAACAGTCATGGAGTCATAATGATGGTCCAGCAGATGAGCTTTGCCGTGCACTACGTTTGGTTTAAAATGTTATAGTAGGGAAACACCAACTGTATTTTTTTTTTTAATATCAGTGGCATTAATAATTTACAATAGTGTTCACTTAAAACTGTGATTTGTCAAAACTCTCACAAAAAACGTTTTATTAGCAGGCTCAATTCCATATTGCAGCCTTCTGTGATATCAGTACTACCATAATGATAATAATGATTAGGCCTGTAACAATCATAAAACTTTAGCTGACAACTGTCATAAGTAACTGCAGTTAACAAAAGTAAGTAGTACAACTCTTACTAGTAGGGCAACTCTTTAAGCACAAGCATGAAGTGGCCAGATTATGGTCATTGGTGGCCTAGTGGTTAGGACATTGCCCTTGTGAACTGAAGGTCACAGGTTCAAGTACCAGCCCGGGCACCACTGAGGTACCCTTGAGCAAGGTACCATACTGCTCCTCGGGCACTATTTATAGCTCCCTGCTGCTCCACGTGTGCACACATGATGGGTTAAATGCAGAGGTCACATTTCGTTCACAATAACAAATAGTCACTTTAACTTTCGGAGATGTACTAGTATCATGAAGAATTATAATAGGGCAATGCAAAAAAATTGACAGTGTAAACCATGAACATGACAATGCTTTAGGGATCATAAGGATTCAATCATTTATGAAATTTTATGCATCTGCATTGACTGAACACCAAAGTAAAAAAATATCAGAATTAAAAAGTATCATACAGTTTTTTGAATGGAATTGTGGGCTCTACTGTTAAACTGCATAGCTCCCGAATGACAACTTAAGCTCAAATAAACAAACATTACTCAATATTTCCCTAAGTTAAGGTGTTAAAAGGTAAACCTTTAGAGGAGTCTCAATAAGTAAATTTTTGGTTTAATTACTTTAACAAGGGTTTGCCTCAAAACTATGATAGAAAATGCAGACAATTCACATTCTGTTTGCTTTACTGTAAACATATGATTGTGAAAGATGCTAATTACTGCTTTTAGCTTAAATGACTATTATCCGCTCAAATAATTAACAGGGGCTCATGGAATAAAAACAACAAGACAAATAACAATAAAATCATGTATTGTGCATTCTTATTAAAGTCATTGAGACAGAAGACCCAACATGAAAACACTGCCCTGTCTTGCCTCCTGTTTTCCAACAAATCAAGCTCATGCAGGAGAACTTAGCTGGATGTGTGTGAAAAGCAGCAAAGTCATTTTCCCCCGGTTCCCTTTGAGCTGAGGAAGGAGTTCAGCCACTTCACACTCTAGTCTAATTAAAACCCTGGGGAGACACTAAGCTGTTGTTTTCCTTCACACAGGACAGAGGAGACTACAGCAGAGAACATGAGGCCCCTGCTCTTCTCTCTACTCGCTGACTGCCACAGGGATGGAAAACATGCAGCCACCATTTTAGTCTGTAAACACTGCTGGTGCATTTCAGATACAGAGCCCTGACTGCAAACTAGGTTTTGCAATAACCAAATACAGTGGTTTTTACCTGTGACATATTGAAATAGGTAGGTGCGTGTGCCATGGAAATGATTAACTTTGCATTTTTTAATAACTGCATGAGGTCATGGGGCAATTAAAAAAAAGTAAACAAGGAGAAAGACAGTGATCTGATAGGAATTGTTCATCACTGTAGAAGAACACTCTGAACACTATTTATAGAGCAGTTACAGTTTCTGTGCAACAGAAACTATCACCAATAGGCTAATGTGTCTACTTGACAGTGATCTGTATTGTAACTAAATACTGCAACACAACCTATATCATTTTCAAACCTAAATAATTAATGAAAATGCATACATTTAAGTACAGTGAGAATTATTTATGAGAGCAAGTTAGTTCACTGGCACAACAAATATGATAAAGACTTAATGGCCTTCCCTCTGTACAATCAATAGCAGCAGAATGAAAAAGAGCTTTTTCTATAAAACTAACATTGAGTATTCTTATGTATTTTCAGGTTCCGCAGAATGAACCTGAAGACAAACTGAATGTCTTTGAAGGAAAAATAACAGCACGCTCACAATCAAGCAGGTGGAAAATAGTTGGAGTGCTAAGGCTGCTATTGCATCACTCCAGTAAAGAAAACCTAAACCTCCTACTCGCCCACCAGGTCAAGCGAAGCGTAAGAAGCCACTGAGCGATAGCACGATGTGTTTGATGATGTAAGAGGTAATCAATTCAATGAAACTCTCACTTGGAATTTGAGAAACAATGGAGCCAATGTTATGAGAAAGATGTTACAAGAATGAGCATGTAGAAGAAATGCTGTTTTACTGATCGTTATAGCTTAATGCAAAACAGCCTCTGAATCACTGTTTTACTTTCTTCTCTGCTAGAAACAGAACAGCAATGAAGGAGAAGTCGTGACAGTTTTAATTACAAAAATAATGAAAAAAAAAAAAAAAAAAAAAAACCTCAGTCACTTTGGTTTTTAGTCATTATTATGTGGGTGAGGGCAATATCATATTTATCATTATGCTTTTCTGAGCACATAGTAGATATTGTCCATACTGAAAGGACACTGACCAGGAAAGGGTGAGAATAATTAGCCTCATCATGTATTGTTAAAATAATGTTGCCATATTCCCAAATTGCCCACCCCTACTGTTATATGTTGTAAATCTGTCCCAAAGACTGTAACATGACAGATACCCTCACCATAAAATAGATTAATCTATTTTATGCTTTTATGAATCTAGATGAATCCAGCATGAATCTGAATTTTTCCCACATTTTACCCCTTTCTGTATAGATTTTCTCAAGAACCACCAAATACATACTTACGTACTCACTTGTTCCTTCCCAGACATACAAATTCTCACCCACCCACGTGGTTAGGACCTTGCCCTTGTGAACAGAATGTTCCCTTGAGCGAGGTACCGTCCTGCTACACTGCTCCCCATGCACTTCTCATAGCTGCCCACTGCTCCATGCACATGTGATGGGTTAAATGCAGAGATCACATTTCACTGTGGTGCACTTTGTATGTGATTGAGTGTGTTCACAATGGCAAATGTCACCTTCACATCACCCAAAAATACACCATGCACACCTCCGAATGCCTCCTCTTCCCCTGAAAGCTCCAGATGTTTCACACAAGAAGCTTAAATTAGTTTGACACAATATTCAAATAACCAACAAACGAAATGACAACCTGTTTTACATGATGGTACTCAAAACGTAACTAAAAAATTTTAAAGGTCTACCAACAGACCTGCCAAAATTTTTCCCTTAACCACTTAAGACATAAAACTGATCGCTAATGACCCTCAGTTTGAGATTAATGAGGTGAATGAACAAAAAGCCACTTCATCCCACCAGCTCACCAGGTCAGTTCTCAGGGGAAATAGTCCAGGGCTGAAAAGAAAATAACCCTATCCTAAGTCACGGGCTACAGATACATGCTCTTTCCTTTGAGGAAGAACCTTTAGCCATTAGCTGGAGTTACCAGCATCTCCCTTTAATTCAACATGACTGAGCCCAATATTGGATCCCCATCCCCCATTACAGAGACTGTTGCAAGTCTTTACACAAGACTGCGGATTGGGTTAGCCTTATACAGGACTTATAAAGAAATTAAATTAGGCAGTTAGAGTTGGTCCATGGATGGTCCTACAGATTTTGTAAAAAGACTTCAAGAAAATTCAGTGTTTTAGACTATTAAACACAGTGATTTTGAAAATAAATAAATAAATAAAATTAAATGAGGTGAACATTGGGTGGGGCATTTAGAAAAAAAAAGTACTATCAAGACTCCACAATGCATTTTTATGATACAGATCACAAATAAAAATAATAGTGCCACATTTAAACATATTTTTAAAAATTATTCAGCATTCACTTATTGTACTCCATTATAATTAACCAGGCCAAATGTTACATTGTAATGCAACATAGTTAGTCTGAGTTTAAATATGTACAAAATCTGCTACGT
>JBBPDA010000105.1:21008768-21042397 GCA_037974385.1 Arnoldichthys spilopterus | reverse complement strand
TATACACACACACACACACACACACACACACACACACAGTATATGGGGATGCAACAAAATTTCATCTGAAACAAGTATGAGTCCACTTCTCATAAACAGGATTTCTTGCTTGACACACACAAGCAAAAGTCCCTCCGAGCAGCTTTTCACTACATTGGCCTTTGACATTGTCAAATCCAGGTTTCTGTAGTCAAATGTAAAAATTAAACAGAAAATTTTTTATCCCATTTATACTGGCCATACAAATTTCATTAAAGAACCTTCCCTAATCCAGCTTGGATGGTGCTTAAGACCAATGAAGTTGTTCACATAATAGGTAAACAAAACTGTATTTCTCCATTCCTGTGGTTACAAAATGTATGAAGAGGGTAACCCCAATAAGGTAGAAAATCTTATAGTTAGCACAGTGAACCATCACCTAACATTACATGGACAATGCTTCTGCATATTAGGCTTATGGAACCTGTACAAATGATACTCACCAATAAAGAAGGTTTCAGGGGCTCCATCTTCATTCAAGAGTGTGGCTGTATTGGGGTCAAACCTCAGCCACAATCCCACTGCCAACACCAGTGAACCTGACAGCTGAGAAAAAATGCAATTAATTTGCCTTTCTTCTGCATGAAGTTGCTGTATGTATGGTACACATCTAAATAATGCATAAAGCAAAAATAATCTCACATTCCAGGTACCTGGGTTCCCACTTCATACCAACCAGGGCATCCCTAACAGAGACAGGCTACAAAATCCTAAAATGGTTTTACCTGGAGCTTTTTGTTTTTGGAATCTACACAAAAGCGCCCTTTATGACATTGGGAGAACTGACGTGACTTTGTTACTTTGTTTGGCTGTTAAAGTTCCCAATGGAATATCCTCAGCTGAGACAGCCCATTGATTGAAACTCTGTAAGATAAAGATCTGTGTTGTGCTGTCTAAACAGAGCCATCTGTCCTTCTGTAAGGATACCAATGACAAACAGTTGAGTCAAGTGTGTCTTCAGACCTCTTAGCTCTCCATTAACCTCTCAGGGAACAATTTAGCATAAGAACCACAAAGTGGGAGCTGCCAAATGAGTCATTAGTTTTCAGAGTTTCTTGCCAAGCTCCACTAAAAGAACAGCAAAGAAAATGCCATTCCAGCCCAGATTTAAGTCTGTCCAGGGGTAAAACAAGCATAATTGATGGGCAGGGACTAAGTTTGTTTGGGTTTGTCTGGTGTGCTTCTACATACTGACCTTTTGTTTAAAACTGGGAGAGTTTCAGACCACGATTTAAGCCACAATTTGGTCTAATATGGTTCCCTTTTGTTGGTGGCCTTAAATTTAAAATACTGAATTCCAGGAATATTCAGACTCACTCTTGTCAGACTCACAAAGTGATGTGTAATAGTATCTAAAAGAAGGTAAACAGATTAATTTTTAGGTCTGCCCTGCATCCCAAGACAGTCAACCCGACCACTCCCCCACTGCTGTGATCAGCAGGCAGGCTGTGCCAGTCTCACAGGCCTGCCGTCATTTCTGCTGGAATCCTCCATGCCATGGCACTGTCCCCTCAAATCCCCACCATGCCCATGCTTTCACCCCTCCCAGTCACTACACCAAGCGGGGACACAACAGTCCACTTCTTTGCCTATCCAGTCAAAAACAAAGGCATCACTGTGCAATGCAGTGACACCACTCTTCAGATAACCAATGACTGCAGTCACTGTGCCCTCCATTACAGTATTCTTATGCTAACCACTTAAGCAGATCTAATTTGACCACTTCATTAGTGCAATGATGTAAAAACTACACAAGGGTAGATTTTGGAAAGTTTCCATTACATAGGAGTAATTTGGTTGGAATATGAGAAGTAAATAATAATAAATGATAATGGATAATAAATAGATGAATAAATGAATATATAAATAATATAGCATTAAATAAAAACTGAATTATAAGAAAATATTTACCATATATTTCAGATATTGCAGTGGGGTAAAAAGACTGTGCACTAATGTGCTCCAGACTTTCTAATGTGAACACCTGATCCCGTTTCATCAACCTTCCTGCTCTAGTGGAACATTCAGAACTATGAACAAAAATACACTCCCAAGTATTTGTGTAAAGCAAAAGCACAAGGTTGGGCTGAACATGAAAAGTCCTTTTGGAAAAGAGAACCTCAGAGATTGGTGCAGATTTATGAAGTTCGTTTTAAACGGAAATAATATTTAGCTTGCAACAAAGGAGTGTGACAAAGGAGGACCTGCTCTGAAGTGAACCATGAAGTTTCCATCACTCAGAAGAAAGCTGAAGCTCCAACATGCTTGAAGGCGACGTGACTTTATGGTCCAAAAAATCAAGTACATTTCATGCTCATTTGGATGTTTACTTCTTCCAAACATTCATGTATTGTATCCTTATAGCAAGACTGAGAAACAAGACAGCTCAGTAACTTGACATAAAGTTACTTATTGAAGTCATTGCAGTCTTAGACAACATATGCTCTGTAAAACTCAAAGCACTGGTAAATAATCAGATCATCTGAAAATAGATCATTCCCTGAATTTAATAGATTTAGAAGATTTGTATTGAATTTAGACAAATAAACTGATGGGATTTCTTTCCTTTATGGTCTGATAAAGTGAACATTGCAGTGGCCTTCCAGCACAATCAAGTGTTGAGTGAGATTAGATAGGTCACAAAAATACTGAATAACAACACAAGAATGCTACATTAAATAACGTTTAGGAAAAAAAAACATCTAAAAAGTAAATACATCATGCCAGGAGCTAATGAGAAAGACAAGTTTTACTGAAAAACTTAAATGACAAAGAAAAAAAAACAACTTAACAGGTTAAGCTGACATGCTGATAAGTTTCACTGAAATAAAACTAATGACCTAGTTTTACCCTGTTACACACACTAATAAGTAATAAGTAATAAGTAACTATTAAAAATCAACAAAAGTGCATTCTCATGAGTGTATAAAGCTGGCCAGTAAAATATTGTATGAGCTTCTGAACTGTCCATCATCTATTGTAAGTGTGCAAATATTGTTTTATTCACACCTGCTGGTACAACTGAAGTCTGGATTAAATAACTACATTTCATCTAATCCCCGACAACAGAAATGTGTGCTTGTAACAATTTAGACCAGGAAATACAGTCACATTTAATCTTAAACTACCTTTAAATGCAACCCATTATAGGTTTGTTTGTATTTTGCTTTAAAGCCATTTTAATGCAAAAAATGTGCCAAAATTTGAGTTTACTCAAAATTTACAACAATGCATATTTGAGTTAGTCTGAATTTATCAGCTTAAGTAACTCCACATTTCTGTAGCATTTACGTTAGGGTAACTTTGCTTTTTCATTACGAAATGCAGTATGGTTTTATAGAACAGATAACCATAATCCCAAAAAATGAATCCAGTTATTAAAGACATTAAAGCTTAACAGTATGAATAAATTGATAATTTTAATTAATCAGCTAAATGTGCTGGCAGCCAGTTATAAAAGAAGACAACAACTGTAATGTGATTCTCAAAAAGGATTAATCTTACACTTCAAAGGACAATAACCCCTTTTACAGCTCTCTCTTCTGCATGAGATAAAGACATGTAAAGTCTATAATACATATTAATCATTTGCATATTTATTGCTTAGGTCAATAAAACACAGGACATTCTTTTAAGAGGTTCAAGGGCAGTTTTGTGCTTTTGCTCTGCATGCACTACATAACCCTGGAGATGAAGAAGCTGGAGAAAAACAGATCAATGCTAGATACAACCAATGCCTGCAAACACCTTAATCACGATGTTGCCTTACTTGCAATTATTTGCAATTACAATGTTCAGCAGTTTATAGTAACTAGTGTTTTCATCATTTATAACATTTCTTATATCCACACTAATTTTTAGGCCTGTAAATACACAATGAAATATGAAATCAACTGCTAGAAGCAAGTAAGTCTGCTGAAGAGCTGGGAGTGGAACAGTTTAGCTATGTTGTGCCATAGGAATGTAAAGCAGGAAATGTCACAACTGTCGTTCTTCGTCAGCACTGCAGGCCTCCTAGAAAAAGTGTGTGCAAATACAGGGTCATGAAAGTTTCTACCTATGAATCTTCTCCTTTTTCTGTCATGGTAGCTAGAACAATGCTCCTGGTGAGTAGAACAATGAGGAGCACTAGCACATCATTAATGTGGGTCCTTCAGAAATGGTGAAGTCTGTTAAGGTCTTCAGAAGAAATACAAAGAGAAACACTCAAAACAACAGAATAAACCCACCCAGTGCAGCCACTGGACCACCTGCCACTACATCGGATACAGCAATTGTAAAAAACATATTTCAACTATATGAAGAGATACACAGAAGTAGCAAAAACCCACCAATACTAATGAAAGCTTATACAACATAAAGGAGTATAAGGCATTTTTCCCACCTGCCTCAGTCTTAGAGTTCATTAACCGCATTACACTGCTGACAGCTCAGCGACTAGCTTACTACACTTCTCTGTTAGTGACCACACCATAGCTCTTATTGGATTATTACATGGAACAAATGCAAAATCCTGCCCTTCTTAAGCAGACTGAAATGTTTCCACACATTGTATTGGAGCACAAGGTCGAAACGAACCAGCCTAGTGCAGGAGTGCACCAGTTGCAGCTAGCTAAGCGCAGGAACTCGTTTCTCCTCCTCGGAGTGAAGGACCTCAGACAAACACTGGCAGGTAATGTGATGTGATGTGATGTGATGTAACCGTGGGGTTCGCGCTAGTGCGACTTGCAGGATGAAAAGAATCCTAAATGATTCCTAGCGAGTGCCACACTTACCCAGAAGATGAAGTTGAAGACGAAAAGCAGGTATTTCACACATTTCATGCCGCCTTGCACGTTGCTCATGTTGCCCGTCGTCACGTCGGCGCGTGCCCACCGTTTCGACTATTGTGTTTTTAAATCGCAGGGCAATTCCCCAATTCGTGCCAAATGAGCAGCTACCTGAAGTATTTTTTTCGCAAACGTGAAGCCAATGAACGCGGGCTTATAAACAGAAAAGCTCGAGTTCAACGCGCCCTGGCAGCAGCAGCACCACCCCCGGCCTGCAGCAGGGTGGAGCCTCTTGGGCACCGTTTAGCGAAGCCAGAACACATCGCACATACACAGCGTGTAAAACCAGTTACTACTGATGAAGTTGTGCAGGCACCTGTGTTTTTTTTGTTTTGTTTTTGTTGTTTTTGTCGTTGTTTTACATTATATTTAATTCCGGCTCCAGATAAATAAAAAATTACTAAATTAATGTCCTTTGTTTATATCAAGCAATTCTATTCTGGCTTGTGATTGGGTTTGGGCAATCACATGATTTACAAAAACGAAGAAAAGTGAAGGTGTCGTGGAACTGATTGAATTAATGAGTTATTGAGCACTTTTGAGACGATTAATGCTGTGCTCTAATAATAAAATAATATATGTATATATATATATATATATATATATATATAATGTTTTTAAAATTAGAGCACAGTATTAATGATGAAATCGTTCTGAAAGTGCCTGCTGTATTTCTTTATTTTGCCATTTCTTATTTATTTATTTATTTAACCCCCTGGCTTTTTGTGTGCTGTGTTTGTTTGTATTTGTATTTGGTTATTATTATACACTATTCAATAAAAAATTTTCATCTTGATAAAAGTTGTGGCCCTTTTAAAATTTTTTTCAAAACAGATTTGGTTATTGTACATGGCTCAGTCACTGCATGTTCTTACCTCAGAGACATCATCATCATCCCCTAATTCCTCCAGAACACCCCCAACTTTCTGTTCATGGATGATAATGCACCACCACATCGTGGCAGAATTGTCACAGCTCGACTTCAGGAAGTTGGAGTGCCTCATATGGTATGGCCATCAATGTCCCCTGACCTGAACCTCATAGAGCACTGGGACCAGTTGAAGCAGAGACTGCATGATTGTACCCCACCCCCACGTGACCTGGCAGAACTGCGTGTAGCAGAGTGGAATGCATTGCCTTAGGACAACATCATGAAGCTAGTGAGGAGCAAGTCAAGCTGTCATTGCGGCAAATGGTGGAAACACCCGCTACTGACATTGTCAATTTTTGTTATATGGGGCTATCCCTGTTATTGTCTAAATGTTTGGGGTGATAAATATTCAACTAATGAAAATGGTGTTTCTTCTTTTACATAATTAGTAATATCAAAGGGAAATTTTATTAATTTTATTAAAGTTTAGAGCAAATAGAAAAAGCACTCATGCAAATAACAATATACCTAACTTTTTGTGAGTAGTATAGATGCTTCAACACCTTTCACACTGTGAGTGCTGGGATAAGCTCCATCATGCCCTACAACCCTGACTAGTAAAGTGAAGTAAGAATTTGCCATTGTGAACACACCCCATTAAACAAAGTGCACCACAGTGTGAGCTCTTCATTTAACCCATTCATTGTGAAGCAGCTGACAGCTATCAACAGCACCCAGGGAGCAGTGTAGCAGGACGGTATGCTGCTCAAGGGCCCCTCAGTGGTACCTGGGCTGAACATGGGCCCTCTGAACATGGGCAAGTCTCTAACCATTAGGCTACCACTGCCCACATGCGCTATATATATACAGTGGGGAATGGGGAAAGATTCACAAAAGAAATTGCCAGGGTCTGACATATTGACTTCGGCACTGATTGAGCCACCCACCATTTCTTTAAAACTGCAGGGAAAATGATCCTTCTCATCCTACGCCCTTATTCTCTTTCACACCTTCACCTTGTATGATTGTTTTGGTAGTTTCAAACAGTGCATTCTTCAGCTGAAGCCAATAATGCTGCATGTTTTTAATAGGGTGAAGAACACTGTTTTATGTGCATGTGTTTAATTCACAGGGATCCTTTCATTTTTAAAATTCTGAGCTGATCTTCTACAAGACCAAGTACAAAGTTCATAGTCTTCCCATGTGACCAGGTATTCAGAGTATTCTTTATTCTCTCTCTCTCTCTCTCTCTCTCTCTCTCTCTCTCTCACACACACACACACACACACTAAACAATACATCACTCACAATCGCTGTCAGTCCTCCCTTTCACACTAAGATGGTATTGTCTGTCTGCATGGGGTCACACTCAGGGCATTCCACAGTATGATGTCTTGCCATAGCTCAGAGATAATCCTGTCTTCACATTCACAATTATTATTATTATTACACACTAATAATTCATCTCAAGTACGTGCACATACTACAGATGTATTAAATGAAAGTGTTACTGCTCAATGGACTCTTGTTTTTTAAAAAGCTGGTTATTTTACTATATTTTATTTTAGGACTGCATGTTTGAGTTATCCGTGGGCTTTGTATACCTTGCTTCTTACAGAAATTATAGTTTGGCCCACATTGTGTTGCTATTTTTTACTGCACTTTAGAGCATTCTGTCACACCCATTAATTACCATCTGTACACTGTCAAACCATCTTGTGTGTTTGTGTGCAAGCAGGCATAAATTTTAATGCTCTGATGCCAAAATATAGGGGCTGTCAGTACAGCTCAGGTCGATTTTGTGCTGCCATTACCTTGTCAGACACATGCACACACATGGGCACACATACACACACACACAAACAATCATTATAAAACATGTCTAGCCCAGACCTCTGTTTGCCTGAACTTTGTCACTGACATTGTAAAAGAGCTCAACCTTGTTCTAAAGGGAGGAATACCCTCTTGCCTCATATAGCAGAAAATCACTTTAGCATCTGAGTGTGAGATTCAGCACTCTGATGATTATAGCTGTGAACTTACCCTCATGTCCTATAATAATTTTACCCATTGATTATTAGATTCCTTTCATACGTCCAGGTCTCCCCCTAGTGGCTCAACAGGTTCACAGTTGTTTTTTCCCCAAAATCACGTAGCCCAGTCAGTACTACACCCTGTAGAGGAATGCAGTGTGGAAAAATGTATATATTTAATTGTGCTCTCTGGGCCATGCAGCAAATTTGTAAAGTATACACACAATATCAACCTTAGGTTGATTCTGTCTCTTCCACTTGTGAGTGTACAAAGCAGTAATGAATTCTGATATCCTGATTTCCAGCACTGAATGTAGCCACCAGTGATCTTTAGAAATCTGTTCCTATTTTAAAAAATAATAAAAAGGCAAATATGCCAAACAAACGCTAGGGGGCGACCGGGCATGCATTTTAAACTTTTTGGGTCGCAGGCCTTACATGTTAGCTGTGTTGTTTAGGTCTGAGGTTTTCCAATTAATTCTGTACAACTGTGGTTAAAACCACAGAGCATCTGATTGATCTGATGAGATCTCTGAGTTTTATGCTTCTGTAATCTTCAGCTTACATAAATGTAATTAATATTCCATACAGAACACCATTGAACAAAATTAGCTCATTGTTTCTGTCTTTCCTTAGGGAGCTGTTCTACAAACAGCCCCCATAACTGTTAATCCCACTTTAAAGTGTGAAGGAAGGTTTCTCAGATTGTTAAACAAGGTATTGGGGGTTTACTTTATTCTCATACAATGCCTCCACGCAGTGTTGTAATTAGGAATGTTTTGTCCTGCAGAGGACGGTGACAAAAGAACAGGAAATCCTGCTCCGGTAGCTCATTAATCATAGAATATTATTCATGCTGTCATCAAAGAGAATGAGATATGTAGCTGACAGCTGCATGTCTACCTGATCCTTTCAAATGATTGATAACCTAAAGCTCTTCTAGGCTGGATGGTTACTGACTGATGTTACTATAAATGCATGAGAGGGAAATATGTGTGTGTGTGTGTATTTAATTCTGTGAGGACCAAATGTCCTCATATGAATGCTGTAATATTTTGCTGGTCCTCACGATGAATGATGTTCTTTTATTCACAATTCCAATGTTTTTAAGGAAAAACTAAAAGAGCAGATATGTTGTCTTTTATTTACTGAGGTTTAGGTTAGGGTTAGGTTTAGAGAGAGAGAGAGACTGCATTACTGTTCAAAAGTTTGGAATAATTTGCCATATTAATATGATGATGACATGGGGGTCATGCTGGCTTCTTTGCAAATGCATAATCTTGTGCATGGCCCTGGCCCTGACGTTAACATGTAGCCATGCAGCTTTGCTTAGCTTGATCTGCACTATCATTATGCTCGTATGTGTGATAATCTAGCTGATCAACTAGATGGTTGCAGTTAATTTTTAACATGTTCTTTACATTAAGCAGGGCTTAGAACATATGGGTTCAATGATATGGCTTGCAGTTATTCTGAGTTTTTCTGGTGAGTCAGAAACATCACATCATTTTATCTATTAATAGATAAAAAATAAGATAGGAAATTACTCTTTGGTCTTAGAACAGACTGATTTTTCAATTTTGTGCAATATATTGTTGTTTTTTAGCAAGTCTGTGTTTTAATTAACTAATAAACAAACATAAAATTGTGTTTATTCTATTAAAAAGCTATTTATACAAATATGAAACTTTCCAGAGTGAGAGGAAAAAACACCATTTATGATGTATTTGGTTCAAAGTCACAATAGCAGGAATAGCAAAAAAATCAAGAGGCAGTGGTTCTGTTTGTGTTCATATGGTTTCCTGTAGTGCATTCCAATCGAAGTTGCACTGCCTGTGATTGATCGTGTACAGAGTGTAAGGGAGTTTTTTCAAAGAAATCCAAAAGCAAACTAAAGTATTTTGCCACAGTTTGAGAAAGTGGTCAAAATGCAGCAGATGAGCAGAATACCTAAACAACTAACTAACAAAAGACTCCAAAGCAACACCAGAGCAAGAGCAAGCAACAGATTTGAGGATCATTTTCAGCAGCAATGTTGTAAGGTCTATACAAAGGACTTGCACATTCTACAACATTTATACATTGGCTTTATTGTTAAAAGCATTAATTCCAAACTTTTGATTTGTAGTGTACTGCAGAAGACTTAATGGTATCCTTGCTTCATAGCATGTCCTGACCAGCCATGCAAACTGTGTACAAAAACATGGGCACAACAGGAAGTGCAGGGGAAATATCACCACACTAAACTGAAATGTGTCACTCATAACTCTGTAATTGAAAGCAGGATTTCATTTCTCATGAAAAACAATCATAAACACTGCAGGTGCCCACATCCACATCTCCTCATGTAGGGGCAGTACAGGCAGCCACTAGAATTTTGGAACCTATATAAGAACATAATACTGGACCCTCAATATAATATAATAATATAATTATTATTTTTTCAGTTTCTATTTTAGAAAACATAAAATTTTTTTATCATGTGAATTGCAGAATACTAAGGGACTTTGTTTGCAATGGTATTTGTGCTCCACGGCATGATCCAGCCATTCACACAACACAAACACTGAACACAAAGAGCTGACAAAGAACCTTATTAGTAATGTGGCAAACTAGCAGTTCTGTCCGTTGATCTGCATGAACTTTGATCTTTGACACTGCATATCTAAATCCTGGGATTCAAGACCTTCAGACATGACTTCATCATTTGGCCATGCACCTGACCTTTGGCATGCTGCCCCCTTCGGTTCATGCCAAACTCTTTGGTTCACCACTGATGAGGTCAAACTGACCAAGCCACAACCCACATGCATTCCTCTCCACATTCACCAAATGAAGTGGGATTACCTGCTTGTGATGGCTAGAATTTGTTTGATTTTAGTTAAGTTTAGATTAGTTTTATCTACAGGGTTGACCAGACACTTAGGTTATGCTGAATGTTCCTGAGTTTTTTTGCTAGCTTTGCTGAGCCAAGGACCACTTTTAATATTAAAGTAAATACTGACACTCCAACCTCCCTCATAGTTGTAAGACATATACCATCTGGAGAGAGGTGTTAGGTAGATCTACCCAAAAAAGACTCCCTCACACCAACTCTGAAGCTGACAATTTTCTGTTTGAGAGAAACTGAACCTGTACCTGTGTTTGGAATGTTTTACATCAGTGAGAAAAGTGCACAGAGCGCACCAGACATTTTTGTTTAAACATAGCCTACAAGTGATGCCATATGTAGGCTCAAATTTTTCAAAGGCACTTTCTCAAGCTGCACAAATCCAAGAAAATATTGAAAATGACCCCTTGGTGACCCTTTGTTGTATCATTATAATACTGTGCTGTAATAAATATGGAGTTATAACTCAGTCAGCCTGTGCATTTCCCACTCAGTGTACCACATCATGCTCCAGATTTAATAAATAACAATAACAATAACGATAACAACATATATACAGTACATGCAGTCCTATGCTGTCATCAAGGAGGCAATTATTCACACCCATCAAGAAAAATAATGGCATAGTAAAATGTACTGCTATAATGTTTACCATATGACTTGAAATGAAGTCATTTAAAGCCATAATATGTTTGACAATAATGGGGCATATCAAATAAATGCCCTCTTCATTTTCTTATTTGATGTGTGGGTTCTCATGAATAATGTGTATTGAATATCATACACATAACAACAATCTGAATATCAATCAGAGGTAAAGATGTAATGGAGCCATTTAGGTGAGGTGATGTGTAGAATCCATAAGGCTGGCATTCACTGACGTTTTGTCAGGGCTGTAGTTCTGAGGCAGACTGATTGCAGGCAGACTGTCATTGTCTCCAAGACTTGCGGCTGAGCACGCATACACAGGCCACATTGATCCTAATAAGTCTCCAAGCCACCAGGTTCTTGAACGAAGTCAATGCCCGCACAAACGTGTGTGAGTTTGTGCAGTAAGAGTTCCAGTGGCGACTGTCAATGCCCAAACAGCCTGAGCCTGCGGGTCTGGCCCCGCTACATGTTGTCTCAAAGAAGTACTGCTTTTTCCTGACATCATTGATGCTGACATCGGGCAGCACCATCACCTCATTGCCTGAGATGTCTGTTGCCTTGGTTTTATTCCCCACCCAGAAGCTGACACTCTCACACACCGAATATACACCACGGTGCTGGGGCTTTTGGCCTGCCTGACGCTTCGCCCTACCCTTGGGCCCCTGGTGCTCTGCAGGCTCAGAATCAGGTGGGCGTTCGCTAAACAGCACACGGGATGAACGGTAACGTCTCTTACTGAAGAGTTTGGGGTCCACAGTAGGCGTGGGATCAGCCACTCTGGTGCCATCTTGCTCCTGATTGCCGTTCAGCAGGCAAACATCACCCAGTCGTAGTGCCAAAGTGTGGCTGCAGAACAGGAGCAGCAGGGCTAGCATGGACCACTGCATGGGCACACCAGGACCTGCATAATAAGTATCACCACATTGTTATTCATGGCAGGATTTCTTGCCCCATGCAAATCAAGCAAAAACATTACAAGCATAAAAAATTGCTTTAGCACACCTCCTCTTGTGGAAAAATCCCATTTAAAGATTACTTATAGAGGGGTGTTAAACTGTGATGTTTCTGAGCCACAGCCATGTAGAGATAAATGTTTTCCCTCTAATTAATTTTGTTACAAATTAGATGATGAGTTAAACTGGGGCCTGAATGTTCTTGGAAGTAGGATTGCTGCTCTAGGATCAAATTTCTGTTTGATTAATACACTTTACTGACTGGAGATCAGTGGTAGATGAATACTTCTATTCTGTGGCAAGGCGGGGCAAGGCAAGTTTATTTATATAGCACATTATCACATACAGAGGTCATTTAATGTGCCTTACAGAAATAAAATGAGCATAAAATGAAATGCAAACAATACACTTAGAAATACAATTTCTAAGTGTAAACAAATAAACAAATAAAAAAACAAATAAACAACATTTTAAATAAATTAACACAGATCATGAAGAAAGTAGATAAAATTAGAGCCTCTGTTCAACCAAGGGATAAGAAAAATAAGGCACATTTTAGTTTCTTTTTTGAAAACTAGCAACAGTTGGGGCAGATCTGATCTTCATGGGGAGCTGGTTCCAGCAGTGGGCACCATAATGAATAAATGTCATGTCAACCTGTTTAGTTACAGCCCTGGGCAGCCACTAGCTGACCTGCTCCTGCTAAGAGACCTTTCAGACTGATTTTCATCAAGCACTACAGACAAATATTTAGGGCCCAAACCACTGAGTGACTTATAAACAATGAGTAAGACTTTGAATTGAATTCTGTATCTGACTAGAAGCCAGTTTAAGCACTCGAGGACTGGAGTAATGCATTCTCCTTTCTTGGTTTAACAGCGTTTTAATTATCTATGTGCTTGATGATCTTTTTGGGGAGGCCAGAGAAGCTTTATGAAAATTTCTGAAAAGGACCCAGGTGTGTTTAATGAGGCAAACTGTTAAACTCTGCAGAGCTGTGGCCCAGAAGCCAAATCTGACACTCCTAGGGTAGTAATAGATAACAAGTGTACAACTCCTTTGAATCTCTTCATCTAAGGGGACCCCTGCCCTACATGTTTAAATGTTATTGTCACCTGTAATCATAGCACCATTGCCTGTAGCCAGTCCTCATCAGCATTTTTTTCTCAATTGAGCATACTAAATTAGCATCAGCATTCAAGCATTAAAGAGAGCAAACAAGGAGTAAACACTAAAGCAAGAAAGATGCAAGAAAATGTCACTTTCAAGAGAGCACACAGAGAATAACCCCATTCTGCAATGACAGTAGAAATAGCAATTTTTAATCATTAGAAATGGCCAATTAAACATTTTTATGTTTAATGATTTCAGTATGTAATTAATGATTTAATTAATGATTTCCGAAAACAGAAGAAGCGGTTTAGAAAATGGATGGATGGATGGATTATTATATTCCCAATGAGAAAAAAATATATTGCTATAAACACAATTGCAGGTGCTGTGATACTTTGATTACTCAGAAAACTGTGCCTTTTTTCTTAAAATCTACATGAAATGGTTTTCTAGCTTCCAACTTTAACTTTTCTAGTTAAAATCTCTTATTTACCTATTTAAGGTATAAAGAGGGTGCCCTGCACCATAATATTAAATACCACGATGGTGGTAAAAGTGTGTTTTTCATAGAAATCAAGATCTGCAAGTTATGTAAAATACTTTGCTTGTCATTACTTGACTTGATGACTAGTAACGGAAGTGAAATGCAGGTGGGAGGTGTATTTACCTGTGAGACGTGCCCAGGTGAATGATTCTTTCCAGTCTAACCTCAGGGCAAGTGTTGTTGGTTCATTGTGGTCTGAGCACCCACCATCAAGGCATCATCCCCAAGTTTTCTGCTATAGAAAAAAGGTGTCCATACTCATTAAATATTAATAACTAGATAAAAGCAAAAAAGCAAAAAAAAACAACAACAATAATAATTAAAAATAATAACATTAAAACCACTAACTAAAATGGGCAAACATAAGGATCTAAATCATTAGACGTTGTTGAAAACAACAATATTTTGTAATGGCAGTGGTCTTCTCTAGTAGGATAATGCACCTTGCCACAGTGTAAAAACTGTGTGCTGCAGGTAGTTTTAATAGTATGGCTGATCAGTGTATTTTCCTGAGGGCCACTTGTGTTCTTTTGGTTCTACATGCATAAATAGACCAAATTTATATTTGCATATCAAGGCAAGGTGAGTTTATCTAAACATATCATACACAGAGGCCATCCAATGCGCTTTACAGAAATAAACTGTGCTTAAAGGGCTTCTTTTTTAAAACTGGAAACTGTTGGGGCAGATCTGATTTCCATAAGGAGTTGGTTCCAGCTCTGGGTAGCATAATGAATAAAATGCCATATCACCCTGTTTAGATCAGCTCTTCTACTAGCTGATCATCTCCTGCTGATTTAAAAGTAATTCCATGCTGATATTCATCATAAACTAGAGTGGAGTGGAGTGACTTATAAACAATGAGTAACACATTCAGCTCAGTTCTGTATGTAATTTGAAGCAAGTGTAATGAGCTGAGGATTGAAATAATGTGTTTTCTTTTTTGTTAGAATTCTAGCAGCATCATTTTAAATGAGCTGCTGTTGTCTGACAGTCTTTTTGGGGAGGCCAGTTAGAAGAGCACTGCTAAAGTCAACCCTACAGGATATAAAGAAATGAATGTTTTTTTCAAATCTTATTTTGACATGAAATCTCTGAGCTTAGCCATATTCTTAAGATGCCAAAATGATGATTTAGTTAAGCTTCAAAGTCACCACTGAAACTAAGATTTGTGAATTTGTTTAGTTTTTAGTTTTAATTTTTAGTCCTTCATTCTTTGTTCCCAAACATGCATCCACCCATTTACCTAGAGTCTACAGGACTAAAATCAATTGGTGAAAAACCTAGATAGAGCTGGGTGTTATCTGCATAGCTATAATAAACATTGACATTCTTGTAGAATTTGTCCAAGAGGAAGCATGTACAAGAATAGAAGGGGCCTGAGGAGCAATCCTTGGTGGACTCTATAAGACATCGCAGTTTTTCTGATTCATACGTTTCGGACAATTTAATCCATGCCTTCAAATAACATCTAAGAACCACTGCTAAGGAGTTCTAAGTTCTAATTCTAATCTGTCTAAAAGTGTTTTACAATCAACAACCTCAAAGGCTGTGTTGAGATCTAGCAGTATCGACAGTTATTTTACCTGCATCAGTATTTAGACGACATTTAATATCTTTATAAGAGCTGTTTCAGTACTTTGATGTTGATGAAAGCATGATTAAAAGTAATTGACATTGCTGTTTAAAATCAAAAATTACTGATCTGAATAAAAACTTCATTCTCAGTTACTTTGCCTATTAAAGGAAGTTTTGAAGTAGGCCAAAAGTTCCTGAGTGTGGAGGCGTTAAAGTCATTGATGAAAAAGTCAGAAACATAAAGTTCTGAAACTGCTGTAGGCCAAACAATAAGTAAATTTGTTGGTTTTTATGTAATCACAAAAGTAGTCAATTCAAGTTGTTTTGGGGGCTATGATTCAGATATTATATTGACCTTATGGGCTGGTGAGATACTATTCAAACAGTGTTGTAGCATGTAGTGTTCAAATGGTATGAAAAAGTTTATTTTAAGAAAAATGTTTGTCTTATGATAAAAAGTTATGAGTTTAGAAGGGTTATAATAACCACAGGCTGCAAAAGCTTTGCACTGTATTTACTGTACTGACTGCTTCTTTCAGCATACAAACAAACTAAAATCTAGTACAAAACATAGCATATCCAACACATAATACCACCATCCTCCCACACTGCAGTTTGCATTGGCTAAAAATACAAGCCAGAGTTTGCTTGTCAAACTAATGCCGCTCTAGCAGTGTAAGGGCAGTGGTGTTTTTATTCCACTGCTGGTATGCGGTAGTTCATTTTATATCTGCGTCTTCTTTCTGTGTATGTGTTGCTTTGCCGAGGTGGTCTAGGAAACCCTTAGTTGCTGACCTAGAGCTCATTAGCTCTAATGAAGTCAGTTTAACACATTCCGTCTGGCGTGGCCACCAATTGTCCCGGTGACACGTAGAATTCAGAGAGGGAATAATCTGACTGAGCACTTTCATATGGTAACAGTTCCCCAGTGGCAACGTGTTTCAAAGGGTAATGTGAACCCCTCCAGTGGCAGCCACACACACATTCTTATCTGCCATTATAGGTCTGCAAAAGCTAGTGCCTGCAGCAGAACTCTGGGTGAGCATTCATGTGTGTGCAAGAGCTCATGGATGAAGCGTGGCTTTGTGCTAGCTCTGAGCTGGTGTCCTACAGAATTCGGTGCCAGCCCTCATAAACCACACTCGGCACCCTCTACTTTAGAGCCCACATTATACTTTCTCTTATCACTTTCTCAATTTAAAGTGAAATGCTAAGACATTTTTTAATGGTTATTAATTTCATAAATCAATAGCAACATTAATGTAATTTTAATTATAGCGCTCTCATCCAAATACAGCAATACTTTCATTGCCTTTGACAGGCTAGCTGGACAGTAGTTACGGCAGACCCATGAATAAATCAAGTAGCAATCTAATGAAAACAATAGCAAGGTGAAAAGCTACAGTCTGAGAGCTTCCACTGTAACAAGAATCCATGAGTTGCAGTAATGCGCAGGTCAGAGGTTGTTAATACTTGCACCCACCTGACCCATTGTAAGTGCCAACCCACATCATCCAGAGGTGTATGCAAGTTAGAATTTTTTGTAGACAGGTGGGGTGCTAAGTTAAGAATGGGTTCAGTATAATTATTTTCCCTAATATTTTCAACCTGCAGATACTGGTTGGCCCACACATTGTAAGAATGTTTTAGGCCTAACATATTTAAACTCATATCGTGGAAAATACAACCGTCATTTTACCCATTGGATGTAAATGATAAAAGTAATAAATACATTGTACTAAAGCTTATTTTGTCCCTAGCATGGTCCCAATACCATGCTGTTTATAGGGAAAAATCTTTATTTATAGTGTCAAATTTGAGCAAAAAAAAGAAATACAATGAATCTAACTAACACAAAACAATCATATTCATCATTCTAATCATTTGATCAATTATTTTCTTTGTTCAGACATGTTATAGTTGGTTGAAAGGTAATATACACACATATACAAACATACACTACTCTTTTCTCATGAAACCAAATAATGGGGTAATGAGTAAAATAATATGCCTGTCCTCTGACTGGACTGGGACTATACACTGATGCACCATGTTCTAAAATTTGGAATGTTAGAACTGATTATAATTTTTTATATATTATTCAGTTAAGTATGTCTAGCCAGCTAGATATTTAAACCGGCTGTCATTACAGCACACACACGTACATAAACATTTTATGACACATGACATAAACCTACATAAACATTTATAAAGGCTTATTCCAAAAAGCAGTTGTCATAGCATTTTGTTAGGTGAAAGACATCAAAATTCGCTAAAGAAGTTTTTATGACTACTGACACTTGTTGGTATAAGCCTTTATAAATGTTTAAGAAGGCCAGGTTTACGCCAGTTGTCAGTAGAGAAAACCGGCTTTCCCAAACCCATACACGCACACACAACTCCCCATGTAGTCAAGGGCTAATGAGACACATTATAGGATGGTGTTGAAGACGGATCTGTCCTGCCTGTTTTGTTCCTGTTGTTATAGTATGATCATTCAACTTACAAAGGCCAACAGTGGGGGCAGCCCCACTGTCAAACACTGATAAACAGATGCATCATTCCAGTTGTATTGTCATGAAGAGCAATGCTTCTATTTCCCAGTGGTATAGTTGCTTTCTGAAGCATGGTGTGATATATTGGAGCATATCTCACTCTTTAGGTGCTAACCATGACAAAAGGAAATGACCATGAATTATTACAGCACTTGAGCTGGAGCACAGGCAGCCCTAAAGGGGCTTAGGGCAGTGTGGAATGATCCCCAAACACCTGTGCCACTGCTCTGAAAATGGACAAGCAGTAAAGTACCTACACCTTTGCTATGGGAAGGGTCGTCACTGTGGAATGTGCAGGACAGCTTCCCCTGTCAGACAAACAGGTCAGAGGGGGTTTTTGTCTGTCTACACATCTGTGTGTGGTCTGCATTGTTTCAAATCTGCTTGGAGGAGTGGTAACCCTACGGGCCAAAACCTAGATGTTGATTCGGTGTTAGCTGACTATTTAATGTGGCAAGAAGTAAATGTTGATATGTTCCCACATTTACAGTTCAGAATGTTCCAAATTCAACAGAAATGCACTTAGTCTACATGCTGAGAACTTAAAGGAATCAAATTTGCACAATTTTCCACTTACCCCAGATGTATTCAATCAGCCAAGACATGTTTGGTGTTGCATGGCATGTTTAATGTTGCTAACAATCACTAAAAAAAATCATTAGCCAACCAAATAATTTCTATTAAAAAAACATTGCCAAAACATCTCTCAACCTGTTTAAACCACATCTCCATTAATGTTTTGCAGTCAATGTAATTAAGGACACCTTATGATGTACAGTTGTATAAGCACTTGGTGTATGTATGTAATAAAAAAATTGCGTCTGTTAGTTATTTTACAATCACGAGCAATGCGTTGGTCTCCGTGTGACACCACTCTCAGTGTTGATCTATGCAATGCGAATGCTTGATTGTTTCCTCTGTCCTGGAAGTCGCTTTGGATAAAAGCGTCAGTCAAATGAATAAATGTAAATGTAAATGTAAATGTAAAGTATACTAATGACCAAAACTACTACAGGCAGCTATTTGAAACAACACTTGAGCTGGTATTCTCAAAGCTATCATAAGGACAGCTGCTCTTGGACAGAATTCTCTGTATTTATGATGGTCATTGCTACAAAAACGGATTCTAGATCAGTACTTCTATTCCTGAGGTGGTTTGTGAAAATGTACTCTGCTGTCATAAATAAATAAATAAAATAGCTAATAAAAAAATAAAATGCTTGCAGCATTCAACTACACTGGGACGTTTTGTTCAGTCTCACAGTCACAGTCATACCATGTCCTCAACCACATCAACAAGTCTGCACAAATATAATGAAGTGCTGGATGTAGTTTGAGCGGTTAGGGCGAGTTATAGGGCAGTATTCATGGGAAATGTCTGAGTGACTATTGACTACTACAAAGAAGCAACATTTATACTATAAACATTTAGCTGATCAGCTGCATCTGGGATAAGTGAAGGATTGTGTAAATTTGATTTTTGCTGAACTTTCCTTTAAATCTAGACTGTGTAAAGCTAATATGTACATGTACATGAAGGAAAAAGAAGAAACACATTAAAAATTAAAAAGAAACTAAAAGATGATTAAATTATATTTAAAGTATAGGAGAAACATGTTTGCAGGATAGTGACTTCCAATACTTTTGAAATAAATAAAGTGTTAAAGTGAATAAAATAAATGAAAATAGATTAATAAAAAATGAGCATTCAGCATTAAATATTGGGGGTGGGGGGTGGTTAACTGGGCATTAGCACAGCCAATGGCAATTTGCTTGAAACAGAAAATAATAAGACTGCACTTCTGCAGTGATTAAAATAGAGTGTGTTTCTGATTGCAATTAACTAGGCAATCAATAACCTGTAATGGAATACATTTTGAATAATTTTCAACCCCCGCATCAGGAAATCTCCATGTCAAAATAATGGCCTAGCAGCAATGATGTTGACATATTTCCAGAAATAATGTAACATAGCCTCTCTTAATTTCACGTGGTAATTAGAATTTACCTCTGAGAGTTTATCTCAGGGAAAATGTGCACATTCCACAATTCTGTCATATCTCACAAGCCTAATCCCAAACAACTCCTAAACATCCAGCTGTTTGGGATCATCATTGGATTTCCACTGAGAAGATTATGTCATTCACTTTGGACCACTGAAGACAGTAAGACATTGTTTTATGTAAAACATGTAGAGCGCTGCCTGGACAATCAGATGAAGTTTTGATTCAGACTTTTGAAATGTTTTTGTCTAAGGTGTGTTACATTATCCGACACTTGGGATTCTAGCAGAGGGAAGCCATCTGTGTGTAATATAGCAGATGAAATATGGAATGAAATAAAACTGACAACAAATAATAGTAATAATACAGATAACATATTTTTGTTTAATTGAGTTTTATGTACTGCCTCATAGATTTAACTTGTTGAAAAAATAAGACAGTATATCTAAAATGTAATTAGATAATAATATGTTTCAGAGCAGTAGAATAACTAAAATAAATGTTCATTCACAGAAGGATAAACAGGTAACAATCATGTCTTAATTCAGGAGCAGTGATTCCAGGGGAAAATACATTCTAAATGGATTGATGCTTTAGGCCAAGTGATTTAAAGGAAAGTTTGTTTCACCTGCCAGCTAGCTTCAGCTTGCTAGGAATCTTGGAACCAAGACAACCTTTTTACCCCTTGGCCGTTGTTTTGAGTGAGCAATTTACGCAAGATAATAGCAGGCTATTGAGACCAACAAGTTTCCAATTTCTATGACAGCCTTTCTCTTTCTATTATTTAAAGTGCCTGTTATGAGTAAAAATGCTCTGATTTTGTGCTATAACTATCAGAAAGTCACAGCCTTAAAGATGAGGACTCCTTAAAACAGGACACACATCTGTCAGATTGTCTGAATTCAAAACATATGTGTTGAGTCCCATGACCAGGATCACAGAGTCCAGGTAGAATCAACAATCAACTTAAACGTCTCCTTACTGCCATAAAGCAGAACCTGTTGGTCTAAACTGATAGTCTCTAGTGGTAAAATGCCTTCAAGAGCATTTGGTAGGCACAGGCCAAAGGAGAGCTTTTATAATGTTTAACTCAGTGTAGTTTACAGAACAATACTATGCTAGCCCTACCCATACGCAGTAGACTGGAAACACTGTGGTGTGGTCCAGTGTGCCATCTAGGTAGGTAAACTTTATTTAAAATGAGCATAGAGCCATTATAATAGTCACGCACAATCCTCTCCATATTGTCCTGTATCATGAACTAATATATGCAACACACTGTAGTAATACTTATGGGAATAATGGGAATGTTCAAAAGAGTGCCACAGCCACTCCAAACAGCATTTGTGTTTAAAAGTATGTCTTCTTTCATTGCCAAAAAACTAGACTGCCAAATGTAACAATTCCTCACTGGGACTTACTACATAAATACAGCAATTATCATGCAATAGCAAAACCCTTCAATCTGCCCAAGCCCCCTCCACCCCCCACCCCCAAATCAGGTCCTTAAACAGCCAAGATACTCCATGTGAAAAAGTCAATAGTCTCTGCAAGAAATCTTGTACCACTGTCCAAATAGAACTTTTTTTATTATTCAAAATAGCGAATGGCCAATGCAACAGTTTGAGCACCCAGCCAGTGAGTAACTTAGTAAGGCCTCCTTTGGCAGAAATCATCACTTCCAAATGTTTCCTGCCTGCTAAGAAAAATGTATTGTTTATACCAATGAAAGGTTGCGTCAACCTCTTTTCCTTTCATTTCTTTTCAGTTTCACTGAATAGTACATTCATGCAGTGCAGCAGTGCCTAAACATTTTTGAATTGTATTTGCATTATATTTAGGATGATTTGTAGAGTCACAGAGTTTTGTATTTTCATTTTTGTCATTTATTACTATTTTTCAAATGGTCTAGAATTAGTTTAATTGGTTAATTTCACATTAACTTCTATAATAAGTAGAGAAGATTCCAATATTAACGATGTCCCACCACTTCTACACAACCCGCAGCTCAGAAATTCCACTCATGCTGTCAGTGAAATTTAGGCAGCAGGCCACCACATCACTTTGAAGCCTTTTGAAGAGTCTTCTGTCTTTGAAAGGAGTAAAAGGTTTAGAAGTATCCCTCTGCAAGAACAAAAGACACATTTACACTGATTCGAAACTTTTGGCTGGTGTGTTGGGACTTTACAAGCAAGGCTGAGCCTCTGGATGCCAGTAAAAGAAGGAAATGACATCAAGGATAGGTGAATGTAAACTATTTCGTAGCTCAGGAATAAACACTCAGACCTTCTCATTCTTTGAGGCTTGAACTATGAGAACTGAGAACTATGATGCTCTTCAATGAAGTTAGATCGTAAACACTATTCTGCCTTTATCACTACAGGTTAATTCAGTATGTGTCTAAAAAAGATTTTTTCACAGCAATCAATCTTGGTCTGAATTTGGAGCTCAGATCATAAGGTAATGTCTAAGAGAGGCTGGACACACTTGAAGCCTCACCTCAGCCTTCCAAAATTCAGTAAAAGTATTTCTCAGGTTTTCCCAGGTGTGTCTGGATTCTTAGAAGTGCTGATGAACAATGTTGTCATAAAAATCACTGAAGAGCCAAAACAGTTAAGTATCTTAAAATCCAGATTGATGGATTGTCACGGACATATCTATATCATTTTTCTCAGATTTTGGTCTCACTATGTCAGATATTAACCATCAGCACTTAGAGGAGCATTTGGCTCCTCAGCAAAGGAATGTATCCTCAGCTTTCCTAAATTTCTGCCTAAGCCTCTGGAGGGGTTACGAAAAAAGCCAAGTGTTTTAGAGCTTAACTGAATACAATCAAGTCACCATAGAGAGCAAACACTCAGCCTCAGGCTGTGTGGTTAGTAGTTGCAAGGAGGGTCCCTGCCCCTGTTGTTTTCCTCATACCACAGTTCATCCCAGATGTTCAGATTTACATTACGCTTCGTGGCAGCTGTATACAAATGTCTTCAGCTCCTCTAAATATTGAAATTAGTTGCAAAGTTTAGATGACATGGATAAATCCTCCCTGCATGAAGCATAGGAGATTGCTCATTCACAACTAAAATAAACAGGACTTAAAGCAAGTGATACACGTGTTTCCCTGCCACACACCATTTTACATGAGTGAATGAGTACACAAACGGAAGGTTTTGCTTTGGAAGAGAAGCTGTCATTATAGATGTAAGCAAGGTCTAGCTTGCTTAAAGAAACATACCAGGCCTATTAAATGAAGATGGATGATAAATACCAATTACAGTGTTCACAGGAGTGCTCTTAGTAAAGGTTAGGTGTCTGTTGAGGTCTCCTGCTAACCCAAAGTAGACTGAAGTTCTTCATGTTATTAAAAATAAACAAGAAATATAGAAATCCGGCAAAATGTATACATAATTTCCATAATTTATTGCATATGTCATTCAACATAAATGCTAAAAAGTTACTGAAAGACATAACATAAAATGTATTTTATTCATGTGTAAAGTATGCATACTGTGGAATCAAATAATTTATATGCAATGAAATCTAGTTATGCATTCAAAAGGATTTCAGGCTTAGAAAAACTGACCTACACAAAAGGAAAAGCAAATTGTACGTAATTACTATCACTACAACTTTTGATTTGACATATGAGTAGCAGTGAAAAACTTAAGGGAAGCTTTTTTGACACTTTTTTGACAACTAAAATAAAACTGTAATTTATGCTTAATTTCTGTTCACTAGAATCATTATGCTCTAATTTACCCTGTAAGTATTGCATTAATATTCAAATTTTATCGTTAACCTACCCCATACCCCACAAAGCTGGGAACATACAGCCAAAGTAACTCTACATGTGATTATGCCTTCAGGAGAGGAACTGAATTAGATTAGGAGCTGAACTCCATTACTTTTTACACATTAGATTAACTACCACTGTAATTAGGAATTGCCAGTAGAATCGATCAATGACATTTTGATTTTCAATAGGTGGGGAATTTGTGGGGAAAAAAATTCATTCTAAGCTACTGAGAAGTCTTTGCTGAAACAGTCATAAAACTGCAACTTATAAAGTAGAATATATGTCACTGTCTGTTATAAAATAAAAAATGCAATGTATTTTATAAGCTTCAGATATATCTGTTTAGTCTAGAATGGTCAAAGAATGTTCACATACATTTATGTGAGATCAGTGCTTATATAATTCTAGCAGAAATAAGCCTCATTGCAAAAGACAGTTTTTGTTAGCCCTTTTTGAGTTTGGACTTTTAAAGACTGAAATAAAGGCCTTACTCTAATAGTAATGGTTCGCTACTGATGAAAAGGTAGGTCACATGACCAGGACCACCAGCTCTGAGACAGCAATCCATTCCAAACTCTTTGTCATGCTTTGACAGAAACATTATGCTTTTTGCAGAGATTTCTCCTATTAGGTACTGAGAACAGGGAAAGCCACTGACAGCATAGCAGAATGTAGAACAAGGAGAATGTTGGCCATAGCCCAAGTATTAGATAATGGCCTCTAACATATTCCAACAGTTTATAGAAGAGTGGAAAAAGGACGTGTGAGAGATTTTCTTGTGGGCAAACACCTGCAACCTACACTTATTTCATTTAAAAAATGGTAAATATTCTAGATAGTTTACATCAAAAATCATATTTAGAGCTGCAAGGGGACAGAATGCATACATTTAGGGCATTATTTATCAGAGTGGCTCAGAACTGAAGCCACATTTTAGCATACCTTTGTGTTCTGTGGCTAGCATCTTCAAAGGAAGCATGAGACAGAATTTACTCTACTAAGTTACACAATACTGCATACATTATCTCACAAAAGTGCACATGAGTCAAGTTTGGCATGAGCTCTCCAATTTGTCATATGGTAAATAAGTAATGTTGTTCCCCCTTCATCCTACAAACAAAGGTTTCACTTCAACCAGCTCCTTGAAAGCTTTACATCATTTCCAATCCAGCTGTTAATTTCTATTTAGTCTGGCCCTTGATAACTGACTCTCAGTCCTTGTTCAGAGTGTTTATTTTTATAGTGGTGTTCCTGGGCCACACATTTTTTTCTCCTGTTTCTCCTGTTTTTCTTCAGGTAATCCCAGCTCAGAAGGGGGAAGCTCTGAGGTCGCCATAGTGAACCCCCTGAAGGCTGTTGTGATAAAACCACAGAAAAAGGGCAAGAAAGATTAGAAAATCTAAAAGATTCCTGTACATCTGTTATGGCCTGATGTTTTAGGTGAGTCATGGTGTGCGGAATTTGTAAATTTGCAGCCAAACAGAGAGTACCCTAACTTTCTAAATCTACAAAGATTAAAAAAAATTACTTCTGCCTACAAAAATTTTTAGAACACCTAGGCAGATACCAATAAAACCTCTCTTCCAAAGTTTATTCAAGAGTACAGGAATGTACAGGTCTGCAAAAATAAAGCTAATTAGGTGTATATAATTCAGCAGGAGTTTGCTGAGCATCTAAATGTCTGGAGAACATCAGAACTGTTGGTGTTTGACCTGTATACCACTAAGATAAGCAGAGAGATCATCTTAACCAAACACCAGGTCAAACATTCTCGTGTACTCATGGTGGCAGAAGAGCCTGCAAGTGTGTCTTTTACATCCTAATTTACTTATAGAAGCAGTCTGTGACTGACACACTCTTACAGTTGTTTTTGCTCATGCTACATGCCTTGTAAAAATCCAGAAACCAGGGTATTCCAAAGCCAAGCAAATGACCAATTTTCTTTTGCCAGCATGTCAAATATTGTCAGGAGCTCCTCTCCATTGCTTGCATGTGTGCACCAGGCATGTAATGAGATGTAATGACTGGTATTAATAAATGAGTAATGAGTGACTGAGGAGTAACTGAGACGGAGTTGATCGTACCCATGTTATAATGCAGGGTGATGATAACGAGCACAGTGATGACAGTCTGTCTGGAGTTTGAGCATTTGAGGCATAAGAACACCAATTTTGACCTGATGCCAATCTCACATCCTCAGCGCTATATAACTCAAGGTAACACGAGTCGTATTCATACCTTTGTGTGTGTGTGTGTGTGTGTGTGTGTGTATGTGTGTGTTTGAGTTTGCGTCTGCTGTAGTTCAAATCACAATTGTAACCCGATGAGCCTGAAGTTTGAAGGAGAGGATAGACATTCTAACCCCCACCTCACTGGGACAAATGAGACTGGTGAAGTCTTGTGGACCCAGTTGCCCCTGCAGGCATTTTCATAGATTCACACAGTCGCAATCAGAGTGAGAGAGACATACTGGCACTTAAAAAAGAGAGAAAATGTGGACTAATGTGAAAAAGAAACCAAATTAAACCTATGAGTTTACGTGTATCTGGTAAGCAACTAGATTTTGCAAGAACCAAAGTCAATTCTGCTAGAGTTTCCTAAATCTTCTTGGCTTCGACATATTATTGTAGGAAAAACTGTATTGGGTAATAAACCTATGAAAATGTTCTTTAAACTTAAAGGTTCTTCATACTTTTTTCATACATCAATGACTGTAAAATGGTTTTAAATAAGTCTATTTAAAGGTTCTTAATGGAACCATAAGTGGTTATTCTATGGCCTTTCTACAACAAACCCTTTGGAGATAAACAAATTGTACCTATGACCCAAAAACTGAACTCTTATAAGCTTGCAAGAGGGCTGGTCTTGAGCTGAATAGCACTTAATCCATGCAGAATGAATGTAATGGAGAAACTGCCTCAAACCTCAAAATTTCTTGGTATTTCATCCAGTAATTCTTGCCAGTGCTTTTTCTGTCTCCTTCAAGAGTGGGAGTACTGATATGACCTGATGATGCTCCAGACTTCTGAATTCCCAAAAGAAGTTTATTCTGCGAATGAATCCCTAAATTCCAGAATGTGGAGAAGCTAAATTCTTCAGTCATCCAGTGCAGCACAACTTGGAACTAGTTGTTGAGAAATACATTGCTACGAAAGTTAGAGCAAGCAGTCCCTACCACAGAACCTCTGGATAGGGGATACCCATGGTCCTAGTGCCTGTCCTGTTTAGTGTTTAATATATGACAGGACACCACCTGCTAAATATGACATATACTGCTAAATCCAGTTTTTTTAAGTTGCACCCAAACATAAGTATAAGTTAAAACATTCTAACAACATAGTGACCCCTGAGCCACATTTAATTTGGTCTGGCTGTGGAAATCTAAAAGAGTTGCTTGGCTAGTAGTAGCTTGCTGCTTTTCTTTTTGTGTCTGCCGACATGAAGCCATGAACAGTGCAGATGTTAGTCACTTTACATAGTTAGCTGAAGAACAAAATGACACAGACAAACAGATAACAGTAATTACTGACATTCCATACATGACTTTTTATAAGCTACAAATCCTATCGCCATGTAGCCATGGCCAGGCTTTCGGAAGGGCTTATCGGGGCTGTAGCCAGGGGCCCCGACCTGTAGGGGGCCCCAAAATAATCTTAACAAGCATTTGTTCATGCAAAAAAAAAACCACAAACAACCCCGGAGTAAAAATAAACGTGTGGTCAGATGGCGTTTTTTATTTGTTCAGGTATACGTCTGTCATGCCTGCTTATTAATGATTGGTTTAGATGTTTGTCAGTGTTGTGTGAGGGAGGGTCTTTCAAGGTTGTCTATAACCGTAAGGAGTCATGGCAGAGAACAGGTCGTATCAGTAGGAGGCGCTGAGAGAGACGGGATTAAACCAGCGAGTAATGATGCAGAACCAGGACAAGGATCTTTCTCGCAGACATGAACTAATGTTCTGAATCAGAGACAAATTCATGTGTTATTCGTAGTTCTAATGCAAACATAATGCCATGATGTTAAACTGAGACTCGCTCAACAGCTAAACCAGAGTACACAAGTGTAACATTACCCGTGTTGTGGAAATGTTTCCTACACATGAAAATGTCCTACCGAAGTTAACTTATGTGAACTTGGCTGATGACAGTATGATACATTTCTCTGTGTTTAAGTGCAGTCTGAACGCTGCTAGCCTTGGAGTTTAGAACAGTATATGTTATTTTGTGTCATTATATTAACTCACGAGGGCTGCAGTACCTACAGTTTGCAAAAGGATGCAGGTATATGTTTATCATAATCGCTGTTCATTTTGAGAAATGACAATGTTTTCTCTAGTATTATGCTACTGGTAGGAAACAAAATGTATTTTTTTCCAGTAAGGCCCTGTTCACACGGACGTCTGAATTAAGTGTTTTCCTGATGTTTGTGGCGCCAGGTGAGCGCAGATCAGACGCCGATGTTTTTCTGCACGTTGGAGCGAATCAGACCGTTCACACGGGCTTTTGGGGCTTGTGTTTGGTCGGCTGCGCGTTCGGATGGCGTCAAAAAAAACGTCCCATGCTGATAAGCGCAAAGAAAACGTTATTGCGTTTACATGCCCATAGTTTAGCTCTGGAGGACTACAGTCTTCCCATGATTCCCCGGAGTGTGATTCCAGTAGCGATAACGATATTTTCGCCGTATCAGATGGATTTTTAACACATCGACGTTGAAGTTTTAGGTCTGAATAAAGCAACTGATCCATATTTCAATAATACAGTGCAGGATAAAGCTCAAACCCCACAGATTAAAAAAAACAAAACCGTGATTACTGCCCCCACAGTACTACAGTCTGGGCTGCATGTTGGGGTTCAGCAGAGGCAAACGAACGCGAATGTAGCGTAATTTTCAAGTCGGTCACCCGCCGCTACAAACCGCAACTAAAACGCCTACGTCGATCAGAGCGCGTTCACTTATACAAGATCGCCCGTGTGGACTAGGCCTAAAAGTAGTCGGTCATGTGTTGAACACTGGAAACCTGCCACAGAGCGCAGGTCTGAAGTCATTTGAGAGTGGTGTGGTTGAGAAACTGGATTTCTGTTACTTGAATAAGGAATTTGCTGCAAAGAAATGCAGAAAAGTACAATTTTCAAAGCATTTTCACTAATATACAGTACGACTTAGGTGATGTGTTGTGACTGCTCTTGTACAGTTCTACTGCTCATTGCTTTGAAAGCTTCATCATTGGTCATTTTCAGTGCCAGCCTCACAGCACTGAAATGGTGTGTAATGTGCCTTTCATACTGATTTAAAAAGATTGTTGCAGGGTCTGTTTTCTGGCTTATTATACTGTCTGTATGGTAATGACTAGTTAAAGATTTAAGCTTTTGATAGAGCAGAGAATTTGTCTCTAATAAGCTAACAAATTGTGTAATAGACATTAACTTAACTCTGTGACTCCAAGCCATGAAACATAATGTGTAAAGCACTTGCAACATTTTGTGTACTCAATATTTTTAAGTACGAAACATATTTTTTTTTACAATATTTTTGTGGCCCCCATCCTCCTTTATCCGGCCCTGCATGCAGCACGTAGCTCACATGACCCTCAGTGAAGCCATCACTTTATAAATGCATACAATAAGAGAAGGACATTTTTGCCATATTCTTCATAGGCAGGTTACTGTAGTCCACACTGAGCTCTTGATTGACACAGAGTTCATTAAGCCAGAGTATTTTGATTGTTGATACTTGAATATTTGATTTAGTTGATGTACTTCAGGCAAAGAAAGAACCGTTAGAGGCTTTTGTTAATTAGCATTTGTTTGCAGTCTTGTCATTCACTTCACAGTCAAAGGATCGCACAAAGATTACATAAGCAGAGAAAGTATGTGAACTTGGTGCCAATTAAAACTACTTCTGAGGTCAAATGCTATTGAAATCATATGCGTCAATACTACACAGTATTGCCAATTGCACAGATGCCCAAAGAATGTGAGTTTTTTGAGAAGATGTTGGTGCAGTATTTCTAGTTCTTAGGAGCATCCTGGGGCAAATCCTGAAACTACATCAAAAGAGTTTGAACTTCTGTATCAGAGTCCAGGAGCTGCTCATCCATGAGCTGTATTTACAGTGCAGAGGCAAACTTAAGTTCAAAGATGCAACTTGTTGTATCAAATTGTATTTCTAAGTATTTTTCATTGTGTAAGATGATCAGTCCTCCTTTGCCCATGTAAAAAAGTTAGATATGGTTTTATAAAATGTTATCGGTTGAAAAATGGTAGATGGTAAAAATGTAATATACACAAGTAATGTTCACATTAAATGTCCTTCCAGCCGCCAGCAAAGTAAATGGTGGGGGTGGGAGAAAAGCAGGGGATGAAGGGGGTGCAATGGCACTTAATATCCATAAAGAGGGGTCTAAGTCTAAAACAGTCTGAGTATTGTCACATTAAAGCAAGGGCCACAACTGGTTTGTAATATAAATAGAAGTACTATAGTCAAGTTAAGTTTTTTAAATTTAATTAATTACTTTATTTTTGTTTGTTTATTCATTTATTCATTCATTAATTTATTCATTCATTTATATAATTATTTATTTATTATGCTGATGAAGAGAATTAATGAATAAATACTGTCCAGTTCACATTCCTAAAGTATAAAAGCATATTTATACTGGGCAGCAACCGAAATAACTTTCCTGAAAGGAGATGTTATTTAAGCCAGGCTTTTGCCAATGGCAAATATCAAATTGTCAGATAAATGTTTGATATTTACCTTAAGAAAGCAGAACTTCATGTCCTGAACCATGCAATGCTTGAAGTGTGAATGAAAAACACCAATGTATGTTTCACACTGAATATGCTACTCTTCATGCCAGTAGCCACTTATCAGGAATATACATACATAAGAGTATACTGGACTGGAGCAAATGCTTTATATTGTGTATATGTGAAACTGGTGCAACAAGCTGTGAAAATGCTGCTGCTAAAGAGCAAGCTGCAAAACTAGTCTTTTATATAAAATCATTTAAAAAATTGAGTAATAAAACTAGTTTTATAGTACCTAGTTCATAAACTAGCAATTGCAACAGCAAGAAATGCCTTATATGTTATTGAAACATACTCTCCTTTCCAAAGCACAGAGTTCAGGAAAGTTCAGTGGCACTTTTGAGTCACCACAGGTGGTAGTGTTTTAAAAAGTGTTACAATCAGTTTCCAGGTCCCACATTTTCTCTTAATCTGACTTTACTTATATGTTCTCTCATGTTGAAGTTCTGGAAAAAAAACTGAGAAACAAAATGTAAGTAGACAGCACATATTGTGCTAAGGCCTTAAAACTGCGGTCAAACTGTAAAAAGAACTGGAAGCGGTGTAAATATATCTCTCCGATACACAGATGTATGTTTACACAAGGTGCCATTGTGGATGTGTTTTGCCATTAAGATTGATGCTATAATGATTTTCACAATAAAAGAAATCTTTCAACCCTCTGTGTCATTAGGTCCTTCCAAATATAGACATCTTTTGATCATACAATCTGCTCTTGCAAAGTCAAATTAACTGAATTTAATTACGCATGTTATAATAAAGGCTATAATTTATAGCTTACAGAGGCAGATGTTTATGTTAAAAGATTTCAGAAGTTCTAATCAGTTGTTTGATTTTTCTTGCGTAACTGGTTAAATGTTTTTTGACATTGCAGACCATCAGATTCCAAATGTTATTTTGTTTCTTGTTGATTTTGGTATGTGGTCTCCTGCTTGCTCCTGGACGTCCATATTGAGCTAAAAAGAATAACATATGAGGAATTTGATATATCTGGACAAAGCCTTGGAAGGCACTGCTCCAGTAAACAGGCAGTAAGTTCACTTTCCATTCCAGAGCCCATCTGCTTTTAGTGACCGGTAAACCTTACAACCCTGCAACAGATCATCTCTGAAAAGGTGTTTCATATTTACTAATTAGATGCGAGAATGTCCTAGATGTTCTTTCAGTAGTGTTTTAAGTATGAATGTCAAGATCATTGCTGAGGTTGAAGCATCAAAGCTTTTGTTGGATTGCTTGCTAAACACATTTCAAGTGCCACTAAAGAACTACGCAAAGGTTTCAACAAATCCTAAGCTCTGCTCCATTCTTGTATGGCTTCCTATCTATCATGACTGGCAGGTGCCTTTGGATACACAGCAGGCAAGCAGGTAACTGGAGAAGGAACATAGCTCAAGCAGAGACAAAACACCTTTCACCACTAAGAGTGAGGTCAGATGAACAGGAATGGCTCAGATGCAACCCATAGCCCATAGCAGCCACTCTGAGTGCACATCTGATGACTGATTTCAGTCAAATGTTTACTCACAATGACAGAGTGTTCCATATCAATAAAATGCAGCATCAACTACATTGAAAAGAGCTCTAAAAAATCCAGAGAGTTAACATTTGTAATTTAGCACAAACCCTACATTTCTTTTAGTGTGAAAGCAGTGACTAGCTGTGACTTAACTAGTAAATTTAAAAAGATTTGGCAGCAAAAACATGAGCCCTCATAAATGTGATGAGGAGAATGCTGCTCTGCCTTCTGCAAGCTCGGTCTGATTACCGACACACACTGCAGTAAGTACAACCAGACCTCAGAATGGACACAGTCTGTTCGTACTTACCAGTCTCAGATGAAAGGAATTATATGATCATTTCCAGGCAGGCCTTCTCTCAGAAAGAAGCAATTCCTGAGTTTCAAATGTATTTATCTGTTTGGTATGATTGAAAGGGAATACTTCTGTTAAAGTTTCTTCTAATGATCAGTTAAATTGAACTTCCACTCTAACATGAATAGACATCAGAGGGAGGTTAATAACTCTGATGTCAAATAGTATTGTAGCTTACAGTCCACCGTGTAAAGGGGAGGCCATCCCTCAATGAGCAAATAAGCTGGGTACAGTCATTCTTTACAGAACACAGTGGAAGGTTCCAATTTGTTTAATTTAACATAGACCAGTTTTACTCTAAAGGGACAGAGAAATTTTAGATGTAAGACTGATGCAACTAGTAACAGTAACTAGATGTAACTGTACTGGTGTAACTAGACTTTGATGCTGTCTCGTCTACCAGCAACTGTCAAATTTTGAAACTGTAGGGAGACACATATGATTCCTGCATAATTCACTTTATTATTATTATTATATTCACGTTTTCAACATTTATGAAATGTGACATGAATCAGTAAAAAGTCACACCTATAGGCTTATTCCATATTTAGCTTGGTTTTTTTTGTTGTTGCTATGAATCTTTTCTCTTTAAGCTTGCAATAGTACATTTGTGATAAATATGGGACTAGAGACAAGTGCAGGTAAAATGGCTTGTTTAATCCACAGCAAAGCAAAAACATAGTCCAGGAAAATGTGGAATACAGGGACAGAACAAAACTCATAGTCAAACAGACAAAATAAAAAAAAAAACACACAAGGTGAACAGTAACATCAAGAGTAATCCAAAGTAAAGGAAAACACAAGACAAGCTAACCAGTAGAAAATATTGCACAGAAAACTGCTTAATATCGAAGCTGTGCTCACAAGACGCAACTTTGTCCTAGCACAACTAAAGAAGCCCTCTGATAGCTTCTGAGCTGTGCCACCTGGGAAGGGTGTATCCAGAGGCCAGAGTAAATACTCTGGTGATGCAGACCGACCCTGTCTAGTGCTTCTGACAACTTTAGTGTTGTGTATTGTTGAGCTACAAACCACCTGTAAGTTGGGGGATTTTGCAGTTCTCTTGAACCTGACTGACCTGATTGTATATATATATA
>JBBPDA010000105.1:20950094-20981270 GCA_037974385.1 Arnoldichthys spilopterus | reverse complement strand
TGTGTGTGTGTGTGTGTGTGTGTGTGTGTGTGTGTGTGTGTGTGTGTGTGTGTGAGAGAGAGAGAGAGAGAGAGAGAAAGACACAGAGAGAGAGACTTTCCTCTACCATGGTGGCAGTTGATGAAGTGTCAGCTCTTATTCTCATGACGATGGGGATGCATGTCATGTTTGTTTTGGTGGTTACCGTGGCAGCAGCTGTTCGCCTCTGAGTGGTGGCGTACCCTCATTAGCAGAGGTGATTATCTGAGACACATCCACTGTGCCACACACAACAAATATCATTCTGCTGGGATATCAAGTAAGGACAATTAACCCCTTAAATGTTGAAGACCCGCAGGTTCGCAGTGAGCCACAAAAAATCACAAACACGTTTGCCATGAAAAGTGTGATGAGATGATAACAGAGGTCAGTGTTAAGCATATGGCAATCTATGTTACATTACAAAAAAAATGCCAGTAATTTTCTGGCAGGTATTTATTGTTATTAATATCTGATATAATGTTTGTGCACAGTGATGATATGTTGCACTGTATATACTGGTGCTGGTATTTTCTGGGTGAAGTTTACATGTTCTCTCTGTGTCTACATGGATTTTTGCCTGGTCTGGACTGGCCACCTGTCCAGGGTGTTTTTCTGCTTTTCTGCCCTGTGCATAGGCATCAGCATCCCTCATGACCTATAAGATTAGTCACTTAAAAAATGAATGATGAAAAAAAGCCCAAATGTATATTTTTACAGTATATCCTCTTTTTTTGGAAATAAAGAAGCGAAAACCACAGATAAGTTGCTTCTTGGATATTTGTAAAGAACCAAGGAAAAAAACAATTCTATTTTTCATTTCAATTTTCATTTCAAGAGCTATTCTTTTAAAATCTAACAAGCTTCTGAAAGTTTCTACTTTAAAATCTGTTGTATAATTATGTATATGGATATCTTAGCAATTTACTTTGACTGTCAGAAGTATTTGAAGGATCATGCTCACTTGAACAGAGAACATAATTGTAGAAATTAAAGAATTCTTTATATAAAATGTCAGTTCCTTTACAGCCCAAAACACAAACTCAATAACAACAGCAACTCTTGAGCTCTGCCATAGATTTCCTACAAAACCTTTCTGTAGATGATTTAATATAGATTTTATATATAAATATATATATATACATTTTATTAATTTACTTAAAGTACTTCTTAAAGATTTATCATATTGCCATATGTCCAGCACAGTTACTATTAAGGAACCTCTGTATGTAGTAGCAGCAGTTCATTTATTATTTATTGACAGTTCTTGTGATCCCAAGCCACTGTTCAGATTTCTCCTCATGTACTTCCTTAACTGGCTGCTGTAATTGTTACCATGTATGAGTCACTAGCTTGTGTGACCTTGGCCAATGTGAATGTGTAATGATCCTGTCTGCCAACAGGCTGTTGATCAATGGCCCTAATCCCACAACTCTATTGATTTTAGCCTGTATTAACTAGCAAGTAGCCAGAATTGCAAGCAACAAAGCATATTCACATTCAACAGGCCAAGATACTCAAGTGCATTATAGGAGGTGTTAATAGTTGTTGAACTTTCACTAAATGATTATTTTTTAGCTCCTGTGGATAAAACAAGGCATTCACACTATTCATAATGGATCATCTCTCCTATATAATAATAATAATAATTATTATTATTATTTCTATATTTTATTATTATTATTATTATTATTATTATTATGTTTGCATTGTGGTGGTATGGGATTGTGATTTTTTTGCCCAGTAGTTTGGTTCAAAACTGTTTTAATTTGGCTGTATGACAGTTGCTTGACTATGTGTCTGACCAGTTAAAAGTGAAAGCCCCTCTTACATTAAAACCTTATTAAATATGCATCACTATGCAATATTGAGTGATGGGGAGGGGCACAAAAAATGCTCATTAATATTCAATCACTTAGAGTTCTTCCTGTAGTGGGAGATATATCATGAGTGGGGATTTCTAGTGATTACTTATGCCTAAATAATCTGTTTCATGTGTTGCTACACCATTGCTTTCATGGTCACTCATTAATAAGACACAGAGCACCATCAGGAATGGGCCTTGATTTTCGTAAGCTGAAAAACCAAGAAATCCTATCAAATTTGCTGAAATGCTTAAGTGTAATATACACAAATTTGCTGTTAGTATAACACTGCGATGCATTCTCCATTGTTAAAAAATCTAAACAGTGTCATACATCTCAACTAGATGGCTAGCTTGAACATTGTCAAGAAAAATTCAGCACCAGTCTAACAGTACATCATGCTCTTATCTTTAGAGCAAAAGATCTGAAGGTCAGAATGGGAGTAAATAATGTATTGAAAACAAACAGATTGTGACTAAAAGATGCAGTCATGGGTGCAGTAAAGATGTAATGTCTTATTTCCTGCATCCTAATGTGTGCACACTCATGCTCACAATGCACACAAGCATGACTGCATACACAGAGCTCTTCTAACCACAGAAAATTCTTTGTAGCATTATACCTTTTTAGTCATAACAAAACTTTGTGAGCATTTAATGACAAAGAAATCAGTAGAACCGTTCCAAAATGCATATGAAAATTAATTATGTAAATTAAAATGCATTTTTCCTATAATAACATATTAAACATATGACTTTTTGTCAGCAATGCTACATCCTAAAAAGAGATAAATTAAATAAATATTACTTTTAGATAAACAATTTATATTTAGAGGAACATAATGAGTAATCTTTGCACTGTCCTGCAATGTTTGCACATTTTTGCACACAATGCACTTTAGGTTGTTAGTTGTGTTTGTGGTCCTGTGTTTTATGTAGCACTGTGGTCCTGAAGAAACATTGTTTCATTTCATCATGTACTGTGTGAACTGTATATGGTTAAAATGACAATAAAAGCCTACTTGACATGACTTGACTTGAAGACTAACATTACTTTAGCTACACCTTTTATTATATATATTCATTGCTTTACTCAGTTGCTTAAGACATTAACCCCTTCCCAGACCTAATTCATCTTAAAGTTTATTATCCAACTGTTACATGATAAACAGTGCAAAATGCTGAGCTATTCTTAAGATTTTGTAGTGGGTGTTTAAAGGCCGGCTCACACTGACCAAACTGTTATTAACAAACAGAATGAGGAATCTGGAACATTCTCCTCCATTCACTCTGCTCACCTTTGTCAGTTCTAGACACTTTATCAAGTTGGTGTTTGGTGCAGAATGGTTGGTCTTTGTGCTCTCCCCTAAATACAAATGCGATAGTCTAAATGCTCATAGACAACATAACAGTGGTGCATTCTATGGAGTGCTGTATGTAAGCATTCTCGGGTCATTCACATTGCTTGTGTTTAATTTCCAATTGTCATGCAAATCATTTGCAAATCTTATTTATAGAACCACCAGGGATTTGTATGTGCTTGGAAATAGTGCCTTAAGCAAATTGAAAATACACAATATTCAATAAAATATTTAATAAAATGCCTTGATACATATTATAAATTATGCATTTCTCTTTGACCTTTAAGCTTATGTATTGTATTTGTAAACTACTGAAAAAATGAAGTGAAAAGAGCTAAGACACAAATCACAAAAAATACAAAGGGAGAAAGTTGATTAATCTGAAGCTCTCATTGTTTTCCTTGAGAAGATATATTATAGTATATATATATATATATATATATATCAGTAGAGCAGAAGAGTGAGTGAGAGTATCTGATTTTGTGTGTATTGAAGGAAGAGTCGTGGGAGAGAACTGCCACCTAAATGGCCCTGAAATTTCAAAAGGTTGGATGATAAAACATATAATTCCTGCCCAGACTCTGCTTTCTAACAGTGTGCAGCTGAGACATTCACTATTCACAACACAAATATCCTCAGAACTGAAGAACTGCAGCATATTATATAAAGAACTTTACACTGTCCTTGGCAAAAGAAAGTTTTGGCACAATGTTTTGTAATGTTCAAATATTCTCACACTTTTCAGTAGTTGATATAACTTTGTAATAAAGCAAGGCTGAGCTATTGAATTAGACTGGAATGACATTCAGCTCAGAAAACTCAAGCTGTTTTCAGTTACGTGCGGATATTCAGTGAAGGGGCAACAGGTTTTTTTTAAATGCTCTTAAAAGTAAATATTTCTAAATATTGTCTTAGACCTCCCTTATGCCATTAGAATACGAATTTTATGTTATGCAACATTGCAAAATTGTCACAGGAATCTGCACCAACTTATTGAAGAAAGTTACTAAGTATACCAAATGTTCTTGACATGTTCACTTAAATTGGATTTCTTCAAGGTTCTTTAGTAAAGGCATAAGTGTTATGCAGAACCATGATAACTAAAGTTAACATGAGTGTTTTATCGGTTCTTAAATGGTTGAGGTTTTCTCTTCTGGTATTGAGAAACTGTACATGGTTCTTGAAAGAACCTTTTAAAAAAGGGTCTTAATTTGCACCGAAAAGAGTTCCCCTACAGTTAACGAATTCCAGTAAGCCTACTTAGTACCTTACAAAGCCCTTTAGCTTAGAGTGTACACTAATGTACTGCATTTAAATTTAAATAAACTATAGAACAACACCAGAGAAAAGTCTTTTCCAAGTAAAACTTTCAATCATGGAAGAGGGATGCAATTAAATTTAAATATTTTATTTTCCTGTAGCCTTAGAAAGACATTTGAAACAGTTCTATACAGAAATGATCTGTATGTTAAATCAGAATCAGAATCACTTTTATTCATGTCATGCAGGTGAATATTGTCTTAGAATTTATGCTACTGTTGATCAAAAACTGACTCAAGACAATATATGTTGTAGGTGACTATTCATAAATGTAACAGTCTACAGAAACTCCATACAGCAGTGTGGAAATAAGCATACAATTTACAATTTAATACAATCTACACAGGGATCATCATACATTATACATCATCTCACACCTAAGTTTGTTTTGTTTTTTTTACATTTCACACATTAGCCCTAATTTTAGCAACATGATTTTAAGCTTCATCAACCAGACGAAGTGGAAAAAATGTGTGAAATAACCATTCTTCAGATTTGGCCTAGGGTGTGCTACTTGTTTTTCCTACAATATGCAAATCTTTTTCTGCTCACAGGAGAATTTGGAAGATCTAAATTCCAATGGTTTAACTAATAAACGATAAACCACATGTCTGTCAATGTGCAGTTAAATAAGCTGTGATATGTTTCATTATTATATGACATTTTGTTAAAAGCATAGCTTTGTTTTTTCTCATTAACATTACAATTCAGCTCAGCATGAGCCATAAAATTTAAACTAAACTCCACCGCTCATCGCTCTCAGATTTCTCCAAAATATACCGTTTAAATTCTATAGGAAGCCTCCATCAGATGTTCAACACCAGATCGATGACCTTTACATTTTGTGTTAAAAAATCATTTCTGAAGAATGACTATCAGGGTTTTTAAGGAGCAATTAGTTGAAATACGAGGTTCGCGTTGCAAATCACGACTTACATTCAGTCACGATCCAGCCGACCAAACCCAACGTACCTGGGGCTTTTCCCGTTTCAGCACCACGGAGAGCGCCGTCCTCCCCGCTCACACTGGGTAAGTGTTCATTTAAGCACAACCGCTCACTCCCTCACTCACTCACTCACTCACTCACTCACTCGCTCTATACGATTCTCTGAACTCACGCAAGGCGTGGGGTTTTGTCAGCTGTTCTGAAAAATATAAATAATAATAATGATTTCTGTGGTAAACAGACGATCCCATACCCGCCCCCCCCCCGCCCCTTTTGTGTCTCCACTTCGCTTCGCCTGCCTGGTGCCTGTTGACTGTTGCGCGCGTCGTTTCAGCACGTGCCAATCGTTTTTCCCTTCTTTTTTTTGGTCAACAATCGATTTGTTTTCGTGGTCACCGAGAGTATGTGTTGTGAATGCGCGCGCCGTTGGCTTGGCTTGGTGGGCTCCTCGCTGCTGGCCGTTTATTATTCCCTCATTTACTTTCTCTGGGAAATGGGCTCGCGTTCGACGTTCGCGCGCGCGCCGCTGACGGTAAACAAAAGGTGATCCTGAGCGCCGCCGCCTCGGCGTCACGTCACGTTTCGCCAACGATTGGGCTAGAGCAGCGCGACGGCGTGGCGGGAAACGGTCGCGCGCGCGCGCCGTGGGCGGGAAAGAGCACAGCGCGCTCATAAAGCCCCGCGTGCGCCCCGCGCCGTCGACGGAGATAGGAGAAGAGGACGTGATTACAAAAAAAGAAGAAGAAGAGGGGGGAAAGGGAGGGGGGGGGAGACGCGACAAAAGCCTCTCGGTTTTTCACTCCGCAGCGAGGCGGGAGAGGCAGGCGCGCGCGCCTCTCTCTCTCCCTCTCTCTCACACCCACCCTCTCTTTCTGTCTTCGGTGGACCCCGGAGTCCGCCGGGCCGGGGTCGGGCCATCATCTCGCGCGCATGGACGACCACTTCAACCTGATCGACTCGCCGTCGGCGCGGCGGCGGGGAAGCGATGGGGACAGCCGTGGCTCTGACGCGGACAGGGTCGGTCCAGACGCGGCCAGGGTGACGGTGGCGGTAGCCGAGCTGCTGGAGGAGACGGGCGCGCTGGCGGGGCACGTGTCACTTGAGCGCTACGAGCCCGAACCGGGCTGCCGCGAGCGCGTGGTCATCAACATATCGGGCTTGCGCTTTGAGACGCAGCTGAAGACGTTTAGCCAGTTCCCGGACACGCTGCTGGGCGACCCGCGCAAGAGGATGCGCTACTTCGACCCGCTACGCAACGAGTACTTCTTTGACCGCAACCGGCCGAGCTTCGACGCCATCCTCTACTACTACCAGTCGGGCGGACGCATCCGCAGGCCCGTGAACGTGCCCATCGACGTGTTCTCCGAGGAGATCCGGTTCTACCAGCTGGGCGAGGAGGCCATGGAAAAGTTCCGTGAGGACGAAGGCTTCATCAAAGAGGAGGAGCGTCCGCTGCCCAGCCGCGAGTTTCAGCGACAGGTGTGGCTCCTCTTCGAGTACCCGGAGAGCTCTGGGCCAGCGCGCGGCATCGCCATTGTCTCCGTGCTCGTCATCCTCATCTCCATCGTCATCTTCTGCTTGGAGACGCTGCCCGAGTTTCGCGACGACCGCGAGGCGGCGGCGGCGGCGGCCGCGGCGGCTGCGGCGGCGATGCCTTTGGGCAACGGCACGGCGCCGTACGGCCCCGGCACCTTCACCGACCCATTCTTCGTGATCGAGACGCTGTGCATTGTGTGGTTCTCCTTCGAGCTGCTCGTGCGCTTCTTTGCGTGCCCGAGTAAGGCCACGTTCTCCAAGAACATCATGAACATTATAGACATCGTGGCCATCATCCCGTACTTCATCACGCTGGGCACGGAGCTCGCCGAGCGCCAGGGCAACGGCCAGCAGGCCATGTCGCTGGCCATCCTTCGCGTCATCCGCCTCGTGCGCGTCTTCCGCATCTTCAAGCTCTCGCGCCACTCCAAGGGCCTGCAGATCCTCGGCCAGACGCTCAAGGCCAGCATGCGCGAGCTCGGCCTGCTCATCTTCTTCCTCTTCATCGGGGTCATCCTCTTCTCCAGCGCAGTGTACTTCGCCGAGGCGGACGACCCAGCCTCGAGCTTCGGCAGCATCCCGGACGCCTTCTGGTGGGCCGTGGTCACTATGACCACGGTGGGCTACGGCGACATGCATCCGGTCACCATCGGCGGCAAGATCGTGGGCTCGCTGTGCGCCATCGCCGGCGTGCTTACCATCGCGTTGCCCGTGCCTGTCATCGTGTCCAACTTCAACTACTTCTACCACCGCGAGACGGACGGCGAGGAGCACGCGCAGTGCCTGCACGCGGGCAGCCGCGAGCGCGTGGACTCGGCAGAAGGCGAGGTGCTGGAGCGCGCGCGCAGCGCCTCGTCGCTCAGCAAGCCGGAGTACGTAGCCATCGAGGAGGCGTTGCACGGCGCCTTCAGGCAGCCCGGCTTCCCCAACCAGAACAGCCAGAACTGCGTGAACGTCAAGAAGATCTTCACTGACGTGTAGACGGAGCAAAACAAACGCCGTGCAAGTGTGCGTGCGTGCGAATGAATAAGTTTTATCTTCACGCACGAGGAAGACACGAAGAACGCGCGCGAAGTCCCCGAGAACAAGCCCCCAGGACGGCAGGCTAGATCTGCTGCTGATGTTCAGCCACTCTTTTTTACCCTGCCACGCTTTAACAAGTTAGGGGAACAGAGGGGCACCTTGGAATAAACCGCGGACAAACCATGTCGTGATCGTCGCTGTGCGTTTTTCTTTGCTCTCAGTGTTTATCTGTGATCGTCATAACGCGTTCAGTGTTCGCGGTGTGTCCCCGTCTTGTGGCCAAGCTGAACGGCCCGCTGGAAGGTCTGTTCACGCGTGAACACGGACTGCTCTCGGAGGCCGTGTGTTAGAATGTCACTGTGTATTTTATTGAGTAAAGTGCAGATTCTATTTTATCACAATGAACATGTGTGGGGGGGAAACATTAAGCTGTTAATAATAGTCTAATTTAGGCAGGTTTGGGCATTTCAGGTCCAGAAGGTAAAAATCCACGCCAGGATTTTGCTCCAACTGCCTGGATGCCTCCTGGATGCGCTGCAGCAGCAGTGACATCCAGGCAATTGGCGCAACATCCTGGCGTGGATTTTTGAATTTCTGGACCCGAAATGGCCAGCCCTGCATATAGGCACTATATGTGTTTAATGAGCTGATTTATGAGCCTTTACATAAACCAAATGAAAGTGTGATATCACAGACTGAGAGAATAGATTGTGTTAGAAAGAAAATCTTTAATTTTTGTAGGGGGGATAATAGTGTGTGGAAACGGTGGTCATCAAGTGAGGTGTAGTGAGAGAGAGGGTGAGTGAGAGAGAGGAGACGCACAGACTCGCTGGACTCCTCTCATCTCTGGCATGGGAAACAGAAGCATGATCAGCGAGGATGCGCCTCCCAGTTGAAGCCCCTGAGTCCGCCTCGTGATGCAGTCTCCATAGCGACTACAGTTTCCTGGGTAACCCCAGTTAACGTTGCCATGGCACCTTTTGTCGTTGCTACAGCAACGCTCCAGATGGTTCACAAAGCTTGACTGGCAAAACAGAGCGAGAGACAGAGCAAGGCAAGGGTATTGGGGGGGGGGGGGGGGGGGGGGGGTTGAAGGTGTGAGAGGGGGTTTAAATCACTTTATTGTTCATTCCTCCTCAATGAAAGTTGGAAAACATGACAGTGGTGAAATTGAAAATTGAAAATTTTCTATTTTATGCTACCACATTCTATTGGGCTTGAATGAGGTGTGGTATTTCTTCCCATGGTGTTTGTTAATGTGATTTTAAATTATATTTCACAAGTCTGAGTCTTAGCCATTGGTCCTACATGCTATAAGCCTATACAAGCAAGCAGGTTATTTCTTTTGGCCCTTTTTTTCCAAACAGAATACATTTATAGCTTAATGCAACCAGGCAAGCAGTTTTGGTACCAAGTACTGACATTATTGTGCCACAGTGAATTTAGTAGGCCAACACATGCCCAGAAAGGCTGCTACTATCAGAGTATATTTCGTAAAGGCCTATTTCTTATAGCTGTCACAATGAAGAAGATAGGCACTTCGTGATGGCGCAAGCTGATTACACAGTCTTGCACACTCTTTCTCCTATTGACCGGTATTAGAGGGTGCTTAGCGGAGCACGACAGTGTCCAGCAGTGTCTATACGCCACACTGTCAGTCGGAGCATTGTGAACCATCAATGAAAGTGTGTGTTTTTGTGTATATGTATGTGTATGTCCATGTAGTTGCATTGATATGTATTTTAATTTCACCCCATTGTGTAATCATCTGCATCAAAAAACACAAGACATTTCTTTCAACATTTTATATTTATGGATCACTTGCACTAATTTTATATGTAATTGAGCAGGGCTCAGGTCATAGTCTTTACTCATGCCATCTGTTTAGTTGCAGTGACTTGAGTTAAAGGGGTGCAATAGGTTACTTTTACAGAATGTTTTAGTTATAGTTCAGTTTATTTTGTCTGCATGCTCAAAAATTGCTCAGTACTGCCATCCTGTGATTTGCTTAGGGCAATGCAAGGGAAACTAATTTGTTTTATTGACAAAAAAGTTTTAAAAAACTTAAAAAGATTTTCCCTTCAGTCACTATGAATTTTAGGAATTGCATAAACATCATTCCTCATTCAGTCTGGGACATGATCTGACCTTAAATGTCTCAGTAAATGCAATTCTTCATCTCAGTAAAGATATGAAAACCTCACCATAATATATATATATATATATATGGTTTTGTCAACAGCTACCTTATGTGTAGATCTCTGTATGCATTATTTAATTGCTTCTCAGCCTTGTAGTAATAACAACAACAGGAAAAGCTGTATTCTCCACAATAGTGGTTGCTTTCTTGCTGATCCTGTTTAGAATTCTTTTTTAGGGGGGTTTGAGTGGTCCTGGATGGGCAGGAGAGCATTAGCATGCATTTGGCTCATGTGCTGGCAATCACAGGCCCCAGCTGCTGCATGACGTTTCGTGGCAGAGAGCTGAGATGTGTGAGGTGCGAAGTGAGCTGTCTGACGTCTCTGGAAATTCAAGCTGTCAGCTGATAACGTGTGATATAAGCTGCTGCTTCCATGCTGCCTCCCAGGCCCTTAGATTCATGAGCCCCTTTTTCGTTCATAATCAAATATGGCCTTGCTTTGCTTTCAATAAGAACAGTGAACACTAAATTCTTCTCTCTCTTCTTTTTACACCAGGAAGGAAGGAATTCAAGGAGGTTTCTGCTGATGGGCATCAATATCACACAATCTGCTGATCTGTGGCCCTGTTCCAAACAGTGAAAGCAACACAGTTTTAAAGGTAATCAGTATTAGGAATTTATCATGAAACACTTTAAACACATAAAAGCATGTGTAAAAAAGTATCAAACACTTTGTATTTCCAACTTGGTAATTTAAACAAAATAAAACATTATTATATTTTACATTATATTTCAGGTAATTTTGGCCAGTTTCTACCTTCCTATTCATCATTAAATGTTCGCAAAATTTAAAAGGGCATCTGGTGTTTTCAAATGATGTACACTTGGTAAGGAGATACAAGGTTTTGCTACAGTGTTATAAGTCCAATATGCGATTCCTTTGGATTGCATCCATATCTGTATAATAATTCTTATGGAAATTGTCACATAAATTGTGACCTCTGCAGCCTAAAGGCATGTACACTGTATTTTTATACTTATAATTGTGTAATCCATTGAAGTTTTAAAGGTGTACACCATTTTCACATGAATTAAATTTATCACCCCAGCACTATTCTGTCTTTCACTTGAGTAACTTCCCCCAGTATTTGTTCTAAAGTGATATATTTTGATTCATGCGGAAATGTATCATGCGTACACATTCAAATCAAGCACAAGTCTATTGCAAGAATAGATGTAGTAGAAATGGGTCAATCATTCCACCTAAAGCAATCTGATGTTACTGACCCAGTATTTCACGTGCGCCAGGGCAGAATAAATAGGAGGTCATTAGAAATTCTGTCAGCTGTGATAATTTGAGTGAAATTTACTTTGCAACTTCCCAGTGAGCTAAGTGAAATCACATAATTTGAGGGGTTCAACAGGAGAGACGTTTTAAGGCATATCACATAGGGATATGATAATGTTTTTAATAGTGAGTGTAATTCAAGGTTTAAAGAGAAATTTAAAGAGAAATGTAAAGAGTTAATAACAACACTTTAGCCAGATACACCTAATTTAACTACATATCTTCAGTGGTTAATGGATTTAATAGGCATTGCCATCTGTCACAGTATTTAATCCAGATCCTGCATTGTTCCTTTTGTCTTTGTTTTAAGAAATAAGCCAAATTACGTTTTGGAACCTGAATAAGTGATGTATAATTTCCCCAATGGACTATGGCATATGGTTCTAAGCTGAGTTACAATGGGACAGCTGGTTTTTAAGGAATGGAGCTTGGTTTGTCAAGCTGTATAGGGATGGTACCTCATACATGTGGAACACATTTACCCAAATCTTTCTTCATACTTTACTAATAATCTGCACAAGGTTCTCATTTACTCATGCTGCCATTTATATATTTAATATCTATGTGTATATTGTTTTATTATCATGATTAGTTATGTTATGTGCATGTATTATCTTTTTATTTTCTTGTGTGTACTGTGTGGTGTATATTGTATTTATTGTCATTTCAAACTTTCATGTATCTGCTCTTTATGTTGTCCTGTGTAATGTGCTGCCATTGTGTGTTGGGACTGAAGAATAACATTTCATTTCAGTTAACAAGTTATACCAAGGAATGACAAGAAAGAGCTTTTGACTAGTTTGACTTGACAATTGGTCCACCCATCCAGATATTTTATCCAGCGAGCCCCAAGAAGGATATGAAGTGGTGTATACCAATAGATAGCAGTAGTATCTGACAACAGTACCTGATAGGTGTTCCTTTAAGTATAAACTTAAAAACCATTGGGAAATTAATGTAGGCATGGAAACATTTTGTAGAGAGGTCAATACCTCATTTTGAGTGTGTATGTCACCACATATATGATCTGAAGGCACTGAGAGTAGACAAAAAAGAGCTGTATTTTGTTTTCGTTTGCATATATATGTAATTCATTTGTAATATACTAAGTGGTGTGAGAGTGTATGTAAGTAAATGTAATGTTCCTGTCTGTGCATAAACTGTGTGTGAACTGAAACCATAAGAGCTTGTATTTGTACAGCTGATCATTGGAACACTGAAGTTTTTGTTTAACCCTGGAGCTGAAGGGAACTGGAGCGGATCATATTGTTTTAGCTTTAATAATTTTCCTTTGATCCGGAAATGTTCTCGCATTACTGGGTTACCACAGACATGTTGGTTTTCATGGACGTGTGTGTGTGTGTTTTTCTCATGTTCTTGGGTATTAGGTTAGGTTTGTGTAACCCTTGTGCATGAAGACAAGCGTGCATGTGTGGGTGTTGATGTGTTCATCTGTGCATGTGAATATGTGTGTGTGCATGGGTGTGTGTACACATATTCTTGTCTTTGTTTTTGAGTTTGTGTGTTCCACCACTAGAGGCCTCAGTGTGTTGATAGACTCTAGCAGTCATTTCACACTCACTCTGGGTGTGATGGCAGTGGAGGTGCTGTGTCTGCTTTAGTTCATTAATTAACATTAAACTGAAGAGAGAAAGAGAGAGAGGGAGCAAGAGAGATAGAGAATCTGAAAAAGTGACATGAACTTGTACGTCTGTTGCTTGTTGATGAAACTGATGTTATTCTATACTTATAAGCAATTTAATTTAAGGCAACCAGGTATGTCTTAAGTCTAATGCATTTAAACTTTGCACATATAACATGTTATTTACATTAAATAAAACTGTTATTAATATTGCTCTTTTGTATTACATTGTATCTGATGATACAGTGGCCTAATCCTTCTTTGAAAAAGTTAGTAGTCAGTTTTTTAGCCAGTTCTAATCAGCAGGACATAGAAATATATTCCTAACATGTAGCAGCTTCACCTGAAAGGTAACCATTTACTGGAATTTATTACCAGTTTTGATCAGTATGAATTCAGATTTTTAATACCTGTATATATTCCCAGATTAATATATTGCAAAAAATCATTTTATGTTCATGTTTGCAACTGAAAGATTTGAGTAAAGATTCATAAAGTTTATTTGTCACATGCACAGCTATACACATACAGCATGCAGTGAAATGTAACCAGACAGAGCAAGCAGCAAGGTGTGTAGCTCCAGATGTGCCATAAAAGAAACACTATTACATCTCTTAAAATTACATTAATAACACATTTCTTAGCTTAAGTACACATGATACATCTCTATTTACAGGGGTTAATGCTCTTTAGGAGACCCTTATTCTGTAAAGCTGCTTTGCAACAACTTTAATCGTAAAAAGCGCTATAGAAATAAATGGAAATTAAAAACTTACTGTAGTGTGTTATTAATTAATCAGTAATTGCTTACTTAGTTTATTTGTTAAAACACTAACATTAAAATAGTTTTTATTATGTTATAAATGTTGCATTGACCCTTAGCAGTTACAAAGATTCAAATAAAAGTATTTATTTTAGCTTATTCAGGCAAATGTATAATGTGCTTTATAGAAATGCCAACAATAACGTTTTGATAAATTTAAGTCATAATACCATATCTGCCTTTCTGCTTACAACCACAAATGCAGTCTCAATTAATACATTCAGAACTTCTGTACGGTGCTTTCTCTACTTGTTTCTATGAACTAAGACAGAAATAATATTAAATCATTTTAAACTGCATGGTGATTTTCTAAGTGAAAATAAGTTAGCACAAGCTCTAAAGAAAGAAATGTAAATATGGTATGTTTTGGAGCACAATTTCAATGTATTTGTTTGGTTTAACATATTGGAGAAAATGTGAGTGTGTAAATACAAAATGTATTATAACTTTTGTGCAATCTATATTTAATGTTCTAGTTTTCCCCAATATGTTAAATCATAAAAAATGAGTTACTGTGCATCAAAACATACAGATGTGTGTTCTCTGTTAAGGACATAATAATTATTCTTATGTTTCATTATACAAAATAATTTGAAAAGGGACATCTAAACTTTTGCATATGACTTATGTCCAAGCTCCCTGAGATAATAATGTCAGTGATTACTATTTTAATCTCCTAATTTTGTGCAATATTGCACTGGCTTTTCAACATGATGGTGTCTTTGTGCACCAGGTGAAAAGTCTTTAAGCTGGGAAAATGGAAAATAGCATTTAAAAAGTATAAAGGACCACTGAAGGGTTTCTTTGAATGGCTTTGGTGTTTTCTTCTTGTCCAATTTTATTTTTAATCAGGCCAGCACTTTAATCAGGACTTTCTTTTCACATTACCCATCATGCACCAGGGGTGTAAAGCTCAATTTGCTGAGAGGAGAGTGCTAAGCCCTTGATTCTGCCATTTGGCCATATGCCTCACTGGCCAAACACACAAACTTTTCTTGCCAGTGAAAATGGCCAGAGGCCAGCTGCATCTTCCATGAAGGCCCAGATGTCACATTTCAACTATTCAAAATGTGTTTTGTTTCCACAGACCTTTGAGATAGATCCAATCCGTGCCTAGGACTGTTCATCAACCATTCCACTGAGAAGGAGGCTTTCAAAGCACAGGAACATACTCCTCTGAAGAGATGATGTCCCTCCTGATCAACCTCTCTGCCAGATCAACACTCTAGAAGTGGCCTTTTTTTTGGGTTATACTGCCAGGCCAAGTCCAGATAACCAGTCGGAAAATATCTGTGTACCACTCAAGATGGCAGCTGTGAACCTTTAAAGTAGAGGGACAGAAGCTGTCTGTCTCTGCCATAACAGTCCACTACTGTGGAACATATATTTCTGAAGATTTTGATGTGTCCTTCATGTATCCAGAGTTTGTGCTGTTATCAAACCAGATGTCCACATATAAATTTGTCATCATTAAGACACTGCCTACTTACTGACAAAATTTATCACTGCCTACTTATTGACTGTAGTAAACATTCCAATAACTGAATAACTGAAGATGTTAAAGTGTATGTTGGGCTGCACAAATAAAAGAAATGGGTTGTCTGGGCAACGCAAAGAGAAAAAACATCTCAAGGCTCTCTTTCTTACTTTTTGTGAAACTTTTGGCAGTAAGGAAATCAGTCATTAAGTTATTGAGTGCAGTAAGATTGGATCTATACCTCTGATGCTGCCAAAGCAAACTCCACAGCATCAAGGTAGGTATTACTCTATAAAAAGGTCCCTTGAGTTTTCACTGAGGTCATTAAGAAACTCATTAATGGTTGTGTTGTTTACCCTTTAAGCTGTATAGATCTTACTATCAATTACTGCTTTTAAAGGCAATGCATCATGTAAAACCAAATTTTCTGCACTTTTAGAATAAAACAGATACAATTTGTAAACCTTGTTAAAATGTGACATTCAATTCTTACAGTCTGTATCTAAAAACTAAGCCGTAAAAACAGCCTTTAAACAGTTTTTAATTGTTTCTCTGATGTTACATACACCCAACAGCCATAACATTAACACGACTGACAGATAAAGTGAATAACATTGACAATCTAATTATTTCATTTCAATGGAACATGCCAAAGGGGGTGGGTTTATTAGGCAGCAAGTGAACAGTTCTTAAAATGTATGTGCTGGAAGCAGGAAGCATGGGCAAGTGTAAGGATCTGAGTTACTTTGACAAGGGCCTTACTGTGATGATGTCATGTGGAATGTTCCATGTATGCAGTAGATAGCATCTAACAAAAGTGATCAAAAGAAGGATTACTGGTTTACTGAATCAGTGACAGGGTCATGGGCGCCCAAAGCTCATTGATGCATGTGGGAAGTGAAGGCTAGTCTGCCTGGTCTAATCCCAAAGACGAGCTCCTGTTGCACAAAATGTTAATGTTGGCTAAGATACAAAGGCGTCAGAACACAGCCCACCACTGTAAGAACTGTTTTGGCTGCATGAGGCAGGTGGCATTAATGTTGTATAAAATATATATACATTATATACATATATATATACAGTATATGTGTGTGTGTGTGTGTGTGTGCGTGTGTGTGTGTGGGAAGAAAAGATCCACCTTTAGTGCTCTGTGCTCACGATGAATTAGGATTTTATAAGATTGGAGAATACAGTGCAGGGCATTCCTCTTTACAGGAGACCATTCCTCTTTACAGAATCTGCTCAGCCCACAAATTTTCAAAGGGGTTCAGCTCAAAGATCAGAGATGGCTTTGACAAAAGTGTTGTGATCAGTTAACAATTCTGTGTTGATTTGGACATATGTTTTGGATCAGTATAGTGGTGGAAAATCCAGTGATGGATGAATGAAACGACTGCAGAAAACCAGCTGCATCTTGCTGCACCTGCATGGCCTATAGGTCACATAAAGGATGGCACCAGATGTTTAAACCTTTTGATTATTAATATTTTAGACCACTTTTCTTGATCCCAGATGAGGTCCAAGCAGGTGTTGTCTAAACTGCTGACTCATCCTGTTCTTGTTTAGTCTAAGTGCAAGATACAGCACTTCCTGAACCCAAATCATTGTAGCATATATACAATAGGGCAAACTAGATGGTGTAACGGGCCCCAGATTAGGAGAAAGGTCATTTTAGGTGAATTTAAACACCCTGACTCACTATTTTTGACTCCTTCTTAAAGTAAACAAAAATGTTTTTACTGCTTTCAATTATTCATTTTCAAAAGTGTCAGCAAGTATTATTTTAATTGGTCTAGAGCACAGTTTCCTTCATAGCACATACATGACCAGTGCAGTAATGAGCTGTTTGTCACGCATGATTGTCTCAGCAGAGAGCAATTAAATTCTTTATCTTATGCATGTTCATGTGCAAAAAATCTGCTTGTGCTTAGTGCTTATGTTTCACATAGCATGTGTGAATCAGGCCTTACCTAGTGGAGCTTATTGATCTCATTCTGCACAAATGTGCATGACTTCAGTCAAATGCACTGCACTAATTCAAAGTATTTTCAGTGAATTTCACATCTGTGTTCACTAGAAAACTAACACATTTACTTGGGGATTTATAAGTGTAGACCAAAGGTAAGTGTAGACCAAACCTAAATTTACTTGATGGTACTCTGGCAACGATTAGTGGCTCGTTCAATAGAGTTTCAGTAAGTGGTGTAATACAACCCATTATCACAGTGTATATTTGGCCTCATCCCAGGGGATGCTCTGGCAGAGCAGAGAGAATGAGAGACAAGGGACTTCTAGCTCTGTGTGTGTGTGGTGTGTGTGCATGTTATAATGAGGAACCCCTCTGCTGCTTTGCTGGAACAGCTGAGCCCCTGCACAGCTCACTGGGCATGAGCATGACGTGCGTATGTCTGTGTGTGTGTGTGTGTGTGTCTATGCATGAATGTGATTATGTGCACTTCTGCAGGACTCCCATGAAGGCCCAGGGGTTCCCCTCCTCTCGCTCTCTCCCTCCCAGAGTGAGGATCGGCCAATCAGCCCCATGCCAGCACATAGTGACGATGCTATTACTGCTACAACCATCTCTGACAAACCATGAACCCACGGTGGGATAAATCAACTTGATGCTCATTTCATCTAGCAAGGATTTCCCAATATAATACCAGACAGGTTTTGTGATTAGTGTGATATAAAATGAACGTAACTGGATTGTTTTTATTGTCAAAGGATCACAACAGCTTGAAACTCCTGACGGTAATATTTAGTATTACACTTCACTGAAAAATAATACAATTCACTGACATAATTTGAACCTGAATCAAGTCAATTACATGAACACAATTTCTACATTACATGAACACATTTTTTTCTGTCAGTTTTTACCTTTGGCAGTAGTTGTTTGTTCTTATGCAATATGTTACAGTATTGTTTTAGTGATGTGCATATGAATACAGTAAATTTTGTGTTTTAAGTGTTTCTGCTCTAAAAATGTAAGTTGAGTCTTCTGTCTTCTGGTCTTTAAACATTTGACCACCTGCACCTTGGATTACCTACACACTGATATTATGACCTATTTTAGAAAGTTCTTTAAAAAAAAGTCATGCCAAAACCACATAACTTCTTTTTTATTTATTTATTAATTAATACATATTTTGTTAAGATTATTTTGCATAATTTAATTAACTGTATGAAAAGGTCATGAGAATGGGGTCAGTATGCCGTTCTGCACATTAACACAGATACAATAAGGTCAAGAATCATTAGTTTATGTTGTGAAGGTCTTTTACTAAAGTAATACCCTAATGTCATTTATTTTCCAAGTGAGGGCCCATAGCACATCAAAGCACATCATCACCAGAAAAGTTTTGGCATATTTATATTGGACCATTTATTTTTTACACAATGTAACAATGTATGAAACTATATCCTAACTAGCACATAAAAAGGCTAACATTAGCTTAAGTAATGTTTCCTAATATACATTAAAGGAGATCACTTTCATTACTGTCGCATCGCAATGTTCCAGGACTCCTATTTATGGGATACAGCACAGGAAATGAAGTGTGAAACTGAAAACTCCAGTGCTCTGCAGGAATCGTTCACAAGGACAAATAGAGAGATGGAGTTTTTGCCCTTGAAGCTACAGATGCCCTATTACACTGTTATTAACACTAATACAGTAACATTCAAAAGCCCTCAAGTAAACTGAGTAGAGTGACCTGATGCTTAGAAACAAGTATGTATTCTTGTAGTGCCATGGGATTGGGAGGTCAAAGCTGATAAAAGCAATTGCACAAAAGAAAAAGCTATAGACCAGCCAACTGCACTTATTCCTCAAAAATGGACAAAGATATCTTAGTCACGCAGCAGCCTGAAGTTTATCTGTACTTTCGCCAATTTGTATAAATAACAGTATGCCATACAGTGTGAAAAATACAACATGCACAATAATTATAAAAGCATAATGCTGTGAAAAATCCTTTTTAAGGATAAAAAAACATAAAATGCTGACTCAATGTGCTTTCCCTCCACCACAGTGATAGAGCCATCAGAAAAGCCTCAGGCATGACACAGCGTCTTGGGCTCAGTGCCAGCATTTCCTTGTCCTGCGTGATGTCATTGCTGAGCTCTTTTCCTTCACACTGCCTGCAGATGGGCTCCTGGTGCTTGTCACCATAGTAACAAGGCGAGCACTATCCAATGACAACAGCGGTTTGTCTACCTGGGCTCTTAAGTTAAGTTTTCTTTGCTGGATAAAATCTCACACAACCTGATTTAGGACAAGTAAATAGAGTGGGTGTGGGTACCAGTTTTAAGCACCATATAATTAATAACTGGTGCATTTTACTGTTAAAATCAAGACAAAGCAGAAACGATGTGCTAATTTTATTCTTTCTGTTGCTCTAAATACAATGGAGTGTTACTATTAAAGTGGAAATTTTTCCATTTCTCCAGGAATTTATATAAAACATTATATCATATACGCACACACATACACGGGAGGGGCTTGTTTCTGTCCTTCCTTGTGTCTACAGGTTCTGCTGGTGCAAGTGCCGCAGCAGTGGGTGGATAAGTGACCTTGAGTATCTCCTGGGGCCTGGCATAATGCCATGTCCTGCACCTTCCTCACTCTCTCTCTAGCTAACCTGAACAAAGAGGAAAGTGATTCCTATAGCTCCACTCATGATGTTTTAGTGAGGCTGAGCCATTGTCATATGTTTGGGGCTTGAGATAAATAGTCATTATTATGGAGACATCAATACCACTTTCCCTTCTAATACCTACCCCTGATTCTCAATTATCAGCTGATACAGAGTACTGATATTGACACTTACTATCTGATCTAATCTAAAAATCATGATATTTAAAAATATGATATTCTATTCACTTGTTAAATATTCAATTACAACGTACTAAGGTTGGATGAAGTCACATTAGAATGTTTGTACTGCAAAAACACAGGGAGAACATTCGACAACAAATAACTAAAAACAGTTAAATTCAGATAATATATCAAATTCTGTAGAGACTGTAGGTATATCAGAAAGTTTCATATAAATGATTTGTAAAATGATCTCCTGACAAAAAGACAGATACTAAGATTAAAAGTAAAAAGGCCATTGCATGCACTGATGTTTGGTATAGTATTGATCAGTTTTTTGTCTGCCATCTTTGTTAAGAATGTAAAAAACTACCTGGTCTTTAAAGTTTGCCTACAATGATCTAACACAAACATAAAAGTAGATAAAGAGAACCCAGTTGAACGAAGTACAAAAAATATTATACTTGGCTATTTATTGTGGAAAATATTACAATATTACATATCTTTGAGTATCAAGTGTGACCCTCTAGTGCAGTAATAACTGCAACAAAATGGTTTCAGTCATTGTTAATCAGTCAATGCTCATTTAGCCCATTCTGCATACAGAATAGCTTCCACTCTGGAATATTTTGGTGGGTATTCTCACATGACCTTCCACTAAATTTATATTAAATTAAGGTCAGAACTTTGAACTGCCCATTCCAGAACACTGACTTTATTTTTTACTTTAACATTCTTTATCAACTTATGTGTTTTGGGTTGTTGTCTTGCTGCATGACCCACTTTCTCTTAAGATTCAGTTAACCCTTAGATGCACAAAAATGACCCCACGGGTTGTTATTCTTCAAAATTTTTTAAATGAAGAGTTGTAATATTTTCACATTCCAGGTATGTTTGCGACATTTTTATTGATTTAATTTTAAGAAATTGCAGTTTTTGTATCACTACCCCACTCTTCCACAAGTGGGGTCAAAAATGACCCCAAGCAGTTCCTATAGAATATTCTATGAACCTTTAATTCTTAGTAACTCTAACTGTCCCACTTACACATCTGATGTCATCTCTCACATCTTTGAAATGCACTAGAAAACTATAAATATAAAATATAAAAAACTAGCTAATATAACATTAGCCTACTTTTGAGTTAGCTAGGTCAGGTACTTAATGTGCATGTGTGTGTGTGTGTGTACATGTGTGTGTTAGTTAACAATACTACTAGCAACTGTTAGCTAACAAGTCAAGTCAAGTCAAGTTTATTTATATAGCGCTTTTTACAACTGATGTTTTGACAAAGCAGCTTTAAAGAAACTGGGTCTGAGCCCCCAAAGACCAAGCCAATGGCGACAGAGGCAAGGAAAAACTCCCTAGCTGTAGGAAGAAACCTTCGGAGGAACCAAGGCTCAGAAGGGGGAACCCATCCTCCTCTGGTTGACACCGGATAGCAAAAACAAGCCAGAGAAAAGAAAGAAAAATAATAAAATAAATATATATAAAAATATAAGTTCTTAGTATAGCAGCAGTTCCTTTTGTAGAGGTGACATAATGACTTTAGATCAGGTCTTTGGCAGAAAGGGGTTTTCGTAAGGACTCCTCAGCAGGAGCGAGTGGGTTTAAAGCCGCAAAACTTCAAACCAGTAAGAGGGTATTAGTGTGGGTCAGGCTGGTCCAGATAGCAGACACAAGGTAGGTGTTACCTACCTAAATACAAAACTATTAACTAACAACAAATTAGGCAAATCTAATCAAACATTTTACACATTTGATCACTAATTTGATCACACATTATAATCTGTCAATGAAAAATAAGTTCATAAATGGAGATAATACTTACATGTATGTTGCTGTGTAAAAATGACCTGTGTGATGAGACTGCTGACGTCAGATGTGTAAGTGGAACAGTATTGACAGTCAAAGTTGAATCAAATGTGAGAGATGACATCAGATGTTTAAGTGGGACAGTCAGAGTTGCTAAGAATTAAAGGTTCATAAAAGATCCCATAGGAACTGCACTTGTGGAAGAGTTTGGTTGTAATACAAAAACTGCAAATTCTGAAAATTTGTGAAAAAATAAATAAAAATGCAAATGTCACAAACATGTTTTACGAGGAATATCTGGAATATGAAAATAAACAACTTTTTGTTTTAAAGGGTTTAAAGAATAACAACCCAGTTTATTGCAAAAATGCATTGATTTTAATTGGGGTCATTTTTGACCCCACTCGTGGAAGAGTGTAGGTATTGGTAGGTTGTGCATCCAAGGGTTAATTTACAGATATCCTGACATTGTTCTGTAGTTTTCACTGGAATAATTCATAATTCATTGCTGCGTCAATGATGGTAGGCTGTCTCGATGAAGAAAAACAGGCCCATAGAATGACACTACCACCACTTTGTTTCACAGATGGGATAATATTTTTAAGCAGGAATTTTCTTTCTCCAGACATACCACTTCTCATTTAAACAAAAAGTTTAAATTTGTCCCAAAACATATTTCCAATAGTCTTCTCACATGACATTTAGCAAACTGTAAAAAGGCAGTAATTGTTCTTTTTGAAAAATAGGACTCTCCTTGCAACTATGCAATACACACAATTGTTGTTGTCCTGGTGGTGAACATCAACATTAACCAATGTTAACCAACCTTGTGGACTTTTAAACATCTTACATTGAAGTGATCTTAGTTGGTCAAGCACTCCTGAAGAGGGTAATATATTTCATTAACTTGTACACAATCTGTCTGAAATGCAGAAATGTAGAAAATTCTGGATGGTTCACAAGCTTTCAAGCACCATTTAAGGTTAACATCTATTTCAATTAAATAAATGGCATTTATTTATTTAAGTTAAAATACATTTGAGCATATACCATACTGTACGTGTTATTATCTATCCGTGGGAAGTGCTGTTATTTTAGTTAAGCATGTGCGTGTGTAGGTGTACTGCACATGTTCATTAGAATTTGCTTCTGTTTCTTGCTACTATACAGTACACCATACAGTATCAGTATAATATAATTATCAACATTATTTCTGCATCAGAGTAACACTACTCATAATCTGCTACATAAGCACACCACAATGGATCTTATCATAATATTTCATGGTGCAAATTAATAATTCAACATTTTAATTATTACATATTTATAGATCAAATATGATCACTTTGACATAATATTGGGATTACAATGCTTATAGTAATAAATAAGCACTAAAGATATTGCAGAGATGCTCCTGATCTTAGGAGTCTGATGACATTGTTTGGCATATTGATTGTATTCTACTGTTATACAGATCTTCTATTTTGGGTGTGCCCTTAGACTGACCTGGAATCAATATCACTTGATCCATATTTGCATTGTTCCTCTTTCACCAGATTACAATACCCACCCCCTAACCCCCTTCACACACACACACACACACACACACACACACACACACACACACACAGTAGACACTTGGCTCATTCCATGCTTGTATAAGCCTTTCAATTTTAATTAAAGTATGAAGGCTAGTGCAATGTGAACCCAGTGTCTGAGACTGTATTAACAAGCCTTTACTGATATTATTAATGGCTCAGTTATTAAGACTAAGTCATGTTAGATAAAGGTTCTCTTTGGAATAAAACTATTTGTTTCTACCTGATTTTCTCCCCAAATTTATCTGTGACCGATTCCACCTGCTAGCTAAATCTACTCCTGATACACTGTGGTACCAAGGCTAGACTGTGTACCTCCTAGACACATGAAGCCAGACACTGCATCTTTTCAAACTGCATCTAATGGAACGCCACTGGGCAGAAGAACATTAAATACTAATTCTGTTTTGTCATACAATCTTGCAAACCCCACATTGGTTAGCAGAGGGAGGGCTATCCATCCCACCCGCACAAAGAGTGAGAGAGAAAGAGGCCAGTTGTTCTCTTTTTTTCAGCCATGGATGGTTGTGGTAGCGCCAGGGAGCAAACTCACAATCTCTCAATTACAAGGCAAACAATTAGACAGTTGTGCCACTTGGGAGACTGAAACATCTCTAATAACATGGATCAGAGCCATTATACTGCATTTGGCACTTTATTCTGTTTTTGGAGTAACTAGTTGCTGCTGCATCATATGCCATCCATTCATTCTAAATTGATTAGTGTAGGACTTAATGAGTTTTTAATGAATTAAATCTTGAAATTAAAGAAAGATGTACAACAGCAGCCAGTCCCACAGTAATATGTTAAACCAGGGTGTATGACTCACCAGCTGGAAGAAAAATTTGGCAGGTTGTCTGGTGAAGAATAGAGTGTTCTGCTGCTGAGCATCTGACAAGTGGATGAGCGTATGAATGTTGCTGTCATTGTGAATGGAGCAATGCTTACTCATTCTGATTTTTGCTAGAATTATTCCTGGGTTTTTACTACAGAATTCTCCTGTACAATCGCCATTTTGGCGACACAGGCTTCATCTCAGCTATTCAGGAAAGTTCCAAATCTGAGTCCAGAATTCATCATGGGATAATGTATGGACAGTGTTTTCTTTAACCTGTGCACATTTTACTATCATGACATGATGCTCATGACATGATGCTGGAATGCTAAAGAGACATTGGTCCAGTGCCCTCCCCAAACAAGTTAATATATCAGGGCAGTGGTGGCCTTGTGGTTAGGGACTTGCTCACGTGATCAGAGGGTCACAGGTTCAAGTCCCAGCCCAGGAACCACTGAGGCACCCTTGAGCAAGATACTGCTCATAGCTGCCTGCTGCCCTCTGCCCACTGCTCCACGTGTGAATAGGTTAAATGCAGAGGTCACATTTCACATTGTGGTACACTTTGTGTATGGGGTCTGTTCAACTATTGTAAGTAATTCTTCTTCACATGCAGTAATTACAAATGCAGTGTTTCTGACATCAGTACAAAAGTGCAGGTTATACGATACAAACACCTCACACGTTGAAGCACGTCCCCCTTTAAATACTGCCCACTCTGCGGAAAAGTAAGGAGTGGTACAGTGAAATGTTTCAACCCACCCGTTTTCATACTGAGCCCGCCTCCTGCGCTAGGATTGGCTAGAAGTGAACGCTCTAAAGAAGGACTGCATGTGAACACGAACCAGGAAGCAAGACACAACGGACGAGCCAATCCTAACGTGTGGTTGGGGTTTGGGGTGGGGTTGGGGGGTGTTCTGAATACTGGTGGGTAAAAAAATAACGCGGTACAGTGCGGTTGAAAAGCGTGTTCCTTTAGCCCAACCGCCTGCACACTGGTCCTTGTTGGTATGCACAGCAATGCCTGACTGCAGATTCGATTGAGCGCGTTAACTAACTGCCTAATGACTTTCCGCGATAAGTCAGAGTCGTCATATTGCGACAAACTCTGAAAAAAAAGACCTAGGGTATTGTTTACAAAACCGTTACGATGTACCTGGAGGTGGACAGGTAGGGGACAGGCAGCTCAGTCGCAGTGCTGAACGCTGAGGCATTGTCTGTTGAGGCTTTGAAGACACTCCTTGATGCATGCTGCTTTCGATTTTGTGGTGTTGCTAATCTGCAGGACCATCTCACAGATTTTGTTTTTCTTTTTTTTCGCATGAATGATTGACACTTGTATTACATCACGAGCTGAAAAAAAAATACATTTTTGAACGCAGGTTCTCAAGAACAGGACAAGTGAGGTCGTGCAGACGTCCGTGAACGTGGATATGTAATACAATATCATTCCCAGCCAGTTCCCCGCGTTAGCACCTGAAGCCCGGCTCGTGCACGCGCGTATAATACGTGAAGCGCGCGTTCCTAGTTTGCCCCCTTAACCACCACCACCACCACCACACCCCACCACCCCCCAAACACACGCGCGCGCGCGCACACACACCCTCTCCATCTCCACCTTTAAGACAAACCTGCCGCGTAGAGCGAACAGCTCTGGAAGGGAGGTGAGGACACACCCGCGTGCTTCCCTTCTCATCCCTCCTCTTCCTCTCATCCTTCGCCTCCCCTCCCTCTGCACCACGCGCCCACAGCCCGGGCATTGCCGGGATTGACGCCGCTGCACGAGAGCGTTTGGGTGCTGCGTGTCTCGGAGCCTCGCGCAGAAGAAACGGGCACGCAGGCGACAGAAGTTCACCCACGGAGGTACGGTACAATGCGATCATTCCGCTTTCACACTCTGAGCAGAGTTTCTTGTCAAGTTGCTGGGCTTCAGGACAGCATCTGCTTCTTTAAGACTGACTCTATAGCACAGTGCGTAGAGTTACAAAGTGCATACACCTTGATGTATGCATGTGTGTGTATGCATGTGTGTTTTTTCTGGGGGGGGGGGGGGTGCATGGGCTTGATCTGCTTGAAATCTATTTTCCTTCAGTTGAATCTTTCATCACCTGCTGCTGTTGAATATTTTAGAGCCCACAAGCTCCATTTGGGACCAGCATCCATAAAAAGCTTGCATGTGTACAGATTTTTGTTGTTGTTGTTGCTATATGTGGACTTCTCAAGATTTAAGTAATTAAGTAATTCATAAAAACAATGGAAAGAGATCAATCAGCAGAGCTGGATGGAAGGGGGGTGGATGCAGAGCATGACTGTGTGTGTCGTGGAGATGGGCCTCTTTCGCATGACTGCACTGTGAGAGCCGCAGTGTTATATGAATGGATATCACCTAGTGCAGTACAGCAGAGAATGAGCTGACAGGGCTCAGCTAATAGACAAGCTCCGATGAGTGATGATGCTTTATTCTCTCACATGAGCTAAGATTTGTTTTCCACAAAAACGTATCACCTTTGTCCAGCTTTGAAGTCTGCACATTTACTGTGATTTGAAGTCTTTTTCCTATCAGCTTTCAGAGAAGAGTGCTTTTCTGTTTCAGATATGTGATCCTTTTTGTTTGAATGGAAGAACTCAGCATTGCTTCAGCATGGTTTCAGACTAATTTCTTTAAAATCTGATCAGGCCATTTAAAGCACTGTGCATGTCCTTCACAGTATCTTGAATTTTACAAATTGTAATATCGATTTTTACTTGTCTGTATACTTGGTGTTTTTCAGTGAATCCTGCAGTGGCACGCTGTGGCCCTCAGCCCTGTACAGTGTTGAGCCCCCTCCCTCTCAGATTCCCTCCCTTCATTTTCCCACCCTGCGGGGGCTGGCTCAGGTGAAAAGTGCAGGCCTCACCCTCCTGCGTAATGACAGTTGCCACAGGAGACCCCTCGGACGAGGCGGCAGCACACCCGGGCCACCCTCAGGAGTATGACGCTGAGGCAGAGCAGGAATGCTGCGAGAGAGTGGTCATCAACATTTCAGGCCTGCGCTTTGAGACACAGCTCAAGACCCTCTCGCAGTTCCCAGAGACTTTGCTCGGGGACCCCAAAAAACGGATGAGATACTTTGACCCTTTAAGGAATGAGTATTTCTTTGATAGGAACCGGCCAAGCTTTGACGCCATCCTCTACTACTACCAGTCTGGAGGAAGACTACGACGCCCAGTGAATGTGACACTGGATATATTCTCAGAAGAAATTCGTTTTTATGAGCTGGGAGAGGAAGCAATTGAAATGTTCAGAGAGGATGAAGGTTTCATCAAAGAAGAGGAGAGGCCTTTACCTGACAATGAGTTCCAGAAGCAAGTGTGGCTGCTGTTTGAATATCCAGAAAGTTCAGGACCAGCAAGGATTATAGCCATTATATCTGTCATGGTGATTCTTATATCTATTGTCAGCTTTTGCCTAGAGACTTTGCCTATCTTCCGCAGTGATGAGGAGATGCATCAAGTCCAAACTTACAATACCAACTCCACCACCAACTACACATCCACCTATTTCACTGACCCATTCTTCATCCTGGAGACACTCTGCATAATCTGGTTTTCCTTTGAGTTCCTAGTTCGTTTCTTTGCCTGCCCCAGCAAAGCCAGCTTCTTTGTGAATATAATGAATATGATTGACGTCGTGGCCATTATCCCCTATTTCATCACATTAGGAACAGAACTGGCAGAAAAAGCAGAGGATGGTCAGCAAGGGCAGCAGGCCATGTCTTTAGCCATTTTGCGAGTCATCAGGCTGGTAAGGGTCTTCAGAATTTTCAAGCTCTCTCGTCACTCTAAGGGACTCCAGATTTTGGGCCAGACCCTGAAGGCCAGTATGAGGGAGCTTGGTTTACTCATCTTCTTCCTCTTTATCGGAGTGATCCTTTTCTCCAGTGCAGTCTATTTTGCTGAGGCAGACGAACCTGAGTCCCAGTTCTACAGCATCCCTGATGCCTTCTGGTGGGCTGTGGTTTCCATGACGACCGTTGGCTATGGGGATATGGTACCAACTACTATTGGTGGGAAGATTGTTGGTTCTCTCTGCGCCATTGCTGGCGTGCTGACCATTGCCTTGCCTGTTCCTGTCATCGTCTCAAATTTCAATTACTTCTACCATCGTGAGACAGAGGGTGAGGAGCAGGCTCAGTATCTCCAGGTTAACGTCCCCAAAGCTGATTCCCAAGAGGAGCTGAAAAGAAGTCAAAGTGGTTCTACCATCAGCAAATCTGACTATATGGAGATCCAGGAAGGGGTGAATAACAGCAATGAGGACTTTCAGGAGGAGGATCTCAAAAAAGGCAATTGCACTCTGGCCAACACAAACTATGTCAATATCAAAAAAATGCTGACCGATGTGTAATCAACTGGCATTATTCTAATGGACAGAGAGATGGCAGTCACAGATTACAGACTTTTTAAAACTGTAAAGCAGTGCACTAAAGATCAAGAAATATCAGACCCTCTACTATTGACATGAAATTAACTATTCCACATAAAGACTTCAAAAACAGACCAGGCCTCTAAATAAGATACATATTCAAATATTAAGCAGAGTCTGCATGCAGTTAGCATTCCTCTTTACAGCCCTCATTTAGAAATCCCAAAAATTCCACAAAAGTAGCAAAACAGTAGAAACTATTTGAGGAATGATGAGACAACCTCACTATAAGGGTTCCAGAAGTTTTATCTTGAAAGACCACTGTATAACATATGCATCATCCCTCAAATATCCTTCCCTCAAAGTCCAGCTACATCTCCTTGCTTCTCTCCAAAGAAAATGTTATTTGTGTGCTTTTTCTGCTGTAAGGAACATGAGGCCTCATGAGGGATTTAATAATAATGACATGAGAACATGCGAACAAGAACAAAAACTTCCTCCATTACTGCTGCTGCTTGTTATAGATGTCTAACAAAAATGATAACTGAAAATGATAATCCTCACAGTGCACTCAGATGATAGTTCATTTTCTATTATATCATCATTACGATACTTGCCTCCAGACTGAGAATGTCCTTTATAAGTGTCTGCTTATGTTTTCAAATTATTGTCTTTGGACTTCACAGTAGCCTAAATGGACCACATTAACATTTTTGCTCTCACAAATGCAAGTCTTATTGAAAAGCTTTTAAGACAGACTGAATGTTTCAGTGCCATAATTTATGTGCATGGTAGTTTGTTTTCCACAAATTTAACTAAAGCAGTTTTTTTAGCTTTTCACCTTTGTCAATGGCCCAGTCTAGCACACAGGCTAGATTACACTGTTTTTTTTTTTTTTGCAAGACCATATTCTTACTTGCTAGTCATGTTTTGGTCACTCAGTTCTAAGCACTTGGGGAAGCATTAAGGCAGACTTGCAACAACTTTTTCACTACACAGTTCTCCACTATGTTGTAGAATTATAATAGAATTACAATTGCACAATGCAATACCAAAAATAAGAACTAGATTTCACCAAACTCTCAAGCTATCCTTAAATATCCTAGACTTGTAGCCTGTATCAATTATATCAATGGTTATTTATGTAATGTGAAAAGAGGCAGTTCTATAGTTACATCATGGCATTCTATCCAGCATATTTGTTCATTATTTTGCCATGAAGCTCCAGAGATGATAAACAGAGTATCTTGCTAAACAAGCCATATGTAGTTTGTATTGTAATCTACCATAGCACATAATCAGCTAATCCATATAATACAGTAGTAGCATTGGTATTTTGATGCAGTAACTAAGTCATCTTGGCTTTGCCTATCATCTGAAAAACATTTCTAAATGTTAAAACAGCTTTGCTTTAGCTTATTAAACACTACAAATCTGGCTCTTTATTAGAAAAAGTTTAATATGCCAATGCTCTAGTGTTGCATGAGCTTAAATACTTTAGCAGCATGAAACTTCCTCTTAGGAAAAAAAAATAGAGAAAGGTAGAGAGGCATAGAGAGTCTTATGCAAAAAATGAATATCCCTGTTCAAATTATGTTTTTTAAGGCATGTTGAAATAAGGTATATTTCTGCCAATTTCAATTAAGTTTAACAAAAATATAGTAAAATATTAAATATGCCATAGCTTTTGCTCAGGCCACAATTTAGGTGTATTCCAGCACTGTAAATTTAGCAAATAAACAGTAACTGTGTTGTCTGTGAAGGATGTTATTCAACAAAATATATTTTAATATCATTTGACTGGGGTGCCCAAACCTTTGCAAAAGAATGTTTTATACACACACACACACACACACACACACACACACACACACACACACACACTGATCAGTCGTAACTTTATGACCCCCTGAACTTCCATAACTTTTGGTAGATAATAAGTACTGCATACCTTGAACACTCCACAAGACCTGACGTTTGAGATGCTTTGACACCTTGTCAAAATGGCTCTGATCCTTATGCTTATCCGTTTTTCCTGCTTCCAGCACATCAATTTCAAGAAGTGACTGTTCACTTGCAGCCTAATATTCCCATGCCCTGACAGATGCCATTGTAGTAAAATAACTACATTGTCAATGATATTAACTTTACCTATGAGGTGTTAATGTTAAGGCTGATCAGTGTATATGCATGTGTGTGTGTATAT
>JBBPDA010000105.1:20935836-20948047 GCA_037974385.1 Arnoldichthys spilopterus | reverse complement strand
TATATATATATATATGTAAAACTTCATAATACGATGATTTTAATTGCATTAATGCATACTACTGTACTGTAAATGGTGAACCTGCACACTGTTGCTGTTTTCAGTTATTTTTAAAATCTTTTTTTTGTTGAGTTAGTTTTTGTCTTTGGGTGACAAAGACGTAGAGACGCACACAGTAACACATGCAGTGGCAGAGCAATAGCACACACCTGCAGTAAGTTAATGCTGCACATTGCAGTAGCCGCAACTGTAGGGTAATGGTCCTTCTAGCGTTCCTTGACCTTCGCACTGCCCCTGCAAATTAGCTACATGTTCTTTTTGTTCCTTGAAGTTCTCTTTTTTCACCTTTTATTTTGTTTCTTTACAGACTTAATGTGGTTATTTCACTGCCATAGAGGCAGAAGAATTCCTGACAGCTGTTAGCTGTCAGACCATGTTTTTATCTTAAGCCAGAGTGGCATTGCTGTACAGTTTATATTTTTTTGTTTTTGTTACCATAAGTGGAGGTTTATAAAGCAGATTCACTGGAGCTGGTGCCCACGCTGTGCATAGCCAGTGCCTATAGACAGAAATGACATATAATAACCTAAATGCAAGAAGTCAAGGGGCTTTATTCTATGCATAGAAATGTACAGTGTGTTGTACATGAGTATCCCAACTACTGCACGTTTGCACATGCTTCAAACTTTATTTCATTTTATTTCATTGCTGTTATTATGTCATGGATCAGACAATGGAAAGTGTACCTCTTTTTTTTCATTGCACATTTAGCACTTTTATAAATGGAGGATTCACAAAATAGCACTGCCACTTTGGTTGCAGGTGCTTCTTTTGATTTTCTACATTTTATTTTTTTTATTTATATGTTCGTTTTTTGGTATTAAACTGTCCATTTAGGCATTTTAAAGTTTGTATTGGAGCACTGAATGTCTTTGGTTATTGTTGTAAGCATCTTATGATCATTCCATTCCTAAGACTTGAAGGATGCCTATTAACAAAAATATTCATCTCTTGTCCTGTTGGTTCATTTAATGTATACAGGACTGGTTGTTAATAGAATATATTTGTTCTGCTGTTTGAGATCTGCATGTACATGTTGTTGGGTCCAAACAGAGAGAAAAGGTCGATTATGTCTGAAACAGCTCAAATAGCTCATCTCATCAAACTAATTCCCACTGTATAGCCTGTAAAGCCCTTCACCAATGTACACTGTTTGCTCCATTTTCTTGGAACTGATCATTGGCAGGCCAAGCAGAAAATCTATATAGACATTTATTGTTATAACAGTGCAACAGTGTGAGATTTAAGAATAGGCTTTTGATTGAGAACGAGCTGCCAAAGCTCTTATATAATCATTTGCTGTGGACCTGAATTTGGACCTGTATGCAGGCATTTATTTATTTGTTTATTTGTTTGTTTGTTTATTTATTTAAAGTGTCATCCTTTGCATCTCACTCTGCAAGGCAAAACAAAATCAATCCCATTACTCAATTAAGCACTGTGTATTTTGTGTGTGTGTGAAGCATGCATTGTAAACTGTGTTTCCGTGTAGTGCTCCACTGTTTGGCTGAAGAGTTTCAGAACTCTTAGCCAGCTGTGTTCCTCCTGCCCTGAAGCGTGTTTAAAATAATGCAGATTTTTGACAGATCTATATGCATTACATATGCAGCCTATATGCTTTATGTGCAAATAGTAGTTTGCAGGTGAAGAGATCTGCACTGACCTGTGGGAAATCTGTTTTACTCAAACACTCTTTACTTTTTTATAGACTGGCTGCAGAGAATAACTTTATGCCATGAGCAAAGGTATCTTCTGACATGTAGCTTATACCTTCCATCCTTAACACCTACAGTCACTTTTTTTCTGTAACAAGAAAATGTACAAAACAACAATAACTAAGGAGTGTGAAAGAAGAAATCCAGTAGCTTCTGTTTCTGAATGAGATGCACTTTAATAGTTTAATAAGAAGACAATCATTTGACTGAAAGTTCTACGCGTGCAACCTTTCCAGATGTTTATTACTGTCTAAAAGCTACATCAATAATGAAAATGGAAAAGTAATTTCAAACCTGTGTGCATTTTTGTCATCTTTTTAGAGAGTGTGGGTGTTTGTTTGGCAAAATAAGTCTGACCTTGCAGGAAAATCAGAAGAAATACAGTGGTACTACAATGGTCTTGCTTTTATAAACAGTTTTTAACAAAAACTTTAAGGACTGCCAAGTGATGCAGTGTCAGCCCATTGTTTTTATCACAGAGATACTGCAAATTTTATCCACAGAAATGCCACAACCATCCATAGCTAAGAGGCCGGAGAGCATAATTAGACTTGCTTTCTAAGGTTGGGTTGGATGGCCCTCTTTCTACACCCCACAGGACAGCATTGTGTGATAAAGGCAGAGAGAATTAGACATGACTAAAGTGGGGAAAGTGAACAAAATAATTTATTTTTGGTTGCAACCACTAAAAATAACAATAATAAATAATGTATTGGTATTGAGGTAAAGGTTTGGGTTAGGCTTAGAAAATACACATTACATATGTTTCCCAAACAGGGGTAAGCCTAGTCCTGGACTACACAGTATTCCCCATGGAGATTATCCATTAAAAGGAAAATGCAGCCTAGCCTATTTGCCAGACTGACTCTATATAGTCCCAAAAACATATTTGACTTAACAATCGTTGATTCTTTTGGGGGGTTAAATACACCCATTTAAAATAGTTTTTCAAAAAAAACATTTAACAGGTTCATAAATATAGAGAAGAACCATTTAACCTTGCAACAAATAATTCAAATGGCATGTACTCAGTTCAATATAGAACAATTACTATTAGTAAAGAAGCCTTTAAGAGGCATTTATATGTTGCAGTCAGATAACATGTTTTTGTTTACAGGGTCACACTGTAATGTACATGTCTCTATTTACTCACTAAAATGGTGGGTAGGTGAAGTAATAAATATGTATTTATATTTACAATTTTCACAAAAAACAGATAATTTGACTATATATATATATGTGCCATATGCATTTCTGTGTGTGTGTGTGTGAGAGAGAGAGAGAGAGGTCATGTGAAAGTGTGCTGAACACCCAGCAGAATATCTTCCATCTGTGTTGCCGTGCATTGTATGAATGTCACAGTGGTGCTCAGAGCATGCTTTGAATTATCATTTGGATAATTTTAGAATAGGAATCAGGGTGCGAATACACACTGTTTCACAACACCTCAAGACAATCCGGAGAGCTCCCTTGCTATTATTATTAGTGCATCCAATTGGAAGCTTTTGTAGTGGCTGAACCGTTCAGAAGGAGAAGCATGTTAGAAGCCTTTTGGCATCTTTCTCAGCTTTAAGTGTGCAGCATGTGTCCCTGTGTACTTTCATAAGGGAGAACATCGAGTTCTATAAATAGACCCTTCATTGAGCAGAACAAGAAAGACAGAGGGAAAAGATATGGGTTGTGTAGGGGAGGAACAGAGGAAGAGAGAGAGAGAGAGTGATGTTCAAAGGCATGCTTTGAGGAGATGAGAGAGGGAGAGTGGTGGAGGGGAGTGGGTGTTTATGGAATATTCAGGGAAGACAGGAATAGATGAAAGAGCGAGACAAGGGGAGGGAGAGAGGTGTGGAAGGAATATGACACCTCCGTGCAATGTTCATCATGAGGCAGAGTTAGCACCATGCTCTAAATTTTGTTCTCATCACACTATTAATTTTGTCAACTGCACAACAGCCATAGAGCAGTGATTGAACATTAATGTTTTTGTGTTATTTACATACAGAAAACAGCTACTCAGCTGTGAATTCTGAAAATATTGATTGGTTGGTTTGTTTTTTTCTCCTTAAAAACTGAAAAACATGATACTGGTGGAGGTGGAAGTGAAGAAAGTAGGGAAGTTTTCTAAAAGGTGAAGGAATTTTAAATAATACTCTGGCTCTTCTTTCACCATCTCTATCTGGAACATATGAACATTATGGCCCATTACCATAGACCACCAGACCTTCAGACTATCTGAGATATGACTTATACAGAAGTTAATAGGCTGGTGCTAACAACTGCCCACTGTCTTCTCATGTATGTATTTTTTAAATCATCAGAGGTGTGTCCCAATTTTGCACTTGATACTAATTCCAACCAGTTTTAAGTATGTAGTAGCCGCCTTGGAATTATAATTTTCTCACATTTTTGTCATAATTGAGTTATTCACATATTTTCACTATATGATGAATCATTAACTTTCTGATTGGTGTTACTGTTGTATGCAATTTTAGATGTTTTATCTAGAAAACACAGTTTTCAAAGCTCAAAAATATCCACAATACACTATACACAATACTAAGAACTGGTGATTCTTTCAGTGTGGGGCTGAAATATTGTCCTGCAATACTGTGGCAAAGGGAAGAAGAGGAGCTACACACTTCTGGAAAATATAAATGGTAGATGGTCATGTGATAAATAAAGCAGTACTCTTATATGGGAGCAGATTTGCCATCTTAAAGCAGTGCAGTAAAAGTTAATGGCCATTTTTAGATAATTTCCTTCAAAAAAGTCACTTCAGTCCCAGGCTGGTATGATGCACATTGGCATAGTGGGAAAGCATAGTGTGTTCATATTTTCTGTACAATCTGCAAAACTCATTCTATTAAGATCATTACACAGTAAATACTATATAGTGTTAGGGTATAGTGTGTAACTGGGACACAGCAGCAGGTCTACTGTTCCTTTGTCATTATGGGGAAATGTGTCTGTGATAATCAACTGTATGAAGAATGTGCAGCAGATAGAGATTAGGTTGAAAACATAAGGCTATTCCTTTAATCGCCTTGTTCTCTTCATAAAGGTTTTTGTAGCATTATAAAGCCACAGTAGTAAATGTAAAAGGTCTTCAGTATCCAGTATGTTCTGAGAGCAATGCAGAGGGAGCACTTGTGCTGAAGGATGTTCGATGAAGCCGTAGCTCTTCTATTTTCTCGCTTCTACTGCCCCCTGGAGTCGAAGTTCAGTATAATTATTCAAGTGTCTTTATTCCCTCCTCTCAATCACACAAAGCAACTTTCATTTTAATAGTGGTCGGTTTTCGAAGCAGCATTACATTAGTATGCATGCAGTGTAAACGGCTACTGTGCGGCATTTCTCCTGTATAGCACAGGCTGCGAGGCTATTCGCTTTCAGTGATTTCCTCTCACTCTCGTGACGCATTAAGTGCCATATGGTCGTCTTTTTGATCCAAGAACACAGACTCCATACACCACACCTTCCTCACTCAGGGATGGGTGTGGTGGAAAATGGTCAGGGGAGACTCGGTGCACACACGCTGATCTTAAAAGAGAAATCCACCCAACACAAAGCGAGCAATATTTTATCTGCTTGTATTTGTGCCTTACGCCTTATACACCCCCAGTGAACAGGCAGCAAACTGAATACACTAAAATGGGGAGAAAATGAATATATAAACATTTTATTATTTTAGAAAAAAAATAAAACATATAAAATGTGTCATAACATTTGCACAAGTCACATTTAATGTTTGTTTTTTCCTCCTCAATATGTTAAATGTAACTCATTTACAGTAATGCGCATTAATGTGCAGAAGTGTACTTATTTTCATTTATGAACAATACTTGTCATTTGATTAGGGAAACTTAAATGGTTCTTAAATGGTTCTTGGTATGACCATAGGGTTTTAGGTCCAACAGATGTAGAATTTTTATTTATACAGAACATTACTATTTGGAGGTTCTTTAAACTTTAAAATGGTTCTTCACACTTACACACCTCATTTACAAAGATGATTTTTTAAAAGAACCATATATTCAAAGATTATTTGTTTAAAATGATCTGGATGGGTATGTCATTAAGACATAACGTGGACATTTGAAATCCAAAGGACATGTAAGCGCCACACAAATGATTCAGATTGTGATGCTAGAAATATACAATAGTGAAGCAGATGTCAAATGTAATTTACTGATTATATTTCATTGTACAAAATTCACGCTGTTGCTCAAAGGAGCAAAAAAGAATAGAAATCTTGCTGGCCATCTCCAGTTTAGTCATTTCTATCTTCATTGCATCCAGCTTGTTTGTTTCATTTTTTTTTTGGTGGTCTATTTGCCTCTGCTTTGTTGAGTGCATCTCCCCTACACTATAATTGAAGTATAAGTTAGTGATGTAATGGGCAGCACCATAACTACATTCCAAGTTGAGAGATAAGGAGACCTAAAATATCACACATGAATTAAAATTTCATCACTAGCCACAAGCTCAGCTCTGCTGTCTCGTTTAGCAAAAAAGCGTGAGAAATTGGGCCACTACAAATGGGACACAGAGAAATCAGTGGGAAAAGAAAAATCCCAGGCTTTTCTTATTGTCAGAAAGCACAGCTGATGTGCAGTGTGAATGTAGTCCTACAGAGGGCTCAAAGAGAGCACTGTTGGATTCGTACTGAGTATAACCACACCTGCCAGGCATGTCTGAGAGAAAGAGAGAGAGAGAGAGAGAGAGAGAGAGAGAATTTGAGAGATGGTGCAAGGTGTGAGCTGAGAAGGGGTGAGAAATGAGCTGCTTGGATGTATGACAGCCTTCTGAGGCTGTCTTTCATGTTAATGCATAATGCAGAGTTCTCGAAAAAGGGCAGGACTGCCACACACACATATACACACACACGCGCGCGTGCGCACACACATAAACACATGCATGCACACATTCTTATATAATGTCACAACAAGAGTCATACATACATACATGGAACAATACATATGTGCCAATATAAAACATGTGCAAGTATTGAAGGGTTCCTTTCCTGGTCAGGGATTAAGCTTAGCCTTAATAATTATTCTACTATGGTGGAGAAGAAGAGGATTAAGTAGAAAACAAAAAAATAAAATAAGGAGACGTTCACTAGCTAAATTTAGACCCTCAGGCACAGGCACCATCCCAGAAATGTGTTTGTTTTTCATTGTTCTTGGTGAGACAGCCTCTGTGCATCTTATGCTGAGAATAGCCTGTGAGGCGTCAGCAGCACACTACTAGCTCTATCTTTTATAACAGCAATGTCATGAGTTTAAAGCAGTCATATGCATCATTACTGGGGTGCTACAGACAAGTCCTTGTCCCTCAGTGTATTATATTACGCCACCTTGTTCCATTTTATTAATATAAAGAAATCAAGTTTCTATATTATTCTATAAGTGGTTTCTATATTCCATATTGTTTGAGCATTACAGAATACTACAGTGATATGAAATTAATAATGATATATCACATGAAAAAAACTAATGGATTTGTTCACTTCTGTTGATATTTACTTCACTTGATGTTTATAATTATAAAGTGAAGAAAATAACATTGATTATTGTGTGGCCTGTGGGTAGCAACGGTTAGCCTATCTGGTCTGATACTTTAAAAGAGATAATGTAGCACAAATTGCTACAAGTTCATGCTAGCTATGAAAGAAAGGCATCAGAACACACAATGCATCACAGCTTGCTGTTATAAGGCTAAGTAACACCAGATACAAACCACATAACTAAACGTTGCTGCAAGCAAGAACACCCCTTCGGCCCCACGGCCCCAGCTTACAGAACTTTTTGGACCTGTTGTTAATGTCTTGGTGCCAGATACTACAGCACTTCTTCAGTGGTATTGTAGATTTCTGGTTCAAGAGTTCAGAGCTGTTGTGGTGGCATTAGGGGAATCTGCACATTAGGCTCATGCTAATCAAGCAAAGCAAATCCCACAGCTGCTTTAAAGAGGATTGGACCACTTTGCTGGAACAGTCAAACATTCAGGTCTCTACTGTCCTCCAATGCCCACATCTCTGTGGACCAGTGCCAATGGATTTTGCAACACTGTACTCAAATGTGCATTTGTTCTTATAAGGAGCACTGCAGCTCTACTTCAGTATCCTTTTTCTATGTAGTGGTAGGCCATGGTAGCCCATGTGATAAGAGGGTCACAGGTTCAAGTCCCAGCCTAGGTACCCCTGAGGTACCCTTGAACAAGGTATCATCCTGCTGCACTGCTTTTTGGGCCATGTCAGTAGAGGTCAGCTGAAGCTGTGAAAAGTTATTCCAGTAGAAGCAAACTGTAACTGCCCAGACGGGATGGCAGCTGTCCCTTAGTTACCCTGCAATTGGGCCTGATCTTAAAACTCCTGCATTGGTGGGAATGCCGGCGTGTTACACAAACCACCTAAACTGCTGTATGCAAATTTAAATATGAGAGAATTGCAGGAACACTCCACATTGTCTGCATAGCATAAAGCATAAAATATGAAAGAATTCCAACCAGTGGGAAACTAACAGGCTTGATAAACATTTTTACTCATACCTGCTGTTGGCATTTTTAAAATGATTTAGCACATTTTTATCTCTGGGGATGCACTGCTTTGCACAGTTCCAGCTATTCTCTGCCTCAACACACCTGATCTAGCTCATCAACTGATTATCAAGTGCTATGTGAGCTGGATCAGGTGTGGTGGCACAGGAAATAGTTGAAACTGTGCAGGGCAGCAGTCCCCAGGAGCAGGATTAAGAAACACTGATCTAAAGAAATGGTAAAGGTTTGCTTCCATGGCTGCCCAGGCCATTTGATTTTGTGCAGTCTCAGGTTTTAGAAGGTAATTCAATTATTTAGATACTACTTTAATGATCATTTAATGAATTATGTATTTAATTCTTATTTATGGTAATCTGGTTAAATTAATCATGTACAACCAATAAACAAGCACATTTAAAGCATTTTTAAAATACATAAATATTTTATTCATTTTAGCTTAAAAAATGTAACAAAAAGCCAGTTTAACTGATGGCCATGTGACCTTGAGGTTTCCTCTTTGACCATGTAACATGACAAATGTACAGTGAAAAATTCTCATACTCATTTGTTTATGGAGTGCCTTTCCCTAGGCAATTGAATTGGCCTGGATAAAATCAATACACCATTTTATTACCTTCAGTCTTAGTCAGCCCTATCGATTGTGTAGTGGAGAAGGGCAGAATGGCCCAGGTTAAATGGAGAGTCCCTAAGCCCCTGAGCACACAGCTGAGGTAATGGTTGGTGAAATACTATAGACAGGCTCTACATTTCAATAGACTATAACTTGTTTGTCATGAGCAAGGTGTCACAACACAGAAAAGTAGCTGTGTGCATCAATCATTTATCCTTTAACTACTTGTATCAGGGGGAAACAAAGTACCTAGCTTTAAACAAATATTTAGAGCTTGATGTACTAAACAGACATTGTTAAAGTTTCCAAACATATTGTTCACTCCCCAGTCCATACAGTCCATATACAGAAACTTTTGTGATGACCCAACCATAACATTTATAGACAATGCTCATTCAGTCTACAGCAATTTAAGCCTCCCTTTCCAGGTCAAACCGATAAAGAGTGTAGTTACCACAGTCAGTCTGTTCATTACTTATTGGAGTGAAATATGTGGAAAAAACATTTAACACCAAGCTGTTCCTTGCTGTCAGAAATCAAATGGATCATAACAGCCTTCCAGAGCACCCAGACATCCAAAAGAAATGACAAAAGTTTATTTTTATGATGCCCCTGAGGATATTAGTCTAGCAGGTCATGGTCATTGCCTATATTTTGGCCCCTTAGATTGCTTTTAGAATGCTGTGTGCCTCATATTACTTGTAAACACATCAGCCTATCACAACAGAGGTCATTTGTATATATTGATCTCAAAGGCACAGTAACCAAAACAGCCCAATAAATTCTTAACTTGACTGTTTATTGAGAATTTTTACTGTGTATGCTATATCATATCACACCAGTGTAATAAGTGGACTACTGCGGCACAGTGAAAAATGAAGAACATGGGCTCTTTAATTGTTAAATCTCTACAGTATTTACTCTTACCACTCCAGGAAAAGTACGTGCGTCTGCAATAAAGTTGTTTCAAGCAGAAAAAACAAAAAAAGAAAGCCTTTGTGCTGCTGGCAGCAACAGCTGGTGTAAAACAGCTTGCGGTTCTGTGAAATTGTGCCTAAGAATATCACCCCATTTTCACACACTGGAAATAGCCCACCAGGAAGAGGGGTAAACTGAAGTTCCAGCACAGATTAGACCCTTCTTATACCTAAACATGTGGACCAGTGTTAACACAGAATTTCTTTGCAATTTAGGCTCGACTTCATTTACCCAAAACACACAGCGTGTCTGCATGCAGCTCGCAGAGTTAGGCTGGACCATAGGTTAGACAGATGGTGCCTCAGTGGGAGGCAGGTATAGAGATGGAGATGCTAGAGTGAGCTGACTGGCGTCTGTGAGAGTTGCTGTGGGATAGGCAGTGCTGTGTGGAAGGCTAATTAACAAGGGTAGAAGGAAGAGTAAAGCTGCCAGACTTCTGAGAGGTGTGACCTCTGTCTGTCACTTTGTTGCAAAATGTTGTCACTTCTGCAAAAAAACATCTTATCTGTTGTTCCCAGTTTAATGTAACAAGTTTTTAATCAAACTAATTTTTGGCAAATTCAGTTGCTTCAGCCATCATTGTCTACATAATGTGAAGAGCAGCTGTCATTTAATGTTGATTAATGTATGCTCAGGAATGAATTACTAACTAGACAGGCAGGGAGAGTGCCCAAGGAGCGTTTAACTGCAAGGGACCTTACAAGGCCCAAAACTATGAGCCTTGAGAGAGGCTTAATTCAGGGGCCAATCCACTGAAGAAATACATCTTAGATGAACAAATATCCATTGAACATACAGGAAATAAATTACTAAATAAATGTAATGAAGAAATGTTTTCAGGTCTCACACATTTCATATTGTCATACTATTGCTGAATTGTTCACTCATTTCAGCTCAAGTTAAAGTGAATCTTGGTTTAAAAGTGCTGCCCCTTTTTCGTTCTTTTAGCCTGCCTTAAACAGCACCATCAATAAAAACAGACATTTAGAAGCAGAAGAAATATTATTTTCCATAGTAACTAATTACATGTACATGCTGTAATCTAATAATTTAATAATTTAATTGAATTTCTTTTAAAATAAGTAATTACCATTTTTTGTAACACTGTGTATAAAACTTTAAAACTAGTCCACTTGGCAAAAAAAGCCCTGACAATTTTTTATTTTTTTTATCAAAGCCATGTTACACAAACTGAATACATACCTCCAAGAGGAGGGAGCTGCCAGGGAGAAGGCCATGAGGATCCTTCCACACATTCAAAGTGATATTCTGGACAAGATCCAAGTGTCTCTATTTCTCTACTAAGATAATCGTGGTCATAGAGGGGAGTAGACCTCATCAGAAACCTGCAGAGCAATCTTATTAATGGATGCGCTGCTGCAGTGCATCTACAGCCAGTTCCTCTTTGCTTAATGAAGAATGTTAAAAAAAAAAACAGGATATTTAGTGGTTTATGAAAACCGCACCATTAATTTGTCAAGTTATTCTGTTTTTATTTCCTTTAACTTTATAGGCTTTAAGGGAAGAGATTTGATGAAACTGCAAAATTGCATATGGGGGTTGGGGTCTAAGCATTAACCTCTGAGGAACCCCTCTTTGAAAAAGTATAAGCACAACCAAACAAAAGGCCCACAGTCTAATGAAATGATTCTGTTTTGAGATAGTCTACCTGCACTGCAACCTATCTACAGCTATGGCATCCCAGAATGAATCTACAGCATTACTCTGCCTATTAGTATGATGATAAATCATTTTATCTGAATCTCGGTCTCTTGCCCCAGCTCAAGCTGCTGTTTGAAATTCTGTAATTCTGTGGCCATTAAGTGAAACTGAAAGAGACATTTAAAGAGAGGGCAATGAATATTGTGTTATATGTAAGGAAGCCCACATAATCTGTCAGCCTCATTTTATTGCAATTTCCCCAACCCACCCACTTTTCTGCTCACATTGTGTAGTCTGTGATGCAAAGAAAACAGTCACGTCTTCACTCAACAGAGCTGACAAGCAGAAAAAAGAATGTTCTTCTGTGTTGTTTCACCGCTGTCATAAAACACGTTAGTGAACTCCCCTTCTCACACTGAAAGACTCATTCATTTACAGAATGAGGGGAAAAAGATCAGTCTGATTGGTAGAGATTTTCTGCCTCCACGTCTTCTTTCATCAACAATTCAGCAAGACTGAGAGCCAGGAAAGGCTGCAGTATGGATTTAGTGCTCTCTCTCCCTCTCTCTCTCTCTCTCTCTCTCTCTCTCTCTCTCTCTCTCTCTCTCTCTCTCTCTCTCTCTCTGTC
>JBBPDA010000105.1:20910930-20928978 GCA_037974385.1 Arnoldichthys spilopterus | reverse complement strand
CCATCACACGTGCACACGTGGAGCAGCGGGCAGCTATCAACAGCGCCCGGGGAGCAGTGTAGCGGGACGGTACCTTGGTCAAGGGTACCTCAGTGGTGCCTGGGCTGGGACTCGAACCTGAGACCTTCAGGTCTCAAAGGCAGTGTCCTAACCACTAGTGTCCTAACCACTGCCCATATGATCTTCTGCTGTGGACACTTGTAGGAAATACCACTTAGTAGGAATTTCAACAATAATTAAATGACGAAAATTTACATTTCACAGTAGAATTACTGTGACTCTTATTGGGATAGTGTTGGTTTTACTGCTGAATGTGAATGAAGATATAACTAAAATGCTGCTGAGGCAGAGCAGTTACTTCCATTTAATTCTCAATTCTGATATGCTGTGTCTACCACTATGAGAAATAAATGTAGATTTAACTATCAGTTTGAATTATAGCTAAATTACATTATTGTTTTTACTAAAATAGTTCTTTTGACATGGAGAGCTCTATTTTTGTTTATGTTAGATAGATTTGTGTTAGATCCACCCATTAGATGTAAATACAAACCCTGTTGGATTTGCCCTATTTTGTAGAAAATTTGGGATGTTTTCCAAAATGCAATAAAAACAAAAATCTATAATATGTTAATTCACGTTAACCTTTATTCAACTGACAATGGTACAAAGAAAAGATTTTCAGGGGCTTTACTGAACAGCTTTATTGTATTTTGTAATAAAACAGTGTTACAAAATGACAGTAGATACTCAGTTTGTGAGAAAATTGTTAGTCAGTTCAAAAGGAACATTTTTCAATGTAAGAATTTAGCTCGGCACCCACCGCGTGGATGCTGCCAAGCTCGGCCCCCGCATCGACGAAGCCAGTGAGTCAAGCCCCTGCGTCGAGGACACCAGAGGGCTGCGTCCCCCACGTCAGGGAAGCTGCCAAGCCCATGAGTTCATGTTTAGGTCTCATTTTTGTCACATCTGTTCAGTGTTGCTGTCCCTCTGGGCCAGCACCTGGTCTCGGGTGGTCTTTAGTCGCACCGGGTGTTGCTCATACGGGGAGGGCTCTGTAATGTGTTGTGTCCCACGTGTTCCCCGTATATGTTTTTGTTTTGGTTCCCCATGTGCTCCCTGCCTCATGTTGTTTTTAGCCACACCTAGCCCTGCCTCACACCTGTTTCTTGTTTCCCATCTCCTCCCTGTGTTCAGATGTTCTTCATTTGTGTACATTATTTAAACTCTTGTGTTTGCCTTTGTTTTGCCTTTGTTCTGCTTCCAATCACCCTTAAATCCTTACAAAGAGTTAGAAAATCACACATCTTATTGCATTTCCTATGAAAACAATCCTAACTTTTCTAGAAATTATGTTTGTATTCAAATCACGTAAACTCAACACTTTCATTTTTCACTCAGTGCTTCAAAAGTAGCAAAATATTTTCCATTTCAAATTTAGGAATACATTTTTCCTTTAAACCAAAAAACATGTTATGGGTCTTATGAAGTGGTCCCATCCTTGGAATGTCAGTTTGAGGTCCAAAGGATAGAATATCTTATAATTGATAGTTCATATATTTGTCACTGTTTACTATTGTTACTTTAAAATCCCAAAATCTACAGGGAGGCAATGTAATGAATTTAAAATAGGAGTAACATGAGCGTATGGTAAAGCATTACAATATTTCCAGTTCAGAATCCAACCCCAAAGTGAAATCAAATATTACTCTCAAATTACAAACACTGGATTTGGCAGTTGTGCAAAAGAAGCCAATGCTTGGATAATTTTTGGGAAGACTTCGGGGGAGGATATCATTATAGTTTTTGTTTCAGTTCTGTTAGAGATCCAATCTTCTAACATTGATAAACAGTCAACTAGGGTGGACAATCTGTTAAGCTGGTGTGGTTTAAAAGACAAAAAAGTGATATGAAATGTCATTAAAAGATTGAATAATACCTGCTAAAGGAAGGATGTAAAATGAACATAATAATGGATCAAGGATCTAACCTTGGGGAACCCCACAAGTTAAAGAAGCAGTATCAGAAAAAAAGATATTCTCCCTAACAGAAAAACACATTTTTTTCCAATAGGAGGAAAACCAGTCTAATGCAGAGCCAGAAATACTAGCCAACTGATTGAGCCTGTTAAGTAAAATATGGTCAACAGTATCAAAAGCAGTGCTGAGGTAATACAAGTACAAGACAATTTCCAGTATCAGAAGTCATTCAAAGAGCTGTCTCAGTAGAGTGCTACTATTGAGAATCAGATTAAAAAAAAAAAAAGAAATCTGTAATTTGTCTAAAAAAATATATACAATTATATTCAACAACTTAATCTAATAAATGCTAAACAGGAATTATTTTAGCATGTTTAAAGTAAGAAGAAACACAAATTTAAAAAATAACCTTAGGATGTTGACATGAATGGATGGAATGGAAAAAGTAGCTAGTTTAGTAGTAAATGGCATTACAGCGTATATTAATTAGCTAATGTTTGCCAGTTTTACTTATTTGCTTATTCTCATTAAATGTGATAAAAGCTATGTTATCATAGACACTACTGATAACTCAAGTTCAAGTTACCTTTACAATCCATCATTTTCCAGTATTTGATGTTTTATGAGAATGGGCCGTTTTGTTTTTTACTCAATGGTAGCTTTAGTGTAATGAAAAGTCATATTGCATGTAACAGAGTGCCAGATTGTGAGCTACTTGAGTGATGATTTTGACTAATCATGATCATTTATCCCATTACCATTACTATTACACTTACATTCTGAATTTTATGATTATATTCAAATTTAATCTTAAAGAAACATGTCATAAACTGAAAAATTGATAAATCTCAAGATTAATAACTGAATAATCAGCTTAAAGGTTATGGATTAAAAATGTGCTGATTTTTGGACATTGGCAGCTGAGCGAAGCATTGAGGAATGGCACATTCCATTTAACTCAGTTAAACAGACTGGCACTGCACAGACTAAGCAGTTTAAAATCTTTGGCTGTGTTCTAGTAGCTGCTGAGCACTGCTGCAGATGTGTGTGTGTGCAGTGTGTGGGTGTGTGTGTGTGTTTGACAGGGATGTTGGGTGCAGAGTCAGATCCCTTGGGCTGGGAATGAAGGTGGGGGCTGAAGTGTGTATGGGATGGGGTGGGTTAGATGAATGTGTCTGTGAAAAAGTGTGTGTGTGTGTGAGAGAGAGAGTGTGTGTGTGTATGTGTGTGAGCACCCTAGAGATGTTACACTGTTTGCTTACTCTGCAGGAGCTCAGGTCTCTCCGTCCTTTCTTTTCTCACCATTCTGCTGAGGAACCTCAGAAGCAAACTGGCTCCAATGAGGAGGGTCTCTCTTCTAGACCCTCCTAAAGCCCTCTGCCTTGGGACACAGAGGCAGAGGGGGGCATCAGAGAACCTCTACACACACTTTCAAACTATACAGAATGCAAGAGGTAAGACTGAATGTGCATTTTGTGTATATGTGTAGGTGGGTGTGAGCATGGGTGTGTGTCTGACTGATGGAAGCCATGGCTCTCAGGTTACTCAGGAGGCATAAGATTACTAAGGGAGAGCTTTAACCGATCCCAGGGCTGCCGGGATCTGATTGTAAGGCAGACTGAGTGGGAGAAAAGGAGAGACCAGACAGAGAGAGAGAGAAACAGACCAAGGCCACCTGGAGCAAAACACTCACACAGAAGCAGACCAGGGGACGCCCCGGTGAGTATCCCTCAGACTCCTCCCTGGCCGAGTGTGAGTGTGTGAGAGAATGTGCTCGCTTGCATATGGTGGAATGTGTTTGTAAGGGTTTTGGTATATAAAGGCTTAATATAGTTTTTGCAATTCGCAGCTTTTTATTTGTTAGCGATGAGTCCAGAGTTAAAAGACATTCACAGAAGGTTATCATTCTTTTTAATTCTGCACTGTTTTAACTGTTTAATTTTCTAAGTAATAATACACAAAAGAATGTGAAAATATATGAAGTTTAAAGGTTTGAATTAGCTTGTATAGGTGATAAATGAGCTTACTTTGAGAAAAACTTTACAGTGCATCCTTTTCTGAAGTTTGGTGTTTCAAGAGTGTGAAAAATGTTTTTTTTTCTGTATAGTAATTCTTCTAGTGTGTAAAGTTTTGTGCTTAAAGTGTCAGCTTATTTAGTGTCAGTCGGACTTTAATTTTATATTGTGTGAAATTACAACTTGAAATCTTGGACGATGTGACAAACTGGAATTGGAAAGATTTAGAAACAAAGGCAAAGACAGAATTTGACATAAAAGGTCTGTTCCTTTTTATCAAAAGACATTTTTAACCAAAAGACATATACAAAGAACATCAGGTATGGAAATACATTTTTGACAAATGATGTAACAGCATGCAAAGTACTTACCGCCCTCTATGCTACAGTAGTGAGTGTGTAGTCAGCAAATAATACCAGATGTGACCAGTATGAAAACAATGGTTTTATCCTTGTCCTGTATCCAGGGAAACTTTCCAGCCCTTTTATGATTGATGTTCCCTGCTATGCAGACACACACACACACACACACACACAAACTCCGCAAAGGGGTATAGATATCATCTCTCTATATGATTTTCACATCTTCAGCACTTTCCCAGACCAAGTGCTGCAGGATAATGGTTGATGCATCTGTCACCTTCCTTGTCCTTTTATGTTAAACCTGCTGGATCCTACATGTGATCAGTTCTATAATAAACACTTTACATTGGACAGGCGGAAAGACTGCACTCACGCAAATCAAGCAAGCTCTAAAGTTTCATTCAAGTTGGATGATCAATTGTGCTCAGATTAGCGATCAACTCAAACATTGCGAGCTCGTCTATATCTCTAGAAGCACCTTCGTAAGATACTTTGAACTACAATGCTGGATATTTGTCAGTTTAGCTATTGCTGTGTCTGATCAAAGGACTAGTATTCTAGCCAAATTCATGGAAACCTTAGATTTTGAGGAGCTAATGTTTGTTTGTTTTATCTATTACTTTATTGTTTGATTCTCATGAAAGGTCTGTTTCTGATAGATCAGTTTTGAATTTCGAGATCTGATGCTATAAAAAAGCTCTTTATTATTCATCAAATAAATTTAGATTGCATTATGTTAATACTTTTACTTACATACTATCCATTTTTCACAAAGTAGAGTATGTTGTGTGTTTTGTTTTTCTTGTGTTCTCATACACTTGCATAATTGGGCTTCTTTTAAGGATTTTCTCCTATGTTGTTTAGCATCCTGCACCATCATTTACCAAAGCCTTCACAAAAATCTAGCAAAACTATCACATACCCAGAAACTTCCACATTTAGGTTATGCTCCCTGACTAGACAGATAATCTGTGCTCAGTTTGCTGTACTGAAGGTCCAAGAAAAGAGACTGAATATAATGAATTAAAATGAAATTGTCAACAAGACAAAAAGAAATTCTGCTGTTTAAGCTGTCTCATATATGCAAATTTTTTAGTGATTCTGAACATTTGCAAGACTGTTCTTTACACTATTAACAAGTTAAAGTGTTAGAACATATTCTTTGTTTGATGCCACAGAAAATCAATGCTTGGCTTCCTAAAAAACATTTCAGTGAATGGTTGTGAATGGAATAAATGAAATCTGAGCATGAACATCCTTTAAAAGCTTAAATAAACTCTTCTAGGTAGAACTTTTAAACAGGTAAAGGTCATTATGTAAAGGTTCTTTTTACCTTCCAAAAGTCCTTCACACTCACACCCATTTACAAACATTGTACCAGGTTTACAAAACATGGGTCATAAAAGAACTAAAATTATTCAATGGCATCACTCAAGAAATACACTTTTAATTATATGTCTATATTTACAGGAGAAGAAAAAGTCTTCCCAACTATCTATTAGCTTTAAAATTAATCTAACCTTTTGTGTAAGTCTGTTTAAAGTAATTATACATCTATGGTTAACTTAATATTCGCTTTATTACACTAGTACAAGAGAATTAATGACTACTGTAACCTGTGTATGAAGAGGTTTGAACAGATGGTAGCATAAATAGTCCCTAAACTGATTTGTTGTAAGCCAGGGAAGTGGTGAAATTTGTTTATGCCATTGTTTGTGTTTTACCTAAAATAGCAATTTTGTGAAATTTTACGCCAACACTGAATGAACATGCACTTTTACTAACCACAAATAAAGTAAGTTTTGCCAGCGCTATAAAAAAAACACATGACCACATGAAACTACAGCATCAGTGTAACTCACCCATCTGACTACTACAGTGGAAAGGACAGGCCTTGCTGTATACTAATAGGGTCAGTGGAATATCACACAGAGCGAAGGTGAGAGGTGTCAGGTGCATTGCTGTGCAGTGTCTCTGCACAAGTTGTCATGGAGCCAGTGGCTTTTCTCTTTAGCTGTCGCTGGTTTTGTGGTGTCATGTGGTAAGCGGGCTAGCTGTTTAAATCCTCTGTTTAGGCTATGGTTACCTGTCTCCACTAAACTCTCTGGAAAATAGATGGCCGATGATAAGGGAGCTGAACTGGACCTCCGGCTTGTACTTTCACCTTTGTCTTTGGCTGGCAGTAGACCCCAAATGGGAGAGCATTAGAGAAAAGAACAAACTTCTTATTTCATTCTTCTAGAAAGATTTCTTGAAGAAAGCAAGAAACTGCTAAGGAAATGTATGAGAGTACTGTTTCCTTACTGAAGTAGTAAATAGGAGAATGTGTGTATGTGTGCAAAAACAATACAGGAGTGTTACTTCAGATTTAATTTGTGTTGATTGCCTCTCTTTTTGCTTATGGCTTTTTCTGTGGCTGCATCAGGGGCTTTTTCTGCTGAGTGATTACCATTAGCCACATATTATAAGTCAGGCTGATACAGTTGTGTCAGGCGCTTGTACAGCACTGAATTGTGAAGTGTGTAGTGTGCTGAGGGGTGTAGTTCTAAGGGTGTGCACAGGATTATGAGGAAATTTGCAGTTGGATTATCAGTTTGCAGGTCTGTGGACACAGAGGAAAGGAATACACATGCTGTTAATATTCAATGCATTATTGATGACTTTCAAGGAGTTTTCAAGGAGAAGGCAAACTGAATAAGCTTGTCTAACAGGAATGTAATGATGCCATAATCAATATTAATCCATAATAATAATAGCTGCAAAACTGTATTTTATTCATGTAAATTAGTCATTAGGCTCTAAGAAATCTTCTTTTTTTTCCCTCAGTATACATGGATACTAGTTTGGAATGACATCAAATGCTCTAGATGAACTCCACTTGGAAATCCAACTATACCGACTGGGCAGTGACACAGCTGTTCTGCTCTCTTTGTCTTTGTCTGCAGATCAGGTGACGGTGTCTTGGGATTCATCCCCCTGCTGCAGAACAAGTCAGAACAAGCCTGGATACCTCTCTTAACCTGCTGCAATCTGAACTGTACAGCGAACAGGCTGGTCTACACTCGTGGCTACCCCTTGGTCTATCATCCTGGGTTAGGCAGCTCAGTTGTACCCCGTGGAGGGGAGGGAGGCCATGGAGGTTCCTCTGGTCAACTTTGAGAACCTGGATGACATCGGAATCAACCTGGGAGACCCAAGCGATTCAGGATACCCCACCTCACCTATTTCAGAAGTACCGGAAGCAAACCAGATGACACCAGGCATGAACTCACCGATACATTCACCTCAGAGGCAGAGAAGGCCAGGGAACACACCCACATCTCCCACAACACTTACAAAGAAAGGAACATCAAGCTGCAACAGTCTCGTTTCTAACTGGAAGGTACTTATGAACAGTGAAGGTAGCCCCAGTGAGGCCCTTTTGGGCAAGGTGGCTAAAGACTGTTGTGAGGACTTGTTTGGGGAAAAACAGAAACTTGAGGAAGGCGACCAGAGGGTAGTCATCAATGTCTCAGGAATGATGTATGAGACGACACTAAAAACCCTTAACCAATTCCCTGACACCCTGCTTGGAGACCCTAACAGGAGGATTGACTATTTCGACCCAATGAAGAATGAATATTTCTTTGATCGCAACCGCCCCAGTTTTGATGGAATTTTATACTTCTATCAGTCTGGGGGCAAGATCCGCAGACCAGCAAATGTGCCGTTGGATGTTTTTGCAGATGAGATTGTGTTCTATAGGCTGGGCCACGAGGTGATGGAACAGTTCAGGGAGGACGAAGGTTTCATCAAAGAGCCTGAGCCTCAACTACCGAAAAGTGAGCTTCATCGTCAGTTCTGGCTTCTGTTTGAGTACCCAGAGAGCTCTAGTGCTGCCAGATCTGTTGCATTAGTATCTGTCCTTGTCATCACTATTTCCATTTGTATCTTCTGTCTGGAAACACTCCCAGAGTTCCGCGATGATCACGAATTCCCTCATGAAATTGTTAATTTGACCCGTGATGCTAATGGCACACTCTTGTCTCCAAGCGCTCAGCCCAAAAAACAGGAATCTGTCTTCACAGACCCCTTCTTTATAGTAGAAACTGTCTGTATAATCTGGTTCTGCTTTGAGGTAGGAGTACGCTTCGTTGTGTGCCCAAGCAAAAGTGAGTTTTTCAGCAACATCATGAACATGATTGATATTGTATCCATCATGCCCTACTTCATCACTGTGATTACTGAGTTAATGGCCACCCAAGAAGATGATGCAGCAGCTAATCAGAACATGTCTTTTGCCACACTACGTGTTATCAGACTGGTGAGGGTATTCAGGATCTTCAAACTTTCACGCCACTCCAAGGGACTCCAGATTCTGGGTCAGACCCTAAAGGCCAGCATGAGAGAGCTTGGCTTGCTCATCTTCTTTCTTTTTATTGGAGTCATCCTCTTCTCTAGTGCCATTTACTTTGCCGAGGTTGATGAACCTGAAACACAATTTGTGAGCATCCCAGAGGGTTTCTGGTGGGCTGTGGTTACTATGACAACCGTTGGCTATGGTGACATGTGCCCAGTCACCTTGGGGGGTAAGATGGTGGGCATCCTCTGTGCCATCGCTGGTGTACTGACCATTGCTCTTCCAGTTCCTGTTATTGTTTCCAACTTCAACTATTTCTACCATCGTGAAACAGAGCAGGCAGAGAAGCAAGTAATGGATGCAGCTGCAGAGGCTGCTGCAAACCAGAAAAATTCTGATGAGAAATACGAGAGCAACTATTCTCTGGACAAGAGCAATGGGAATTGGCAAACTGAGAAAAATGGCATTCCTTGAGGAATGCAGTGCTGCTCATTTTAGCATGACTAGCAATAATAAGACTGAGCAACAAAGCACTTAGCAACCTTTTCGATTGACAAATGCATAATTTAGATTTCCATTTATGTATTCAGTGCTATGCATACATGACAGTATCAAGTGCTGTCATATTAGAAAACCTCAGAAATGATGCAGAACTGGCCAAAGACTGCAGAAGAACACCACAGAAACATAACTATGCTGCACCTTAAAGTCTCTTGGGTAGATATTTCACATAAAGGGTCTGTGGTATAATGTCAGAGACTGTTAAAATGGATTTCCCTTTAATGCTTTCTATGCAGCTTAACAGCAAAAGTGGCTAATAAGTATCAAACCAAAAAAACAGTCAGAATATACAGTTACTTGCACAGCATTTTGTGAGGAGCAAGGCTGCAACCGAGTGAAGCATTTAATTGATCAGAAATTCGGTGCTTGTTTTGCAGAGTCCCTGAAATGAGCATTAAGGAATCATGATTCTGCACTCTGAGCCTCCTCCCACCACTGCACTTTGCTGAACTTGTCATTACTTTAGAGTTCCATGCTGACATCACCTTTGACATTGTTGCCTGTGAGAAGACAAAGCTGACATCAAGCTATGGCCCACCTTTCAATGTCACTAAAACATCTGTCCTTGTAGTTGTTATCATCATTAGGCCTGTTATTTAATTCTGTATCCAAGGCATGCTACTGTGCTATATTCACATGACCCACTATGTAACAGCAGCATCTGCTGGTTGTCCCACATTTACACAGGTGTTACTATTCATAACATTAATTTAAAATGTGAAAAAGTAGCCTGTAGCCCTGAATGCTCCAAAATTTACTTTACTCTTTAAAAAAGGCCAAAACATAGAGTCTTTGTGCATGACACCCATTTCAAATAATTCACATCTCAGCAACTTCCTGAGATAGCTTTCTCTTGATGCTGATTTGAGTCATCCACTTAAAGATATGGTATATACTGTATTAACAAGCACTAAAGATCTTAAGGTTTGACAGTTATGATAGATTACTAGTAATATAAATATTAGTTGATATATCACTGGTCTCCAAATATGCACACAGAAACTAGTTATGGCTGAACAGTGCATAGCTTGCATGAGGTGATCTCTGTTAGTTTTAAGCATACAGAATTACCTCTTAGTTACAAAATGAAGATATCTGAGAAATGGTTCTTTAGCCAGCTTGTACATGGAAGAGAGAGGTAGCATCTATTAAATGCCTTGCATCATTTTGTAGCCATTTTAATGACAGATAGCATTGTAGATCTGTGCATGGTGTGACTCTGGTAATAATAAAAAAACAACTGAGGCAGTTTCCAAAATGTAAATATCAAACAGAAAGAAGTATTTTATATTATCTACACAATTGCTCTTAAATGTCACATTTCAAGTCTCTTTTCAGTGTCATGTTGGCTCTGAATCATACAGTTTAGGCAATAGACACAATAACATTCCCAGACACACATTTTCATTGTCTGTCCAAATTCTCATGCATGGTGGCAGTTTGGCTCTGTTTGTGTTTTTTTTTATGGGGGGATGACAGACATCATTTATTTTTACTTGTGGTCAGGCTTCGCACATTCTTTAATAAAATACATCTAATTATGCATACAATACCCTTTAAGTAACTTTCTGACTATGCAGTTGCCTATGCAATAATTGGAATACCTTTGTGATGTCTGTGTTTTTTAATTATTTTAATTATATGCACATTTTTGTAAATAGTATATTTTTAATTATATGCAAACATGCATAAATGTTATTGATTAAAGCAATACAATGCAGCACTTTTAAGGGAGGCTAAATTAAATTGCAATTATTTAACAACTGATACCAGCAGATAACACATTGAACAAATGCAGCACATGACTTCAAAAATTGCTAAATACAGAAATAATATAGCTCATCTTGAAGATGTGAAAACGCATGTTAAACAAAAATGTATTCAGCTTTGTCTCAGAAAAAGTAGCTCTGATTAGCGACAAGAGTGTTTTAACAATACATCATTCTTTGTCAGTAACAAATTTACAGGACAAAATGTTCATGCATGCACTTCATATCAGAATGAATTTTAAAAATCAATTCATATTTGCAAGTCTTGAGAAGATGTCTTTGAATTTCTAGGTTGAATCCAATGACAAAAATGATACAATGTTATAACAGTTTAGAACTTTGAAGTCAAAATAGCATTTAGCATCTCATGAATGTATGCGATGGCTGTATAAAGTTGAACATATAAGCACTATATTTTATTCATGATATCCTGAGTGCCTTTTATTAAACATTTATCCTGTTTAGAAGGCTCCTTGTTTGGTTTGTTCAGTGCAGGGTTCATGCAGGGTAAATGTATTTGGCTACTTTTTTATGTTATCTAAGCTAGTGTTTCTCAAACTTGGTCCAGAAGTCCCACTAAATGCACATTTAAAGTTTTCTTTGCCTAAGTGCACACGTTTCAGATCAGTGAGAAGTTGGTAATAAGCTGATTAGGTGGATCAGGTGTGTTGGGAAACCCCTTAAATGTGCAGGGCAGTGAGCCTCCATGACCAGGACTGGGAAACACTGATCTAAGCCATTTATAGTCTGTTGATTGATCTTTTTCTAGTTCTATAAGTACCTGTTAATGATTACTTTGGTGCTTGAAAGTGTCAGAGGCCCATTTAAGTGATATGACAGTAATTCAACGTAAATCACTTCTTTATAGAATTAAATAAATGCTATTGGAACTTGCTGGTGCAGGTAGAGTTGAACCCATTTTCCACTAAAAGTATTGTTACTTCAGTGATATATATGCTAAACAAAGTTAAAGTACTTACAAAAACTTAACTTGAGACTGTAAATTGGGTTAAAAATACTACTGAAATATTGAGTCCGTTATAGAACTATGTGGAACTTCTTTGTACATTCAATAATTATCAACACAGAAACTGAAGTGTCATAAGTGCTGTTTCTCAAATTTTGGGATTTTTTTGCCTAAACCAAAAGCTTAATTTTCCTGAGCAGTGCAGGTGCTACAACCAACCAAGCAGATTGAAACTGAACACATACAAAGGAAACAGTAATTATTTAATTAAAGGTTATTTATGGAACCAAATGTGGACAAAGATAAGTTTTTGGTGCCTCTATTTTTAAGAGTGTCAAAATATTCTTCACTATTGGTTAAAATACTATCATAAAAATATTAAGAACAGTGCAAATACATCATGATTTGCTTAAGTACATGTAACTAAGTAAATAGTTTGTCATCCCTGCTGCTTACCTGAAAAGTATGGAAGCCATTTTCTGCCATAAAAAAGACATTTAGTATCTCATAATTATGACTTTCTTTCCCATAATTATGACTTACAATCTAATGAGAAAGACAGTCATAGTAAAAAATGTGTAAATAAAATCATAATTATGAGATAATAATTTATACTTATAAGCAAGAAAGTAATGATTATGAGATACTAAGTCATAATTTTGAAATATTAAATGTCTTTTAATTATCTGTTTATGGTGGAAACAGGCTTCCATAGACAAGGGACTAGTAAGCCAGTGTTTAAGATTTTTTGGCACAGCATGTGGATTTTATCAGTGACAGAGACAAAACACAGCATTGGTGCAGACTGAATGACCATTAATCTTTTATTACACATTGTGCATCTCTCTATGCCTGTGTGTGAGAATGAATCCCAGAGAGCTCATTGTCAGAGACATCAGTGCTGGTAAAGGTCAGCAGGTTTTGAATGTTATTGTGTGTACATAGCACCAGAATCAGTATGAATGAAAATGTTCAGGCTTGTCCAGGCAGAACCACAACCTGACCTATGAAAATTCCTCACAGCCACTTTAGTTTTGAGTGGCATTCCTATCGAGTTCAGCTAAATGCTCTCGACAGCATTTTCACTGAGAGTCTTGAATTTTCCTGGGGCAAGTGAAATAGAAAACCCACATGTGAATTTACCCAGTTACTGACACTGCAGCTTTTTTCTTCCTGAACCCAGTTTTGATTGGGGTGCAATGCTTGACTTTATTGCATATATAGCTTTCAGCCATTGACTGAAACTGTGTGACTTTGCTGAGGGAGAACATTTTGATCTGGGTTTTGCATTACATTTATTAATTTGACCCATAGTTTTCTGGATTTCTGGACAAAATTAACTCATAAGCTGGATTTTACTTTCCCCACGAGTGGTCATACTGTCATAATAAAACCTCTTGTCTAGAAACAGTAACTTTCCTAATTCATTTGTATTGATCTATTTGTCATTAAATGTTCATTTAATATAAAGAGCAGCTTTAATTTTGAAATGATGTAATAAGCACGCGAGCAAACAAACTAAGTTATAAAAACTAATATTATTAAACAGAAAATTACATGGTTTTTATCTGACACTGATGACATGGTAACAATAAATATATAGGTAAATATTATTGTAAATAAATATTAGGCCAGGTTTTAATGTTAAAGTGACACCATGGTAAGAACAAACAAAAAAAACAAATAGCAAGATTAAGATTTTGATGTGACAATGACAACATAAGGGCCAATAAACAAATAAATAAATACCCCAATAAATTACAAGGTTTTGATCTGACAGTGACAACATTATGACAATAAATAAGTAAATAAATAAAATAATATGTATGAATGAATGAATGAATGAATGAATGAATGATTGAATGAATGATATAGTTTTGATCTGACTGTAAGAACATGCTCACAATGTGAAGCCATCATGTCAATAGACAAACATATAGGGCAACTAAGCATTATTCCACACTGAAAAATTAGTTATTCAGTTTATCAAATGTAGCCATTATGCATGTAAGCATTGTCTTGTAGCAGGTCAGAGGTGACCATTAGCATATGGTATGTGTCAGGTTGACATTCACTCATTAGGAATGCCTCTGTCTGGAGGTGAAGGTGCAGCAGAGGTAATGAAATATTGACCACTGAGACAGCAATGATACCCCATAGTATTTATATGATATGTAAGAGAATGCTATTAGAACATATTAGTTATGTAAGATGGTTGGTGGACAGGTTGATATTTGAGTAGACAGACAGTGATTGGAAGACATTTGTGTGGTGTCATCTTTGTAGTGCTTCAGCATCTGCCCTTTGACTTCAATTATAAGTATGTTTTGAGTCAAAAGATTTCTGTTATTTTAGTAAAAACAGGCAAATATATCCAAACAACTGTTTGTGCTAAACGACTGTTGGCTACAAGAAAATTTTAAACAGCTGGAGTATTCCTTTGATGCTTGTTTTGATATATTTTGTCACTGTCAAAACAAAACATGATATCTTCACAGCGGTAACTTTAAAGAAGAGAAAAAAAATTATAAAAGTTATTCTATTGATTTTTTCCCCAAGAAATTGGTCCATTCATCAAAACTTTTAGCACAATGTAAAGAAAAGCTGACATTTTCAGATCATTGAAAAAAACGAAGATACAAGGTTTTGTTCTGACAACAACCATTTATTCACTGTATGAATGTTTAAACCTTCTATGCCACAAGTTAAAAACAATGTTTGTGCACTGTCTCTGAACACAATTAAAAAGTAGGTAACTGATTGTTATCTCCAATAAGAAATAAACAAAACAGTGTGTATCTGAATTGGGGAAGATGAAATGGCCCTGTGGTGACCCCTTAACCTTGGCTTGGTGCTTTGAGCTTTATCTCTAGAAACCGACACTGAGCTGATAGCCCCTGTTAGGACCAATTAGGAAAGTGGAGAAAAGAAAAAAAACACACACACAAGTGGAGGTAATCACTTTAATATGCTAAAGCCACACTCCTCCTTCTAATATACTTACCTGGCCAGGTGCAACACGAGGTCAGCCTCGGGACGGAGAGACGTTGCTATCAACAATTAATGACCAGCCATTTTGTTCTAGTCTTGCAGTGTGAGTCTGTCTAGTTCTGTGGCTGGAACACTTTACTCTCCCATTAAGACTGGAGAAAGATTACATCTACAAGAGGCAGAAAGTGACAGATTCTAACCTGTATAACCTTAACATGGAGCAATTTGTTCTTGCGCACAATCCTGATTACTGAGGTAACTGCAGTGTGTTAACTTGTGGATATTTAAGGTGATAGTACACTTAAATATCAACTAACAGGGTTTCTACATTTTAGAGTAACAGTGAAAACAACAAATGAAGTCAGATAATGTTCAGCAGCACACCTGAATTAAGGAAGTACTGATTGAAAAATTGAATATATATGCACACATATATAAGAAATAGGTCTGTTAATTTTTTTCTTTGTCATACTGAATGTAGTTGTTTGACACAAATGGACTGCTTTTAAGTTTCCATTTCATCCTCAGAGACTTTCTGTTCTCAATTACCTGTGTGACATTGTAGGGCAGCGTGAAGGTGTGTGTATGTAATATCCACACAAAGACTGTGCGTGTGTGTGTCTGTGTGTGTGTGTGTGTGTATGTGTGTGTGCGCTGGGGGCCCTCCATCTGTTCTGTTAGCCACACATGTCCTCAATGACAGGTGGACTCTCCCCAGATCTCTCTGTTCATTTGTTTATGCCAGGCTCTCTCAGAGACTAATAGCTGGTGACACAGCAAGCTGCTTTCCCTTAAAAACCTCTCCTTCATAAACCAAGTACAAGAAAATGCTGTCTAAAAATGATTGCACTTCATATATCTTTAATTAAGACTAAACTGACCTCACCTTGTTTTAAAAGGACACCATCTGGACATAAAGCATACATAAAAAGTTTACATGTAAAATGAACATTCATGAATGCACAGTACCATGCAGCACTGCTGTAACAACACTTATTTCAGAGGACATTTACAGAGGTTATAACATACAAAATCAATCACACAGACAAAGGTGGTGCATTAAATTCACTTGTTTAGGTGTTCATCATTTCCACATGAATAAAACATGTCAGCACAATTACAGTCAAATGTATGTGAATAATTTAAAAACATTTATGTAAAATATTTTATTAATGTGAATATGATGTACCCAGAGATGTATCTGAATCAAGGAGATTCAACACTGTTTTCCAGTGCAGCAGATGTCTACACAGATATCCATTCACCTTTACGAAGAACAGGAAATCTGAGTCATTTCAAGGGTTTTTCAGCAGATATTTTGTCTTGTTCCTTACCTACCTAACTTCCCTAACTTGTGTCATAAATACAGTTCTGTCACATGCCCCTGCAAACAGAGGTATGGCAGATGAAAAAACAGCATTCAGAGTGATTTCTTGACTGACTTAACAACACAACTGTGAAAGATCAAAACATCATGAGGAGGTTTTTATAAGGAAACTGAAATTATGAGGAACACTGTAAAGGTGGAAAATCTGTTTGATCATCTTGTAAATCCAGAACTGTGGTTAATATGCAATAAAATAAACCATCAGTTGTTTTGGTTTGTTTCTTCAGAACAAATTGTAGTAAGCCTACAAATCAGTGTTTTTGTACTTTAAAAATGATGTGCCTCTGTTTAAAAGGGAATTCCACCCATTTTAAAATGACAATATACATTTTAAATCTGTATAAAGATCTGTATAATTCAATGATTTAAATGTAAACAAAGTAATTCAGAGTTGTCTGACATGAAATGACACACTGCCGAGAAACTTAGAAATTCAGAAACTCAGATTTCTTTACAACATTGGTGATAGGAACTAGAGGTCACAGAGTCATCAAAAGAGGCCCAGCAGATGGCTTTGGATTAGAAGTGATCTGTGGGCCAATGTTGCTGGGACATAAGCCAGGGTCTGACCCTGGCTGGGTCATTTGGGTGTATGATGTTGAAACACCCAATGGTCTCAGAACAAATCACTGATGATGTGAACCAGCGTACCTTAGTGCATCTTCGAATCTGTCTAAAACACATTTGTAACCCATTTACTTTAATACTTCAAGTAACCACTGAACCTATATGCTAACTGAGTTTTTAGGTTTGTGCTTAAATACTTAAATACATGTTCTATAGGTACTTTTTCACCTAACAACAATCTGCATGCACCATAAATATCATAGTCTCTCGGACCAGGCAAGGTATTTGTAACCATTAATAAATAAAATAGAATAGAATAATACTTTATTAATCCCCTATTGGGGCAATTTACTTGATTATATATATAGTCATTTTTTAATTGGAAAAAAAATGTGTATATAAGTGATATTGCACAGATTATTGCACATTGCACAGTGATTGTGTTACATTGCAAATATGTTAAATATATTGCACAAGATAAATACAGCTGTGTGTGTTATGGGTTGTTTTTTTTAGGTGTTGTACAACCTGATGGCAGATGGTATGAAGGACCTGCGGTAGCGCTCCTTCTTGCATGCAGGGTATAACACTCTGTTACTAAAGGAGCTACTTAGAGCCTCTGCAGTCTCATACAGCGAGTGAGAGGGGTTGTCCATAATGAATGTCAGTTTAACCAGCATCATCCTCTCTCCCACTTACTCAATTGAGCTCAGGAAGCAGCCCAGGACATAGCCAGCCCTCCTAACCAGCTTGTTGACCTTTTCCTGTCCTCCTCTGAGCTCCCACTGCTCAAACAGACCACTGCAAAGAAGATGGCAGACACTACCACAGTGTCATAAAAAGTTTTTAACTCTCCTGCACACCCCAAAGGACCGCAGTCTTCTCAGCAGGTGGAGACGATTTTGGCCCTTCTTGTAAAGGGCATCTATATTGTGTGACCAGTCCAACTTGTCGTTAAGGTGAACACCCAGGTATCTATAAAACTCTACCACCTCAATGTCCAAACCCTGAATGTCCCACTTCTGACACATACTAGTGGGCAGTGGTGGCCTAGTGGTTAGGACACTGCCTTTGGGACCGGAAGGTCGCAGGTTTGAGTCCCAGCCCGGGC
>JBBPDA010000105.1:20882282-20907363 GCA_037974385.1 Arnoldichthys spilopterus | reverse complement strand
AGACAGACAGATAGATAGATAGATAGATAGATAGATAGATAGATAGATAGATAGATAGATAGATAGATAGATAGATATTTAGATAGATAGATAACTTCATTAATCCCAAGAGTTTAGGTACAAATATACAAAATATAAATAACACTATAAATACAATACTAACATTAAACTAATAGACTGGGAAATTTAGAATCTGATACTTAAATACTGGTAGTGTCATAGGAATTACACAAATAAAAAGTGATACTATAATACTACAATACTAAAATGACAGGAACCTCTGGCCTAACATGACATAGTATTGGAGTGACATGTTTTTGCTTGAAGTGAAGCAACACTGGAAATCATTGTCATGGCTCATGAGAAAGTGTGGAATGTTTAACATGACACATTAAGAAAAGGCTGAAAATAACTTGTGTAGATTGTGAGCTTATGAGCTTATGACTGAGTGTAGCTTGTGAGCTTGTATGTTAATAGAACAGTGATGTTTATAATCTGAGATTAGTTAAATTGCTATTTTAAGTTTAATAAAATAAAATAAAATGTAAGTCAGATCAATTACTTTTGAAACAGTGCAGTTTTTAATGGATCTGCTTTGATGAACTGCTCTTTAGCTCCAGCCCTGATCAAAAGCTTCAAAGGCATCTGAACATTAGAGGACATAGCTGGGCACATGACCTACTTAAGGGGAAAAGGTTTTGATGGCAGAAGACTTAACATACTAAATCCTACTGTTATCCTATGTCTATTATGTGCACTCAAGTGAATTTCTGTACGAACTTGATTCTGTTACACATTTCTATTTAGACAAGGTCAGCACATTTAGGCTGAAAAACAACAGTTTGTGTCTTTAATGTTGGCACAGGTTGAGTTTATAGGTTAAACAGTTCGATTGGTGCCATTTTAGAGGGCTTTCGTTTGCCAGGGGCTGAAACAGCCAGTTTTACGACTTTATAAGTGGAACAATGGACCTTGTTCTATAAGCGAGCACTTCCTTGTAGAACCGAAACGGTAAACAGCAGAAAACTCCTCCTTCATTGGCGACTTCCTGAGCAGTAGTACCTGAGCAAAAGGGGGCTGGGCGGGGCCGGGGAAAGATATGCTCCAACACGACTGAAGATGAAGCAGCTCGTTTGTGCGCCTCTCTACTGCATTTACGTTTAGAAGTGTTAACAAAAGCCAAAGAACTTGAAAAAAAACAGGTAAGGAGTTTCATTCTATCACTGTGTATAAGCTTTATGTTTATTTAGTCTCAAACGAAAAGAAACAGGGCTGTTTTGAATAGTTGAATGGTTAAAATTTCCCCAACGCTAATGTTGTGGTAGATCACTAAGGTGAACACCCTCAAGGATACGTCAGATATGTAAATACGTCCTTTTTGCATTTTCAAACTGTACAGATGCATTTAAGATATCATGTAAAAAATAACTGAAGCACTTTCAAACCTGTTGATCTGTTACACAATGTTATGTGATATTTATTTATATCATTTTATTTTTAGGGAAAATTGCACATATATATATATATATTCCCACATGGCTTCCAGAATGTCTGTGACAGACCAGATTGCTCAGCCTAGTCCCCAAGTGCTCTTGGTGGGGGAGAAGGACAGCAAGCGACTCCTGGAGGCCTACGTGAAAAGAAGCCTCAGCCTCAATGATGGAACACAGTCTCTTCATTGGCAAAAGCAGCGAACGGGCAAATGGGTCAACCTTGCTGAGAAAAATAAGAGGGAACACAAACATTCCAGCGACACCTCCCTTCACATTAATGCCTCAGACTCAGAGGATTACCTTGGTATAGAAGCATCTCTCTCAGAGTCAGAAACCACAAAGAAGCCCCAGGCAACAAGAAAAAATCCAGATAACAAATCCAAACTGTGGAAGAAAAGAAGCACTCTCAGAAGAAATGATGGATCTTCTGCATCTCACAAATCTGATGGCAAGCCCAAGAAGTGGTTTTTACCCTTCGACAAAGACAAGCGGGATGGTAAATCAAACAAAGCCTGTAAACAAGAGTCAGAAAACACTAGGGATGAGGTTTTTCCACAGGCCCCTCTAGCTGACCAACTGGAAAGCTCTACAGAGGCAAAGAAACCCAAAGACAGCAAGAAAAGTAAGAAATCTTCAATATGGAAGAGTGTCCTGGGGTGGTTCACCAGAGGGAGTAATGATAAGCAGGATGAACAGGATGGAGTAGATAAGAGAACTGAAGAAGCACTTCCACCTCCAGCGCCTTCAACTCCCCCAGCCTCCTGCTTGCCTTTTCCTGACGTACTCACCAACAGTGATGCCATCAACCTGCGTCACAGACCCTCAAAAAAAAGACGTTCTCAGAAGAAATCTTCACTTAAGAGACGCAGCAGGGACATAGGACTAGAAAAGAGTACTGGGAGACCATGTACTCTAGACCTATCTTCTGATACCCCAGATCTTATGGTGAAATGTAAGTATAGAAAAAGTCAGAGAAGGTTTCAAAACTTTTAAAGTAATCACTATTCTGTAAAAGCACAGACTTGAATTTAAAGTAATTACGCCAAAAGTCCACTTAATGACACTTAAAAAATCTTCAGAAATTTGGGTTTTAAATATGAAAATGAGATATCAGCAACTCTGTAGTTAAATATCAACTGTAGTTATTTACATACATGCTCACTTTCTACATCATTTACAACTCATGGCAAATTATGTTTCCATTTATTGATGCTTTCATAACATAGTTTAGACATTTATACTGAAAACAGGCCTGTATTATAAGCAAGAATGTCAAATTTTGGAGTCAAAAACATGAGTAATATTACTCATGAAATATATAAAAGTGGGAACACCAATCTTACCCAAAAAGGGCAACTGTGGCTGCAGGTTATTGCACTCAAGAGGACACACACCATGTAGTGTAATTAACTGATCTCAGTTTTCCAACAGTTGCTTATAAGAGGTGTGCTCCTGCTTGTTTAGAATGAAATTCTTCAGCCTTGCTGGCCCTTTCTGGATTGATGGTGATAAAGACTGGTGACCACTGATTTAAACCAATAGTTCAACAAAAACTCAAACTCACACAGCTTTCACTTACCCCATATATAGTCAAAAAGTATGAACATGTGTTTTATGTCCAAACTTTACTTTAGTTCTGAAGTGGAGCTGTGAGGCTGGAAGTGAATGCTCCTTCCAGCATTTTCCATAAAAACATGCCCAGAACTTCTTTCAGTCTTCTTAAATCACATCCTGGTCTTAAATAAAGGTCCCATATGCTACATTTGTCTTTTATTTTCTTATCTGAGGTCCACTTATAAACATTTATGTTGTTTTCATATACAGATAATAGTTAATTGAATTAATTTTTACAGCATTTTCCAACATCTCTGTATCCCTTTTAGTTAAACTAGCTATTTTGTAACTGGGTTTCTGAGACTGATATATATATATAAAAATTACCTCCAAGCCATTTGGCTACCCTCTGCCTCATTCAAAAAGTAGACAAAGTTTCCAAATGCTAGGTTACAAACACGAAATGTGGGTCCCCAGTAGTACTGCTTTATCCTTGTTTGTGTTACATCATTCAAAACGGAGTGGTCTACCAATGCAGCTTTATCGTGTTTTGCAGCAATTGAAGAGGTAGAGCCCACCAACTCTTACTATGAAAAAATGTCAGAGGAGCTGCAGAAGATTGTGCATGAGGTGAAAAACAGTCCAACAGAGGACAACAGAAATTTCCATGATGCAGTTCAACAAATTGACATAAACAGCTTATCCAGTAAGTATTACTTCTTATTTACTGGGAATGTATTCTGCATTGCATCAAACTGTACTTTTAGAGAAAAATTTCTATTCATTTGTCATATTTGACATCACTAAAATGAAAAAACTGTAAGAAAGATCTGAGGACGCCCAGTTCAATTTTATAGGTCCTCATAGTTCTGCCATATTTCTTTCACTGTCAGTGTCTCAAGAGGAAGTTATCCAGAGAATCATTGCTTTGATAAAGCAGCAAGGAGATGTCATAGATTTCAAGGTAATGTTTTCCTACTGTCCCTTACTAAAAAATTACTCTGTCCAAAAACTTGTGTCACATGTGGTCCATTTGAAGACACATTTATACATAAGCAAAGTCTTGAAGCAAAGCTCGGACACTGTTTACAACTGAACCTCTTTACCTTTTCCCAACAGTTGAAGGAGAATCCCACCATTAGCTCCTACTTTAATATGCTATCCTACGGCTCCTTCCAGAAGTTAGCAGACCAGTATGTTCAGTCGGAGTTCCCCCAAGAGAAAAGCCAACCTCCTGTGGCAGCTCCAGAGCTGGTAAAGTTTGCCTTTACACTGGACTTCACGGCCAGAGTGGCCAGTCTCTCTCGCCATGCTCCGAGACATATTGTTGGCTTTGGTAACCAGTACCTGAAAGATCGGTTCACTCATACAAGTGAGAGCCATCCTCACATCAGCGACATGAAATCAGAAAAACTGAAGACATCAGAGGAGAGTCCTGACAAAGATGGATCCTGGTGAGTTAGAGGACTTTCTAATAGCACAACTTTAAATTTATTAAACTCACTTATTCTATCAGATTTCATCAGGTGTGTTAATTATTGTCAACATATAGTCAATTTAATTTGTGTTCATTATGTCAGCAAGAGTCTAATTTAAACTTTTGAACTCCACACGGTGTTAATGTTAAGATAATTAAACTAATGAAGCAGTTTGGAAAATGAATGAATTAACTAAAAACTAAAAAAACACAAACATCATAAGGAAAAAAAGAAAAATGTATGAAATCAGCTCTTTTAGGTACAGTTGTGCACATTAAAAAATTGTGTGTTTTCGTAATGTTACACAAAATTTTAAAAGATAAAAAAATGGAGTGTAGACAGGGTTTATGGAGTCAATGCAGACAATGCAAGACAATACAACTGCAATGGAATTTGAAACAGTTTTGTTCTAGGAAATGTAACATTAATGGTGACGTCCCACCAAAGCAAGAGGTAGCACACAGCAACAGGTCAGTTTGCTACTCCTGAGAGTGTAGATGTATTATTCGGCTCTTATAGAAGACCGGTTATGTTGCCACTAGGAGTTCTTCATCCAAATGGTCCACAAATTGGCACTTAAGAGTTTAAGGACCTAAAGATCATTATTTTTCTTCTTTTTTTCAGAGGTTCCTAAATCTGAGAAGAAGTGATGTTTATTATCTGGAAGACCTGGAGGTTGAGGTGGCAAAACATCACATATTCTATGCTCTGACCTTTTAGAAACTAGATGAGGACAGAGAGAGAGTTTCAATGCTTAGTCAAGTCACAGAGCATATGCAGTTATAGTATAGTATAACTTTATAATAAAGTTTGGACCCTGATCAAATTGCTTTGTTTTGCTGATTTTTGTGTAAATAAGTGCTAATTTATTTTCACTTAGAAAATTGACAAAGCATGTTATTTGACCGGTTGTGTTGAACTAATTGCATACTACACTACCTACATTTTTTTAGTGCCTAATGTTTTATGAGATATACAGTAGTACCTCCTGTTATATGAGCCATTACTTAAGCCACTTTTCATGCTGTCTTGAGCTATAATGAACAAAACGATCATTTTTCACCTGTCATGTATGCTATTTATTTCAAGTAAACTTTATTTTTTATTATTGATTAATATAATGCAGGTTTATTAGCACTTAAGCTCTTTATATACTTAAAATATGCTAGTCGTGTGTATGCAGGCATACACAATGTAATAAGAAAATAATAAATATACTTTTATATAAATATTTATTTAATGTCTTTCTTTGACTTGTAAAATCAGATTCTACATTCAGTAATATCAAGCACTTCATATTTTGTAATAATCAATGCCATCATTCTCAAAAACAAATTGCAAAACCAGCCACAATGTTTACTGTAAATCAAGCTGTAAATCAAGTCATAGGTCACCCTTAGAAGGAACAAAAGGTGCTAAGACAAAAACACAAGCTCATATATACTACTAAAAAGTAACCAAGACTACAGTCCTTAGGGGTATTAGGTAACATGGGTGAGGCAGGATTTCTACATAATTAACCATCATTACCACTCTGCAGTTCAAAGAATGCTGCCTTCTTAGAGCTCAGTTTGAGGAAGGTGTTCTCTCGCATTTTCTTGAGATGGCAGCCAACTTCTAGTCCTAGGTTGAAGCAGAGGGCAAAGGATGTGGGTTTGAGGCTCCTAATGGAAGAACAGTTGATGTTGAGCATCTAGAGACAAACAGAGCACTTTTGTGAGTGGAGAAACTGCACCTGCTTGCTGGATTGTAAATGCTACTTCACAGGCTAAGAGGCAATGTGGTATAATGCACAAAGCAAGGCAGATGACATGAAAAGGGTTTAAAAGGAGTGCACAGAAAGGAGAAACACACAGAATAGAGAAAAAGTAAAGGAAGACATGACTGCAGACTTAACAACAAAACCCCCAAACTTTATAAGCTAAGCTTCAGTTTGGTCTGGCTGTTGAATTTGAGAGAACACTTTGTTTTTATGCTGGTCTACCCAGCTTTACACAAGAAGACTGATGCAAACAGGACATACCTGCTTGGTGTGTGTATTTTCCAGTCAAGCAAAGAAAAAATATGCAAAAGGCCCATAGCTCATTTCATATCTCTTAAAACTCTCAAAGCTTTTTGAAGAATTTCCTTTGTCCAGCACAGCAGCCTATAGTGCTCACATACACACACAGACACAGGAATATGTTCACTATGGAATGTTGCTTCGAGGAAGTTACATTTGTAGCATCTGAGGTTATGGAAATGAAGTGTATGGCACATTCTCTTATACAATCATAACAAAGTCTTAAATAATGAAATGTTTTCTTCAAACTCTGACCTGTAGCTGACTTAGACAAGCATACTGGCAGGCAAAGTGTAGGGTAGAAACAAGTAAGACATCAGGCGACATGGCAAGAAGTTGTTATGGAATGTCCAGATACCATAATTGCTTGCCAGGTTACAGAGCAATGCTAAAAATGAAAGACAAAAAGTATTTAAAGTTTTAGCCCTATTAAAAAATAAGGTGCTGACAAAGAGGATTACATAACCCTAACAGTTCTTTACACTACAGTTCATCACCAAAGACTGTTGATCAGTCATATCTGATTTGCAACGCAGCTAGCAAAGAATCTTACCATACCAATTAGAATTTTTAGGAAACAGTTTTAGAGACCAAACCAGGGCTGTCCTAAATTCCCATTTAAATTCAATTATTCTAGACAAAACAAAACTTGTAGAATTTACCTCCCTTATAAATCCGCTTTGATTATTATTTTACAATTTAAATGATTGTAAGCATTCTCCAGAAGGGGATGCTATTTGTGCATCATTGAAAATATATCATATCACACCTGCAGGATCTCACTTATGCACATATGTTTATAGTTGTAAATTATAAAAGTATATGATGTAAATATGTATAAAGTAAAAAGTTATATTTAATGAGGGACTAATCTTGGCATTAACATGAGCTTTGGATGATCCTGTCACAAGCATGCGGCTCCAAGTATGTCAGCTGCCTTAGATGCATCTTCACATGCATCCTCAATTCAAAAATGTAGTTTAAAAACAGAAATGCAAAACTGGAGTCCCAAACTGAATGAAGAATTTCCCACTACTCTTCTTATATTTGAAAGGGCAATTTCCTTTTCAGTTTTCCATCTGCTTTTTCTATTCTATTACCAATTTCGGTTCACTAAACGGAGAGGCTCAACAGAGTACAGAGGATCATTAGGCTTCGGCATTTCTGTTTTTTAACTAAATTTTCAAAAAGATCCTAGTATTTATTTATGATATGTCTGATGTATATTTAAATGATGTATTAATATTTTTCAGTGTTTCTTGCTGTTTTTGTAAATCCTGGTTTAAGCTATTTATTGATGGATTAATATGTCATTCATTAATTATTTTCCTTTTTATTGTCCATTAAAAAATGTAATGAAAGAAATGCTTTGTTACTATTTTTGTGATATCGGTGATCCTCTATAGTTATTTAGCTAAAGTGGGCACATGGAGGAAGGTGAGTAAACCAAGGACAAAAGTGGCCTGACACTTTACACCATTCTGGTGGAGCCTGTGCTCCAGAGGCAGACTGAACAGAAACAAACTCAGCTGTGGCTCTAATCACGCTAAAGATATTTAAATGTATGACCTACATGAATGCAGTGCTTTGTCAGGCTGTGAAGAGTACACATACCTTCCTGTACCCACTGTGGCAGACTAAGATACACACACTCCTCAAGTGAGTTCAGGTTCCATAGAAAGTCTTCTAGGCCATGATAGTATCCCTCTGGTAACTCAGAGAACCTCTCTGAATTTGCGTCATCTACCCCACTACCCTTGTCTTCCTCGTCCCGCTCTCCCTTCTCATGTTCCTGTGTTTTCTCTTTACCCAAGCCTTCTCTTACATCAAACTGCTCGAGCTTCCCAAGTGCTTCATTCCCTGGTCACAGCACTTCAAGACCTGTAGGGCAAAGAAAGACCTCAGAGTAGGTATAGCTGTTTATGCAGATTTGTTTCCTATGAATAAGGTACAGTAGTCAACAATAACACAACAGTTTGAACATTTTCACCCAAGAAAATTTAACCGGATTCTGCTACAGGCTAAATGCTCCTAGGCTGGTTCTTCCACAGTTACACTACACCACCTACGCCTTGATTAAAGGCCAAGGCTAACGCAATTGTTACCACTTTCCAGTTTCTTGTCTGAAGATAGGTACTGGTTCCTCATACAATATTGAGCCCTGACACTAAGCTAAGCTTCACCTTACTCTGACCGACGCAGCAATGACAAATTGGCAGACAATGCCATGTTACACAGTGGACCTATTTTTATAGGCTTCATCATAGCATGTCAACAGGTGCATTAACATAGATGACCATAACTCTTCTGAACAGATTGTGACCACTTGAAATTCAACCAGTTGCATTCAATCTATTCACCTTCCTGACCGAAATACAGGTTTTAAAAAACCCAATCTCCGAGTGCCCCTCTTTGCTGGCAAATTGTAATTTTATAGCATGAGAACCTTCAGAGAAGTACATCTGCTTAAAAGGAAATTTCTATTACTTGTCAACATGTCTTTATGATTCAGCTGCTGAGATGTAAACAGTGTCATTCAGAGATTTTAGAGTAACTTTAGAGTAACTTACTGACTTCTTTGTGATGGAAGTGATGGGAAACATTGGTCATAATATCCACAATTCCAATATAGCCATTTTATTTGTGATCAATTTAACCTGTGTACCTATACAAGTTTTTATGTTCATGTTAATAATAGCAAAGTATTACCACTGTGGCAAATATAAAAAAAAAAACTCTCCACAATGTATGGATTTTTTGTTTATATTTTTCAGCCCAAAATCTTCTCTCAAAACCATGGAAACATTTGTTTTTAGGTATTTACATGTGATAACCTTCCTTCTTTAAGAAGCAGTAACTATTTTGAATGTCATTTAATGGAAAAAGTAAGGCATTTCCCTTTAAGCATTCTCCCCAGCTCACAGAGCATTTCTTAATCCAGGTATTAGTATGCCACTGTCCTGCATGTTGTAGCTCTCTAATACTTAGCTCATCTCAGAAAGGAATTGTTAATTAGTTCATTAGTTGCATCAGGTGTTTTGTGATAGGGGAAAATGCTGGAACCCTTGCGGTCTTCACATGAGCATTTAGAACAATAACATGTCCTTGCGTTAAACTAACAAAACAATTTTACAACTACATTAATAAAAACTGTCTTTACTGTGTAATCTGATCAGGGTCCTGATAAGTGGATTAAATGGTACTCTGCTTCAATCTTGTTGACGATCAGCTCCTTTACTAGTCTAGTTTACTAGTGTGAGGGGCATGTTTTGTTTCTGGACTACAGATCACCCATGTACATCGCTCTGGATGAGAGTCTGCTAAAGCTGTAAACGTGAATTTACACAGGAATGACCAGGACTGAGTGACACTAGTGTATATGTAAAGTTGGATTTTTTCATGTGTTCCTGTAAGTTTGTGACAGCATCCAACATTTATCTTTAAGAACAAATCCACCAAGTTAGTATTAGTAAGATAAACAAAGTTATATATAAGTTATGATAAATGTAGTCAGATTTGTTCACATCTGTAGTGATCAGAACCACACATCCAAAGAATTTAGCAACTCTTAAGAAAGCCAGAAAATTAGATGGGTATTAATGTTTGTGGGTATTGTTTTGCAAGAGTTTTGATTTTTAACTCATTCAGTGTGCAGGAGTACATGCAGTAAGCACCTGTAATTCCACAGTTCCAAAGTTCACATCAGTCTTCCATATGAATGCTACATATAAAAACTCAGATTACTGGCCATTTTGCATAATAAATTAAATGGCTGTGTTTGGATTGTAGACTTCATAGAAATACTTAAAAATTCCTCTTCAATTAACCAGTTCACATTAAACCACTAAATGTTCAGTTTCATACAGAAAGTTTTAAAACTTGATGGAACGTTCCTTTAAGCAGTTTTGGTTCAGTTGTTTTCAGACATTCACATGTTTGCTTACAAGTTGTAGAACACTACTGCACCCATCATCTGAAGTCTGTGCAATATAATCACCTAAAAAACCTGTTTGCTATGCATGCTAATTACTACTGAAAGGGTATTCAAGTAGAAATGCAAAACAGAAGACAAAAATAAAAGCTTTTCCATTTTTATTGATTAGAAAAGAAAGATTAATCAAAGAGGCCAAAGCCCATGTCTTCATCGGACTCTTCCGATTCTTCTTTCTTCTCTTCCTTTTTCTCTTCCGCTACAAGGGGGAAAAAAAAAAAAAGAAAAAAAAAATTCAGTTAATTAACAAAGAATACTCAACATTATTATTCAGTCTATTACTGGAGTATATAAAGGTCCAGGCACCTACACTACTCACAAAAAGTTAGGGATATTTGGCTTTTGAATGAAACTTATGGAAAATGTAAAAAGTTTAAACTACAGTGATATTATATCATGAAAGTAGGGCATTGAAGTAGAAGCATGTAATGGTGATTCTCATCTCAAACAATTTATTGAAACAAAAGCCAACAATGGCGAGTACACCCCTAGAAAAAATGTCAACGTCATAACGTGTCATGCCCTTGAGCATCAATTACCACTTGACATTGATGTCTCATGCTGTTTACAAGTCGACTTATTGGTTCCCTGAAGCCTCGCAATGGTGAGCTACTGTTAATCAATTGTAAGGTGTCATCTTGGTCTCATGATGTCAAAATGTGAACAGCATGATGAGGAGGACTGTTTAAATACTAATTCTGATTGCACCAGTAAATGTACTGGTCGATTCATGGATCAAACACCTGTTGGGAATTTTGCCATTAAGCTCCTTGTTAGAGAACAGCAGGTTGTGTAAAAAGTATTGAAACATCACATTAAGTTCACCTGTAAAGGTTATCCTGAAATTTCACGCAAAAGCCAAATATCCCTAACTTTTTGTGCATAGTGTATGTAAAAATGTTCTCATAATTCCCTAAACTTTTACCACAGTTTAAGATGCACAATATTGAAGAAAAATTTGTTCATTTTCAATAGGTCTGCAGTTATATATACCCCCCCTTGTGGTTTGGTTTACTCAAGATTGTGTGTCAGGTCTGATTAAAGACCTTTGGTATTCAAGATAGCACAGTGAGTATATAAGGACAACAGTGCCACCTTTACCAGTTAAAAGAAAGTGTGCAGGTCACTTACACACCAAGACAACGGTACAAACATTTAATAAAGCACTAAACTCCCAATATGACAGCACAGTAAAACCATAGCAGCTTTGTACTTTGACTAAAAGGCAATGGCTATATTCAGAGGTCCCTTATAGCAATATCCTGTACAAGAATAGCATTGTAAAAATGCAATGTTTGCATAATAGTTTAGATTTAAAAGTAGTAAACTGGCCCTAAACCATGAAAATAAAAAACCGGTGGCTTACCTGCTGGTGCTTCCCCGGCTGCTGGCGCACCACCACCACCAGGAGCGGCGGCAGAGACTGCCACAGCACCACCCGCTGGCACGGAGGCTAACTTAGAGAGGCCTACAGAAAAACAATCATTAATATGTCTTCAATGTTTACCAAATAAACTACATTGATAAAGAAATCAAAGGAATAATGTTACACGCAAACATACCAGCATTCATGACTTCATTGATGTCTTTGCCATTCAGTTCGCTGATTACCTACAGAATTGCACAACAAATATTACATTTATCCAGCAGCACTGCATGTTTAAGTAACCTCACTAAGTTGCAGAAAAACTAACATGTTTTAGGTGAACTACAATAACTGAATCATACAGGTCAGTAAAATACACATGTTCTAAATAGATACCTTATTAAGGCGTTCATCATCTGCCTCAATTCCCACACTCCCCAGGATATTCTTGATATCCTTGGCAGAGGGGCTGGTGTTGCCACCCAACACAGCCAAAAGGTAAGCGGCCACGTAACGCATTCTGGAAAGAAAATCAGACTTTATTAACAGTTGGCCCAGCACTAAAACATTACTAGTAACCGTCACTTTCAAAATAAATATTAGGATGTTTTCCCTCTCAACATCAAATTTGTAATAAATCAAATCCCCTTTGTAATAAAACTACTGCTCAGGGGCAGCAGACTTGGATGTAAAGATGAGCCCACATGTTTCATTAACTTCTGGATGAATCAATCTGGAGAGCCAGTTTTACTGATTATAAATAAGCCAAAGTGTGAAATTAGACATGTTTGCATTAATGTATATGTAGTATTCTTGAAATAGTACATACTACCCAAACTGACACTACAGCACACTTTATGATCCGCCATGGTCTGTGCACCAAGAAATCAGGATCTTTCATTAAATCAGCATCATGTTAAATTTGCCGAGACGGACCGTCGTGCTCTTATTTTGTAGTAATTAAGTGACTCGGTGTTCTGTGGTCAAACCTGAGCAGTGCTTATGTTTATCACCACTGAACAAAGCGGTGGCATTTTATTCAATAATTGTTATGAAAATGTACTGAAAAGCATGAAAACAAGAAATGTTTGAGAATTTGTCCAGTTTAAAAGTTTGCTTCTTCGCTTGGTAAGACGCTAACGTCAGGCCGATCTTCTCCATTTAAATCCAAGTATCCAACATACATCTGGAACATAAAACGTTCTGCCACCCTACACGCCCCCCCCAAAACATCTTCATTGCTTTCTTCCGCTCGCACTAAGAAATCGTATTCAGCGGAGAGCTTAACAAAATGGAGAACAACCTGGTCTGGTGTGGCCACCATGCTACTAGCTGTCAGCTAACTGATATCACCATGTGCCTACTACATCTGTGGCCAACTTTAAAGTTCAAACTATCCAATACAAAAGTAATGTGTACTAGCATTCAATTATTGCCTAAAACTTAAAAAAATTATGTTTTATTCCGAAACGAACTTACTTTAAGTCCACGAAAGACACGAAACGTCGGTCACGCTGCAGTTTCCGGACGGGAGAGAGAGACCGAGGTGCAATACGCGCGGTATTTAGCAGTGTTCCTCAATCTGATTGGCTGTCCTAAACGTCTCGCCAAATTGGAAGCCCCCGATTGGACAGGGCTCAAGAAACTAGCCCACGAACGTGTCATTTATTCAGACCCTTTAGGAGGCGACATTGACACACTTCTCTTTCTCTCTATATAAAAACACTATAGTCAAAGGACCTAATACAGTCAAAGTGTAGTCGCACAGATTTATTCAGTTACAACAGTAACAATATAACAGAAACACAATCGTCTTATTTATTATTTATTATTTTGTGATCATAAATCAGATATTTAAAATGAACAAGCAATATTTAACCTTTGTTATTAAAGATCTTAATGACACTAATGAGTCTTTTACATCGTCCCAAAGGTTATTACAGTTCACGTGACAGCTCCTCCTCCTGCGTGAACAGGTAGGACACAGAGTCCAGTACAAACTCCATGAGTTTTCTCCAGCTGATGATGTACCAAAACTTATAGGCAGCCTCTGAGAGCAGGACCACGAGGAAACAGGCCAGGAAAACCAGGAACATCCGGTCGAGGTGATGCATCACCTTCTCCTTAAATGTGCGTTGTTCCCAGGGCAGGGCAGCTCGGGCCTCACTGTACCGACTGAAATGCAGCAGAGTGTCTTCCTCACTGTTCAACTCCTGCGCCTCCATTTCCCTCTCCTCCCCAGCTCCATCCTGACCAGCCATGTCCACCACAGATGTCCTTCAGATTTTTGAGATGAAGGCCAGCAGCTGAAGAACAGATCCCTGTTTAGGCTCCTTCTCCTGTATTTCGACAGGTTGAATCTCACTCTTGTATGTGAAGGTCAACGAAAGGGCAGGTTGTCCGAGTGCAGAAGACGTCCATCAGCTACACAGTGCACTTTTTATTCTGTCATCTCATCGTGGTCGGACTATTTACAATGGACATCTGTCTGGCTGAGAATATGGAGATTAGGAACTACACCTCACAAAGAGGATCAGTGAGACTTAGTGACACTCAGCACTTTCAAGATCTTTACGTAGGTTGCAACAGATGGCAAAAAGCTATTATACACAGTAATGGCCTGCAGATGAGATCAGTACAGAAGACACTGAACACGGCTCTCTGTGGACAACTACAGCCCGTGTTCAGTTTTATAGCATCTAACTGAAGTGGGTTAAATTTGACATTTCTTCAGGAACAGTGCAGTACTTCGGCTTAGTCCCACATAACCTTTCACCTGAGTATCACCATGATCCCTTACACTTACCTTGCACATTACTTCACAATCTTTCATTTTGTCCAATGAACACTTCTCACTCAGGCTCTTCACCAGGACCCATATGTCTATGATCTAATGGAGAGCCCCATGAGTCTTGCATTTAATAAACCTCAACACTTCCTTGGGCAGTGGTAGCCTAGTGATTGGGGGTCCTGGCCCATGTACCACTGAGGTACCCTTAAACCTTGGGTTAAATGCAGAGGTCGCACTTCATATTGGTGCGCTTTCACAGGGAGTCTTCACTTTCAGTTCTACAACTGATAGTACTCATACACTACAGCATGAATGAATTCACAAGCACTCAAAATCATTCTTATTCTGATTTCTGAAGTGTGCAATATCTGAAAATAGGCTAAATATTAAAACTAGTTCTGGTTAAAATACTTCAGGCATTCTCACTGCTCTATTTTAACACAGTGTACACTGAGAAAATGCTTTTGTTCATCCTCTCCTCAGTTGCAGCAAAGGGATTCTTAAAAAGTTTTTTATCACTTATTGCATATCACCTTCCTTGCTACTTTGCAAAAGCACAAACATGCAACAGAGCTTTTTCAAATCAGTTCTTTATTTCTTTGTACATAAATGTACAGTTTTTGAGCAATTCTTCACATAGGCTTAGATGGAGCTCTGGGAGCAGCACCCTGCAGTGAGAGAAAACAATGGGAAAAGATACTTTAGAATAAACCATAGACAAGCTTTTTAATTTATGTTTATGTTTGAAATAAATGTATGACCAGTGAACCATTAGTGAATACAACGGTTGTTTCTTTGATTGCACTAGCTGAATTATATTGAATTAAAATACAGCATGTTGTTGAGTGATAATTTCAATGCACTGCTTAATCACCATGTCAACACAACAGCATGTGAACAGAAGACGTACACTTACACTGGGCCTAAAGCGTGGAGGTGGTGTGCGGTCCTTGCGGGCCTCGCGAGAACGGTTCCTCACCACCTTACTGTGAATGGCACAGCTCACGCAATAATGCAGCTTCACATAGAGCTTGGGCAACACATAGGCTATTTAAAAGAATAGATAAAATAAAATAGACAATTAGGCATCAAATAACCACTGACAAAAAACAGAGTACTTAAAACACAAAATGTACCTAAATTTAACATCAACCACTGCAAAATCTCAAATAATTCAGAACTGTCTCTCACTTCACTGCACTAAGGTCAATGCATTTATAGCCAATTTGAGCTATGGCAAAGAACAGAACACTTTAATATCTCAAGCAAAAGCAATGGAAACAGTTAATGCTCCTGCATATCTTTAACTTACAGTCAAACACACTAGCCTCCGAGATGTCCCGCACAGCTGCAGCCTCAACAATGTTCCTAATGACAAATTTCTTGATGGCCTTGTCTTTGGGCACGCACCGAGCACAGTTGGTGCAGCGAATGGGCTGGACATGTCCACAGCCCTTCTTGGCACGTCCGTTGTTCCTTCTCTTCTTAGTCTGGCATTAAAAAAAAAAGTCAAGGGTAACACAGTTTCCTCTATACTTTTGGTATTTTTTATTTATCTATATTTACTCTGTGTTTATTTGTTTGGAAGGTGAAAATCAATAAAAAAATTTTTTAAAGACCCCCCCCCCCAAAAAAAAAAAAAGTCAAAGGTAAATTGGTGTTTTTAAAATGTTCAATTTAAGTCTTACATTAACACCAGGAGAGCTGTTTTTAATATTTGAACTATGTAAATTCTTTATACCAGTGTTGCATAGCTCTACTGTGGTGATTTACTCCTCAAAACCACTTGTTAAACAATGTTAATTGCCTGGTTTAGCTGCAGTGTCTGAAGAGGGGAATTACAAAACTGTGCTGGACGCCAGCTTTCCAGGAATAGAGCTGTGCACCTCTGATTTAGATAAACACTTTTTTTAAAGACAAAAACTCCATGAAAAAAGCTGAACACCATTATATCACATACTGGAAAGTGAGGCACAGCAACTTAAGCAAACAGATCATTACATGTTGAACAACCTTCAAATCAGATTATACTGTGGTTGGGATACATCCTCTAATACACTAAAAGGTGAATCAATAATGTGCTATTGCTTGTTTTGGCCAACACATTTTACTTTTGCAAGATTACAGCAAGGACTCATGAAATACCCAAAGAAACGATCGTCTGTAAGTGTGATTGTGTTACGACACTCAGAATTTTTAAAAAATCATCTACTGGCACGTTACATCCTTCATAGAGAGATGTACTGCAAATGTCAACACCTGCGTTGACATGACAATCAGACCTACTACACTTAACTAAAACCAATGGGTATTTCACGAACTCTCATTAGATGAAGTTTGATTTTTTGGGTAATTACCTCAGAAATGCTGCTTCTTAAAATCTCCCTGATACCTGTCAGTACTACACACTATAAATAACCGCTAGCTTCTCCCTCTCGATATTAGCAAATAGCTACCGTCTCGTAAAGCATAGCGCTAGCTTAAAGAAGCAAATAAAAACAAGCAAGAAAAGGAAGCACACAGGCAATAAAAACGGGTTAAACACTAATTTCTGAAGGACATATTAAGCGCCGATCACATAGCTCTCCCAAACCCTGTCCAGGCTGCGGCCTGCTGCTAGCATGAAGAGGAGCGCATGGCTGTTAGCTGGCCACTCCAGTTTTTATTCAATATAAACTGCTTTAGTCAGACGTTACTATTGGCACGAGTTTGCCCAACACATAACCAGCATGAAACCGCTTTATAAACGTATATTCCATGTCATCTAAACCGACATGTAGTACATTAAAGTACATTATCGTACATGGCCCACACGTTTCACACTCACCATGTTGAACAGGAGGCAGGAAAGAGGGCCGGAAAAGGCGGAACGGGGCTAGAAAAACGTTCTTCATCCGCGCAACAACAAAACGTAAAAAAACTCTCAGGCTAAGGCGTTATAACCAGAGAATAACATATGATAAATTACGTATGACTTTTGGTATTCCTTTTGGTACTGCTTTGAGCGATCAAGGTTAAAGCTTCAATACTGGAAAGGAGTTAGTTTATCGCGGAAGGATAATCTGCTGAGTCGCCTCAGTTAGTAACATATGCATGAAACTCATATTACAGTGAAGTTAGTTCAGGATACTTGTCATTGTATTATTTAAATTATTATAATTATTATTATTGATAGTATTATTATTAATATTGATATTATTATTATTATTACTACTACTATTATTATTATTATTATTATTATTATTAGTAGTAGTTTGGGAAAACATTTGGTTAATGATGTGTTATAAGAGGATGCTTTGTCTACAAGTGCAGATTTACAGTGTTTATTTTTTATAATGTTTTGTTTAATCTCTTTACATGGGCTGTTTTTGCTGATTCATAATAATGTTGTTTGAAAAGTTCTATTGTATTATGACATTATAATAAGTATTACACTCACCTGTCACTTTATTAGGTACACCTTGCTACTACCAGGTTGGACCCCCTTTTGTATTTAGAACTGCATTAATTATTTGTGGCATATATTCAACAAGGTGTTATAAACATTCCTCAGAGATTTTTTCATGATAGCATCATGCAGTTGATGCAGATTTGTCGGCTGCACATCCATGATGCAAATCTCCCGTTTCTCCACATCACAAAGGTGCTTTATTGGACTGAGGTCATTGGAGTACAGTGAATTCATTGTCATGTTCAAGAAACCAGTTTGAGATGATATGAGCTTTGTGACGTGCGTAATCCTGTATTGATATCAAATGTGTTATGTGTGGTTTTACCAATAGGTGGCAGTCTGTCATTAGGCCACAACCTGCTGATTGTAGGGATGTTCAGTTCAAGCGGTTATACAGTAAAGATTCCGACTGTGCAAGTACCGGTTGTGCGTGTCAGGTTATTACATATCCTACTGGAAGTAGCCATCAGAAGACGGGTTCACTGTAGTCATAAAGGAATGGACATGTTTAGTAACAATGCTCAGGTAGGCTGTGGTATTTCAGCAATGCTCAGTTACTAAGGGGTCCAAAGTGTCCCAAGAACATTTCCCCCAAACCATTACACCAGCACCACCAGCCTGAACTGCTAATACAAGACAAAATTGATCCATGCTTTTATGTTGTTTAAATCAAATTCATACCTTACCATCTGAATGTTGCAGCTGAAATCAAGATTGATCAGATGAGGCAACGTTTTTCCAATCTTGTATTGTCTAGTTTTAGTGAGCCTGTGCAAATTTTAGCTTCAGTTTTTCTGTTCTTAGCTGGCAGAAGTGGCATTGGTCTTCCACACAACTGCCGCTAAGTGGATATTTTCTCCTTCTTGGGCCATTCTTTGTAAACCCTAGAGATGGTTGTGCATAAGAATCCCAGTAGATCAGCTGTTCCTGCCACGTTTAGTCACTTAAATCCTCTTTTCCCCAATCTAATGCATGGAGAAAGAGAAAGAGAAAGAGAGAGAGAACCTTGATAAGTAAATTTAGTTTGTGCAAAGTTTAACATGTTTAATTTGCCTTAAACAAAGAATAAATCATTATAGCCGTTTGAGATGGGTAGAGCTTCAGAAGAAAATATGCTGAAAGGTCGGGAACTAGGACCTGGTGGAAACCTTTCAGCAGGACACTCTGGTTGCTTGGAAACGGTCAACAGCGGCGGTAGGTGACGGTTCGTTGTGCTCGGATAGATGTCGGCTACAGTTGGTTCTTTGTAAAGGTTGAATGTTAATTTCACAGCCGTGTAGGTCTGTATTTCTACTGAGCGAACACAGATAATATTTATACTGTGTCAGGTAAGTCCAGTACAGAAGAATTCTCTTTTTTAGCATATATATTTAAATTGCCAGCTAACATGCATTTTGAACTTGCTTAACGTTACTGGAAAACGGTCAAATCTGTTAATTGCCATATTAGCACTTTATTTTGTTTGTTACACTTCGTTTGGGTCTTTTTAAACAAAACATTTTTGGCGTTTTGACCGTTATGTTTTATTCTTTTATTAATCTTTAATGGTGTTCATATAGTATTTTTTTTTTTTTAAACATAACATTTTCATTCGAAGTGCCATTGTAAGGTGTTCTGGAAAAGCAGTCATGCCGAAGAAAGGAGGGAAGAAGGGAACAGGAGGGAAGCAGGCAGCGATGACAGAGGAGGAGAGACAGGTGTACATGCAGCAGAAAGCTCAGGCTGAGGAAGAAATGGCCAGAAGAAAAGAAGACATGCTCACTCAGTTCCTCAAGGTGAGGCAGTGAAGATGGTGTGTAGTGAAAGTGACTATTTGTCATTGTGAACACACTCAAGCACCACAACAAAATGTGACCTCTGCATGCAGCAATGAAGCCCATCACACACTCGCACCCCAGTGCCCAGGGAGCAGTGTAGCAGGATTATATCTTGTTCAAGGGTACCTCAGTGGTGCCTGGGCATGACTTAAACCTGCAACCTTCAGTTCACAAGGGCAAGGTCCTAACCACTAGGCAACCGCTGTGTGTATGTGTGCTTGTATAAGACCTTGTTTGGGAGGTTTTCCAATATTTTTACATAATTCAGTGGTTGATGTAAACAGGCACTCAGTCAGAGTGGTTTAATGTGAAATGGTTAACTGTAGAGAAACTTACTGACCTGGATTTCCTTTCAGAGTAGCGATCATAATCAGAGGTTACAATGTCTACGATGCATATATACTGATTTTTTTTCTTTTCCAAAACACTCAGAGAACTTAAACTTTGTAATATGTAATACTGATAATGGCAAAATAATGGTACATTTTCTTTGGGTAGTATATTTCTTTAGAATGCTCTACATGGATTTAAGTATGCTCTTTAAGTACTTTGAACATATTTTGGATCAATATTGTTCCACAAAACTATTGTAAAGCAATAACTCAGGCCTTAATGTCAATGTATTTGTTAAAAATTCATTAAATATCTTTATGTGAAGTAGATCTTAGTGACATGAAATCACCACTATTTTAAACAATTCTGACTTGTTAAGTTACTCTATAATGGCATATTTCACATCAGACCACACTGAATGGCTTTGCTTGGATCAAGTGTGTCTGATCTATTTTTTAGAGGGCCAACAAAGCAGGAACTCATCTGATCAGTTTGAAGACTGAGAAAATAGAATTAGGTGTGCTTCTTCTTGTTTAGAATGAAACCTTACAGCTATGTTTTTTGTGGATAAGATGTGACACCACTTGATTACATCTCATTGACTTTATAACTTTGAAACATCTTTGAAAAGTCTTTCTGACTGTACACACCTCCAAAAGGAAATCTAAAATTATAAAAAATGTGTGTTAAAACTGTATTATCCACTTCCAGAATCTGTTGCTTTGATGTAATTAAATCCCAGCACTGATTCTGTTTTGGCAGGATAAGCTCCAGAAAGAAGAGCGGAACAGTGCAATAAATCTACACAAGCTAACGCAGCAGTGGCGCGCTGTTCTTCGCCAGACTCGAGCAGCAGAGCTGCGCAATGAAATTGCAATCTTTAGCCAAACTTTTGAGAGAGTTCTTGACCGCAAGGACAGTGTCATTAAGGTGAGAAAATCTGGGGCATCCCAACATGGGCCCAGGGGAGAAATCTGTGGTACAAAGACATATACCTCATTAAACAGAGAAAGATCATTTCATGAGGGCTTTCAAGTGCTGCTAAATGGCTCCACCTACAGGCCACAGAAAGGGTAATATTAATGATGAACTGCAGTGAGCCTCATACCCTCAAAAATGCTATAGCACTTGCAGTCCAGACAATAGGCTTTGCTGAGTTTTTGAGTGAAAGCTACATGAGCTAAGAGGCCAGCAGTCTATGTCAAAAAGTTCACCATTGTTAATTAAATGTTACTTATTTCATTATAGCAAACCATGCACTAGGGAAAGTGTTTCACAGGTGTAGAGATGTAATATGAAGAGCACGTTATCGTTAAGATCCATTTAAATGTGTACTTTTCTTTGCAACTCGACCAGAAGATTCAGATCTGTCCAGAGATGCATTGATGCTTGTTTACATAAAATTTGTTTTTATTTTAATTTAGTTTTATTTTTACCTGTGTAAAATGTCAAAGAACCCCTGCTCTAGAATTCCATCACCCACACAAATCCAGATTTTAAAAACATACATTTGTAGGGGACACATTATTTGCACTTGGATGTTGTATGATTTCAGTAAGCTGAACCTGATGAGCTTGTTTGCATGAAAGATTAAAGTGACAATTTGGTGGAAAATTAAACTGACACTACTTTTCCTTTACCACATTTTAGGTTGATCAATGTCCCAATATAATCAGGTCTATTTAAGATAGAATACACCCAGTTGTATTTTAAGACAAGCATGTGATTTTGACATGTAGCATACAGTTTTAATTGGTAGGGTATAAGTTTTCTGTGAGGTTTCGTGCTTGTTTTGCCTGTGTCTTGTTTTGTTTTCCCTTACCATGTGTTCAAGTCTTATTTTTGCCTTAGCCCCGCCTTGTCTCCGCCCTGTTCACCTGTTCTGTGTTTTCTGTCTCCTCCTTGTTTCAGGTGTTCCTTGTTTGCCTATTTAGTCTCTTGTGTTTGGTTCAGTTCTTGTCGGTTATTGTGTTAATGTTTGTTCTAATGTTCATGTTCTGTTTCCTGTTTAACATATGTTCAGTCTTAGTCTTTGTTTGTGTATTTAACAAAAAATTATTAGTAGAACCTTAAAAGCTTGCGCTTACTTTCTTCAACAACCCAAATTGTTACACTTCCATTACTTGTTAACTACATTAGCACAAATTCGAACAGAATGAAACTATATTACGTTATTTTTTTAGTCAAACTATCCCTATAAATAAAGGCCATTTGCTAACATAACTAGCACATGTGTCCAAGTACTGGTTTATTTTTGTAGTCATTGGTGTCTGACCTAAGTGAAGCAGAGCAGCAGTCAGCATTGGCTGTGCGGGCCCATCTTCAGTGTTTGGATCGTCTTCTGGAGCTACAGAAGGGTCGATTGGCTGCCCTGGAATTACAATGGAATAACAACCTTGAGGAACTTTGCTCTGAGTACAATACTGAGAGGTAAACACATATACACAATCACATGCACACTTCTTTCTACATACTTGTTTTATATTGTGTTAAAAAGCTTTTTCAGTTTACCACTCAGTTCTCTGGCATCTATATAGACAGTGACCCAACTCACTGAATGCAGTATATTTTTTTAGGGAACAGATTTTGATACAGCACCAACAGGAGAGTGCATATCTGGAGGATGTCACATTTGCCATGGAACAGTGCTATGCTGAAATTGACAGCTTGGCTAGACAGGATTATCAGAGCACTCGTGATGAGATCAAAAACCGGGTACCACATTTTTCATGTCTTTATTTAAAGCAAATGCAAGGAACAGAAAAATGTGTCATTAAAAGTGTATTAAAAAATTATCGAAAATGTAATGGAAAATGTCATATTAAAGAAATAGATATACAAAACATTTATAAAAATGAGTGATTTTAGTCAGATAAGATAGGCAGTTTTTAATTTTCCTTCTTTGGCAGAATATTGAGGAGAAACACGCAGTCTGTATTCAACTGAAAGGCACAGAGGAGGAGCTGGGGCAGCAGACCAAGCAAGCAACGCAAAGCTACATTGAATCCACTGAGAAACTACGCATTGAATTCAATTGTCTCAAAGCCAGAGACCAGAGCAATGCTCAGGAGATAGACCTGCAGATGAGACGCTTGCAGAAGCTGCAGGTCAGAGAATGAAAAGATCACTTCTGCAAGGCTAATATTTCTTTCACATTCTGTGAACTAACCACATTTACATTTACACAATATTTAAGGCATTTCTGTACTATTAAAGGGGAATTCTACTTTTTTCCCCAGAAAAGTCTATTTCAGCTATTTAATCAAAACATTGTTAAAACAATCATAATCAGACATCAGACAACCTATTCCTACTGATTTTGTATATTTGTTATTCTTTTAAAGACACTAAACACTTCAGACATCGCTTTCCTCTCACTATCACCATGAACAACTTTGACTCTACATTTTTTTTTAGAATGGAACATTTTACATCAGACATTTTGTTGGAATGTTTAATGATTAAATTATGGAGAACTTTTAAAGATCAGTCGAACTCCCCTTTAAGCAAATTAGCATAATGCTTATTGTGATGTAACTACTATAAATTATTCAGAAACCACTATTAGTCTGACATGTATATTCTCATGAGATAAATGTAAGTCTGACTGTGTCAACAGGTTCTTACAAAGCTGTTTTGTATGGCTTTCTTCTGCATGAATATGTTTCCAATGGGTGTGTACAGGACACCATCAACGGTCTGCGTTCTCAGCTAAGCTCCAATCAGAGGGAGAGTGAGGTGTCTCCACAGGGTCTTCGTGCAACTTATGAGGAGGTTACCCAAAAAGCCCGACAGCTGAAAGTTAATCTCAGTCTTGCCCGGTCAGCTGAGAGAAGACAGCTAGCTAATCTCACAACGCACAGCAATAATGCCACTAAGAAACTAAAGGACATTATAGGAAAGGTACATCCATTTACTACACACTCACTCTAACTGGCACAGCTGGCCAGCTTCACTAAGCACAACAATCACAAAAAAAGAGATTCCAGAGAAGCTCCAAAAATATAAAAAGATGATGCCAAGATGATTCATTCACTGCATGCTTTTGTTTCTCTTCTTTAGGGGGAGAAGTTGTTACGTCTGGCTGAAATGTGCCGCACGCTTGAAACGGAGCAGGAGAAGGTTCTTCCCTTCTATACATCATCATTAAGCACTGAGGAGCTAAGCCAAGAGAGAGCAGATGCTATGGAACCCCCGTCTGAGGAATTAGCAAAGGTATAACATTTACTCTCACAATATCCCTGCACTTATTGTAGCATTATTAAATATACAATAGTTATACCATTATGCAGCAGCATATTTTTAATATAACTGTGTCATGAGTATCAATAACTTTATTTATGCTGCAGTTGTTACTCATGTTCTACTTCAAGGATACTTCAACTTCTACAAGATAATATTCAATCTGCAGCACATTTGGTCAGATTCTGAAGAAGAGTGTATCAGCAGGTCTACATCAATTTCTAAACCTGTTCTTACCCACTGAACAAACCAGAAAAAAACAGAATGTATATTCATCAAACAAAAATAGGCAGTGAGATGCAAATATTGAAACAACTGAGCTAAACCTAAACTTGCAATTGTTTAATGACTTTGTCCATAACACAAAAGTGATACAATGTGTGGGCCTTCCGAAGTGAGCTGAAGTGACAATGTTTTTTGCAATAATACATTTATTCATTTGGCTGATGCTTTTATCCAAAGCGACTTCCAAGACGTGGAGCAGAGTAGTGGGATGGTACCTT
>JBBPDA010000105.1:20834667-20852535 GCA_037974385.1 Arnoldichthys spilopterus | reverse complement strand
AGAAAATAAGGCAAAGTGAGCGAGGGAGTGAGAGCGAGAGCGAGTGAGTGAGAGAGAGAGCTAGTGAGCGAGAGAGAAAAAGGGAGGGAGAGGGAAGCAGGCAGATCACAGGCCTCAGAGCAATTCTGAACCTCTGAATGAAAGAAAAATCTCTTGCTCAAAAAGCACATCTTTATAACAGATTTAGGTGGAACCAGTTTCAACCAGTTGTGACCTCAAAAAGTCTGGACTCAGACGGAAATATCGTTGATAAGAGATGAACCTTAGGAAAGTAGAGCAAAGTTGAGCTAATGCAGTACGTGCATGTTTATCATCACTATGTGTGTGCGCGAATCATTTCAGTTAATTTTTGTGCATCAAATAAGTCATTGGCGTCAATGTAATTTGGCCTTGGTTGATGATTAGGCACAGAAAAGACGTGTATTTTTAAATCATCTTAGTTTGAAGGCGGTCAAGATGACTTTTAAAAGTTGTAAGTGACCTCGGGCCTGTGTGTCCAAATTCAGGCCTAAAACAACAGATCTAACTAGAATATTCACATGTGTCTGTTAATATTTACAACCCTTTAAGCTGCAGACTGTGGTTTGTTTTCCTGTCCAGGCTAGCACACAGCATTATACCTATATAGGTCCTTGTGTCCTTCTGCTATTTTCATAAGCATCAGTAACATGATTACCTAGTAGGTTGCTCTGGATAAGAGCATCTGCCAATACACAGATGTAAAATGTAAATCTCACTGTGTGAAACCGGCCTGCTTTTCTCACCATTTAGAACCAAAAAATCTCTGTTTCTAGAATACCTCCTAACTGTATGCAGTTTTTATAAGATTTTATAGAAGAATTTTCAAATACATGTCGCCTGACAGCAAGAAGGTCCTGGGTTGGCCACAGGTGCCTTTCTGTGCTGTTTGCAAACTCTCTCCATGTTCTTGTTGGTTTCCTCCGTGTGCTCCAATTTCCTCCCACAGTCCAAAGGCTTACAATATGTTGACTGAATACTCTAAATTGCCTGTAGGTGTGAATGTGTGTATGAATGGTTGTCTGTCTTTATGTTGCCCTGAGATGGGTTAGCCCCCTGTCCTGGGTGTACCCCACCTTGGGCCCGTAGTCAGGTTGGACAGGCTCCAGCTTCCCTGAGACCCAAAATGGAAGAAGCGGTTTGGAAAACGATGAATTAATTTTCTAATACATTACTCATAGCTGCAGTTATGATGGATTTTGTTCTGAAAATTGATCTGAATAACTTTTTGTAATAGCATTTTCTTGATAAGACATAAAAATGGTGAGATTTCAATAACTTGTTCAGTAAAATACTTTGTCTATGATGTGTCTTCACAACAAATTAAAAATCATGCAGAATATTTTTATGTAGACTCATGTATGCATTGAAGTAGATAGCATATCGAAATACAATTTTGAAATACTTTCAGTGCTTCTAAAAGAAATAATCTTTAAACCTGGAGCTCCTTCAGTAATAGCAACTCTACCTGAAGATTTGTTAATGACATCTTAATCCAGGCTATGAGTGGTAACTTGAAAGAATTATACAGAGACTATGCCATGACAAATCACCCATCAAATCCTACACATTACATTACAGTACCTTCCTCATTATGGAATAGTGTGACAAGAGCCTGAAAAGCTGTAACACAAAAAAAACTGTAGTAGTGTATTTTCAGTGAGACATTGTTTAGGCACTTGTTGTTGAAGGAGAGCACTGAACATGTGTGCTGTAACTGATATATTCAGATTCTGAACAGGGCTTTGATTCATAGCAGGGCCCACTCAGTGGATGCCACTCCACTATGCAGTGGATGGTATTCAGTATATTTAGTCTAACGAAATCTAGGGCTGTAGAACAGGCACAGCCAAAGTTCAAGGTTGTTTAAAGATGAGTCTGGCCTAACACCTTGTTTGCTAAGCTGCTCAAATATCAGATACAAGCCTTTGTATGTGCATTTACCTCCAGATTTAACATTCATTAAAAAAAAATACACAGACAACACAGTTCATAGTTCCCATTCAGAACCCCTGTTTATTTTTCATCTGGGTGAATCAACTGTGAATTATTTTTTTCCCTTTTAGACTACATCATCTTGCCCTCTCATTTATGCTTCTTTCACATAATGTACTATTAAACATTTTGAATAAGGTAGTATAGAAAATATGGACTGTGCATGTGTGCAAGAGAGATCTAGAGAGAGAAAGAGAGCATGCGTGAGAAAGTGAATGAGTGCATGAGCCTTTATGATGTTGTTTATGCAGATAAGATTTGAATTATAGCATAATAATAGCTGACCCAGACATGCAGAGAAAAACAGGTCTTAGAACATTTACTGTAACTCAGCCACCATAACAGGACACTGCACAGGACAGTGTTGAATTAAACTGAAATCAGTTGACATTACTCAGATAAAATGGGCTACGTTTCAGCTTAATCACATTTTAGCTCAGTTGGTTCTTTGACTATAATTTTACTTTTTATTCTTATACAATTACGGTAATGTTCTAACATTACAAACATTGCTATATATTACTCTTAAATCGATAAAGTACTGAAAGTATAAAACTATGCTTATACTGTAAAATTCCTTTATAAACCACATGTACTACAGTCCAGTTCAGAACATGCATAAACACATAAATGCATGCACGCAAATACACATGTGCACACACACACACACTGACAAACACAGAAAACAAATTCCAAAGAACAGACACATGCACACACACACACACCTAATAAATCTAGAGTTATTTGACCACACCTGTTTTTGCCCTAGGAACTGATTGACCTGTGATCTTAAGTGCAAAACAAAGTCATCAAGTGTATGTGTGTGTTTGTGTGTGTGTGATTGTGTGTGTGTGTGATTGTGTGTGTGTGTGTGTGTGTGTGTGTGTGAGAGTGTGTGGTGTGAGAATGTGTGTGTGAGTGTGTGTGTGTGTGTGTGTGTGTGTGTGTGTGTGTGTGTGTGTGTGTGTGTGTGTGTGTGTGTGTGAGTGTGTGTGAGTGTGTGTGAGTGTGTGTATGTGCGTGTGTGTCTCAGGTATGTACTAATCTCTTAGTGACTGAAGCCAAGTTTCTGTTTACCACCGTCACCGTTCCTGTGTTGTATTCCAACTTGTTTGTCCCCTCTACCTGTTTTTTCTTGTTTGTTTTCTTCTTCTCCTTTCTCTCTATCTCTCCTTTCTCTCCAGCTCTCTTTTTTCTTTCTTTCTCTATCTCTCTCACTAGTTTACTGTGTGTATACAATATGAAATAACTGCCTTTAATGTAAAAGTTTGAATTGCAGTTTTTTGTTGATTATGTTTGCAAGATTCTTTAATATTTGAGAGGGATGGGATAAGTGGAGGTCAGGCAGGCTTTTACGCTTGTTTTCACACTCTTACAGAATGGAAGCATTGTGCAACTGTTCTTCCCTTCAGCGCACACTCCCACAGACACTTTCTATTGATTTGCATCTCCAAACACACAATCACGGTCATCTATCACCCTATAAGCAGGTCTCATAGAGATAAGATTGTGTTTATTCTGGTCACTTTGCTCAGCCTCTCATATACACAAGACATGGCAATGTGTAACCATACACACACATCAGGAATATACATAACACTCATTAACATAACATATTACTGATTAATATTAAAATGAACAACAATTTAGTAGATCTTTTAATAGAAAGTTTTCATGTGTATAAACCCATTTAATCATGAATGTTTAATTATTGTAGTTAATTTAGTTTTACTGTTGTATTGCCTTAACATAATTACAATAACAATAGCATGAACTGCATTTTTTATAACCTTTACATGCAATTCACTGTTTCTTCATTTTGATGTTAAAAAGGGCAGAAACAGTAAAAATGTAAATAATGGTTTTCTTTCCACAAACAATATCTCCTCTTCTGCTTATTAACTTGTGGCTTCAGCTAAATGTGTAGAATTATAAAAACAGACTTTTTAATAAAGACCATGATAGGGGTTTCATTTGATTAATTCAGAGCCTACATAGTCAATACATTTACATATATCTATTACCATAGCAGCTTAGGTAGACATGAGCTTAAATTTACTCCCTACCTGTGGTGCCAGATAGTCGTCTTGTGCTTGTGTTGATGTGTTTTATTTGAGGTTAAAGGTATACACCATTTAATAAGCCACATACATAAGGTATAGTACTAATCCCCTCTCACTTTACTTTAGGAAATAACTGGTAATATTTTTTATTTATGTGAAAATTATTTCCACAAATCTGAGCATCTCATACACTGTGTACAGTATGCGAGATGGTCTGACTTGACATTTAACCAAGGTTAGAGCATAATTATGTTCAGTGCACTCTACCATTTAACCATGGTTTTAATCACATGGCTACAAAAACAGTTTTTCCCGGAAGGCTGTTGTTTGTATAAAGTGCGAAAGCAATGAAGCTCCAAAATACAGAAGCTCCAAAACTGGTTTTGAAAAATGTTGCACAAGCAGAATTTTTTTCTATTCTGCGAAGCTTCTGTCTCAGGCTTGTGAATCCCTATGAAAATGTCAATTTGAATAACAAAGTGGTGTAGGCTCCTGTCCACACACTCCTCTACATTATATGGTGACTTTTAGTGGCCATGTTCATAGTTACAGTGTTCAACCTCTCTCCTTCTCTCTCTCTTTCTCTCTATTTCTCACTCGCTCCCCTTCTGGTTTTTTTTGTTTCTCTTTCTCGTCTATTTTCCCCACTGTCTTTCTCTCTCCTCTCTCTGTCTTGTTCTCTGTGTGAATAGTAAAGTTCAATGCGAATACACCTCCCCATTCTTTGGACAATGGAAAGTAAAATTTAATGCTCATAATTCTCTCTCTCTCTCTCTCTCTCTCTCTCTCTCTAGCTATGTGTTTAGGCACTCATAACATGCTGAGTGTGACCGGCAGTTCAGATGTGCAATACCAGCGGATGAAAGAGATGTACACAGGTTGTCAGATCGTCATGGGCAACCTTGAGATCACTCACATGGAGCACCACCGCAACTTCTCCTTCTTACAGGTGTGGAAAGTGTGTATGAGAGAGAAAGAGAGAGAGAGAGAGATCCTTTTTGGATTTATTATTATAATTCTCATTTTCATTTTATATTTTATTTTCTTTATCATTTTTAATATCATTTTATTGATTATTTCTAACATTATCATTTTCCCACCCAGCAACACTTTATATGACAATAAAAGCTACTTTTAAAACCAATGCTTAAATTCACCAGCTACATTTAGCATGATCAGTTGAATAAACACAAATCTAATTATATTAAGGAACATTAAAGCTTTTATTCCTTCTTTTAAAAAGCTACCATTTCTGAGATTAAAGGTACAGTGGTAATGATATTCCACTGTAAATGTTATCATAAAACCTCAGCTGAGGATATAATCAACACAACAGCTGCCAAGGAGTTTCAGACTCATAGAAATGTTCTTTACCGGTACTACAAATGGCCAATTACTGTAAGTCCTGGTTGTCATTTTAAGCAGGCACAATCTCTGTGTGTATGTTTTTGGGTATCTGTGACCTAAGCACTTTTGTAGGCTCACTTTCAGATTCAAGCTGAGCTACCTGAGCAGTCAAACAGTACTACCAGCATAGGGAAAATAAAGGCTTGCACAATCTTTTTTCTGAGCTATGTAAAGCGAATCACAGTATCTTTTCTAACTACTGCTAATGGTTTGGAAAGCTCACCATGTTTAATGGAGAACAGTAACTACCAAATTGCGTTCGCTAACAGATACTGGCTATCATCATGCTAAGTGAGGAGAGGAGAAAGAAGACCAGTCAACCAACCACAAGAGAGTGTGGCCAATCATGATCTTTAGGAGTCAGTTGTAAATGAGATGACCTTTTTTAAGACAGGAGAAAGTTACTGCTTTTCAGATGGGGATTATGGGAAAATGAGGACTTTTGTATTTTAAACAATGTGGTATGATAAATTGTACCTAATGTTACATGAGCTAACATTGGGGTGACATTAATAGCAAGCTGTTCGCACGTTATTTCTGTTTTGATGATGCCATTGTCTCATTCACATACAAAGGACAACTTTTTGCCCAGTCCCTACTCAGGTTCCTTGTGGCTTTTCTCTTACAAGCCTAATGAATAAAAGCGAAGTTGTACATGTTTGTTGAAAGTCACTCACGGCACAATTCACTGGTAACTTTATTGAAATGCATTACTATTTATTACCAAAAATAACCACTTTCCTCTCTCTCTCTCTTCTCTTTAGTCTATTCGGGAGGTAACAGGCTATGTCCTTATAGCAATAAACCAGTTCAGACACCTACCATTGGAGAACATACGTGTAATCAGAGGAACGTCTCTGTATGAAGAACGCTTTGCTCTTGCTGTTCTCGTTAACTACCAAAAGGATGGATTGCATGGCTTGCAAGAGCTTGGCCTAACACATCTAACAGGTACATACACACATCCACTTCACACAGACTTCTGCTAGTTTTCTTTTGCGTTCTGCCCCTCACATAAGACACACATTTCACAACTCTTTTTTTAAACAATACATCCAGCACACAAAGCCTGCCACCCCCGCTGTATCCATAACAGCAGAACACTCTGAGGGTGTGGCGCTAAAAGGAGTGAGAATGTAAAGGGACAGAAACCTTTAAAGGAATGCATTTGCAAATGTATTTTGCACAATTTCCACTTATCCCAGATGTAGTCAATCATCTAAGACATGTTAGAAGTCCAAATTTTGATTCTTTACTTTTGTACTGGAGCTTCAAGGCTAATGTTCATAACAGACACTAGAAAAAATATTTTAATCCTCAGAACATCTCTCAAACCACTCTAATCACATCAAGCTCTTCATGAAGGTGGCACAGACTTATGTTTAATGGCTGTCATTGACAAAACCAGGACTGGTAAAGACTGATCTAATTACACTGTTTTACACTTTATGACAGTTGTTGCCACAAAAATCAACACTTCTACTCTTGAGGTGGTTTGTAAAAAAACAGACCATGTTGGTTACACTGTAATGTTTTGTTCTTTTCTTATAGCTCACCATAAGTCACTGTCACACAACACTGTGTCTTAAACCACACTGATATGCCACCCTAATGGAGAGCTGGAAATGGTCTGGGTTTTAGTTATGAATATAAGCATAAGATTTCCGTGACCCCCGACCTCTATTGTTTGTAATCTACATTAGTCTTGTAACAGTGCTACCAAACATTTCTTGACTGATCAACTGCATCTGTGATAAGTGAAAACTGTGCAAATTTGGTCCTTTGCTGAAATAATTTTTACGAGTATGTACATGTGTATCTGACCAGCCAAACTGAAACTATAATTCCCATTTCTCTGCAGACAGCTCAGGTAGTGAACATAATGCTTACAATGAAATCTGAGCTGTACTGAAGTGTATAGGTCTTTCTACGGCCCCACAGTAGGTGTGTGTCTTCAGTGCGACAGTTAACCGCCAGACAGAGAGATACAAAGACATGCCTGTGCCTGCTTCAGACAATACTGTACAGCTACTAGGAAATATAAACAAAAGTTTCTATTACTAAGTTTATGTGGGTTTCTGTGTGGGTTTGTAGCATGTGGGTGTTTGGGTATGATTGAGTGACGTGTGCTAGTAGCATCTTGGTATGTGCTCCTCTGGTGTGTGTATGTGCTCTCAGTCATGTGTAATTAACATGTAAATTGATTTTTATAATAAGAATCACACCTGATGTCCTCATGTACTGGATTTTCTTCTGAAATCAAGGCTCTCAATCAGCATTTTGTTCATATTCACTGTGGTAATAGCCTAGAGTAAAAATGCTACAATAAAAACACATTTCCACTGCTCAATAGCCCAATGCCTTGGGGCTTCTTAAACCACTAGCCAACACTTGGCATTGGGCATAGTGACCTTACACTCATGCATCAAAGCATCCCATTTGACTGGCAGTGCTTTTCTATGGAATTTATACAAGCTTGTTCAGTGTGTGCAACTGAACACCTGTGTTATGGGTGCACACTAAAGTTGTCATGCTTTATATATTTTTTCCCATTTTTTATTATACACTTGCACAGAAATTCTGGAAGGAGGAGTCCAGATCATTCAGAATAAGTTCCTGAGCTATACGCCAAAGATCAATTGGCTAGACATTGTTAAGGATGGTGGAGCTGAGATCATCATTGAAGACAATGCGCCTGACAGTGAGTGGCATCTTTACCTGTGGATTTAGGTTTAAAATTATAGGTCTGGTTTTACTTAACTGAAATGATTACTGTGAAGATCCAGTACTTAAATCTGTAGTTTCTGTGAATTACATACAATTAGCTGTACCAGGAACTCCTTTAGCAGTAGTTTTCATGTTAATCAGAGCTGTGAACTGGGTCAGAAAATGCACAAAAGGTTACTATGTCATGGTAATTACAATCCATAAGTAGATGATTACTCTGAATGTCATATGTGCTGGTCCATACGCTGTCATGTCATTATGTTTCACGTCATGATGTTGAGCCACCTAGCATGTCTACACATTTTACTCTGTCAACAACTTTGCATTTGAACTCATTAGCTAATTTTTGAGTTTTTAAATTCCGTGTTGTAAAACAAAATCTGTTAAGGGACACGTGTTGTTATTATTACTGAGTACAGCAGATGTAGCCAAATAAAATGTTTCTTGCCAGCTTATTTGATGAACTTTAACCCATATGGATCAGCCTTTAAAATACTATACCTTACACTGTAGAACTTTGCAGTGTAGTGCTATAGTGCTGCAGTGGTAGTTTATTTGACACATTGATATTGTGTTTTTTGTTTAGAACCTTGTGCTAAGTCTTGTGGTGGTCATTGCTGGGGACCAAACAAAGAAGACTGTCAGACCTGTGAGTTTTACACAAACCACACACACACACATAAACACAAATATACTTTTTTCTCTTCTATTGTTTTTCAGCCTCTATCTGTCTCTCTCTCTTTATCTTTCCCTCTACTACATGTTTCACACAAAGACACATAAAAGCACACATTTACCAGTGTCTGTGTCTCTCTCAGTGACTAAGACAGTGTGTGCGCCCCAGTGTAATAGCCGCTGTTTTGGGGTGAACCCCAGTGAGTGTTGCCATATCGAGTGTGCAGGAGGCTGCACTGGACCCCTGGATACCAACTGCTTTGTGAGTTTCACAGTCCTGCACATACACAAGCAACATGTTTACATCTTTGGTAACACATTGTAAAGCTGTACATCATAAATCAGCTGCACTGCTTTTCTTCACGCTCATGGTTCAGTATGAAGGGCTTAATAAAGAGTCAACACTAGTAATGAGATAATCATATGTGTTGCGTAGCACCTCTGAATACTATTTCCTTGTGTGTGTATGTTTTTAGGCCTGTAGAAACTTCAATGACTCTGGTTCATGCGTGCCTCAGTGTCCACAGGGTCTGATCTATAATAAAGTAACGTTTAAACTGGAGCCAAACCCCAATGCGAAATATCAGTACGGCTCAGTGTGTGTGGCCCAGTGCCCCAGTGAGTCACCTTTCATTCTTTTTCATTTGATCCCATTTTAGCCACTACCAGATAACATCTTCTGTCATTTAACTGTGATTTAATGTGTATTATTGTTAATATTGTTGATAGATGTTGATTTAAATGGTTTTATTTTATTTTTCTTAGGCTCTACCAATCCTAGACAATTTAAACAATTTTCATAACTTAGAAGTGTCTTCTCTTTCACAATCTCTCTTAGCTAACTTTGTGGTAGATGGAAGCTCATGTGTTAGCAGCTGCCCTTCAGATAAAATGGAAGCAGACAAGAAAGGGGTGAAGAGATGTGAACCATGTGGAGGCTTATGTCCTAAAGGTATTCAAACACACATGCACACACTCAGTAAACCTAATCTAGTTTCCACTGAAACACATCTAACACAATCTTATACATTTAAAAAAAAATATGTACTCACATGTAGTTTCATCTCTATTTCTCTTGCTCTGTCTCTGTGTCTGTATCTGTATCCATCTGTCTATTTACCTCTCTGTCTAGTGTGTGAGGGTACTGGGGCACCCAACAGACAGACAGTGGACTCTAAAAACATAGACAGTTTTATCAACTGCACTAAAATTCAGGGCAGCCTTCATTTCCTCATCACAGGCATTAATGGGTGAGTCATTTTTAAAGGACATTAATATCTGAGTGCAGATTTCCACATGTTTAAAAAAACATTGGAATAATAAACAGATGCAATTTTGTCAAAATAAATGTATGAAATGTTTAGACAGGTGTATAGGTGTAAATGTACATGTGTTTTGTTATTTATGTGTATAGGAAATGTTGCTGAGGGATTTTGTGAGCATGTCAGTAACATTTCCACTTTCACTTACAGAGATCCATATAACAACATCTCAGCTCTTGACCCCAATAAGCTCAAAATCTTTAACACCGTCAGGGAAATCACAGGTTTGTAACCATGTGTATGATTGAAATAAGAGATTACTTGTTTATCTACAGTGTATGACTCTTATTCGTCTGGCCACCAGATTTTTTGAGTATTCAGTCATGGCCTAAAGAGATGAAAGATCTGTCGGTTTTCTCCAATCTTACAACTATACAAGGTCGAAGTCTCTACAAGTAAGAGTTGCTCTGCCCTTTGGTCTGTGTGCTTGTAAAAATAACAGTAACAGTTCTATTGTTCCACTGCACTTTTGCCGTTTTCTAGGGTGTGCTCTCCGATGCATGTTAATATAAAACTGACATGATCTATAACACATTGATCAGATATATACATGTAACATGTGCAACACTTATGATTATGAAGCTTTGGTTAACTTTCTACTGTACTTAACATTGTTTCATATTCTCAATGTCTACCTTTCTAAACATTAATCCTTCCTGTTCCTCTCTCCCTACCCCACTTTCCTTACATCGTTGTCCTACCCCCCCCCCCCAAATCAGAGGAGTTACCTCTAAAAGGTAGGATCCCATGCCCTGACTAACATATATCACCATATGAATGATTAATTTGTGTTGCACTAATCTGTCCTGCCATACTAAAACACTGCAAATGCATTTTCTCCCATATACACCATTTTACCAGTTCTACAACATTGTGTGAACATATCATGATAAGTCGCCCACCAAAAATGATCCAAAAACATTGTTTCATTTCAGCTGTTGTATTTGGGGACATGTTTAGTTGCAACAACTACAGAAAATAGTTATTTAATTTGGCAAAATCTTATTTCTGGTTCCAAAAGATGACTTACATACATACAGTGTATTAATACAGTGTATTAAAGGTTTATCAGACTGTGGTGCCTTTTCTTCCTTGTTTTCACTGAGTGAGAAATGTTTTGCATGCTGCTTTTAAAAGTGAGGCACTTTGTATTTACTGTGCCCCACATTCTGATTTTTCTATGTGTTGCCTTCAAGGCACTTTTTGAAAAAGTTCAACTCCATGCAGTTAAGTTTTCCAAGCGTTTGTTCTGTGCTTATCAAGTAAATTAAAATCGAGGTGAAACTTGAGTGACAATTGCAGTCACTGAATACCCTGATCTGTATGATTTCACACATTAAATTTAGCAAGACATAAACTAAAGCAGTTTTTTAACGTGTTTTTACAAGCAGCACCACACTTGCAAACTAATAGTTGCACAGTTCCTGAAAAGGGAGCAGAACAATTCAGTCACTGTGTAATTCTATACAGTCTAATTTCATTGTAGAACTCAATGAATAGGGATATGGAATGTGTTTCACTGTTAGGTGTATCGTGGGATTGTGTTTAGTGGTGATACATGGACACTCAGAGTGTCAATTTCATGTTTTATTTGGAATTGTGTCCCTACAACTTAATTCAGATTACTGAAAAATACATCTCTGTCAGGGGCTACTCTCTGCTCGTGATGAGAATCCTCACTCTGAGGTCTCTAGGCCTGCGGTCTCTGAAGAAAATTAGCGATGGTGACATCTACATCACTGGGAACACTGAGCTGTGCTACCACTACACTGTAAACTGGACACGTCTGCTTGGGACCGGACCACGAGCTCAGCGCCGCCAGAAAAATCTCGAGATTAAAGAGAACCACCTTCAGGACGAATGTGGTAAGTGTGTGAACATGTGTGTGTGTTTGTGTATGTGCATGTACATTACTAAACTATATGTATCAATCCCCTAAACCCTAAGTTCATTGTTCAGTTATGTTAAAAGATATCTTGACATATTTTACAATAAATTATTTGAGTACTGTAAACAATCAAAATAAAAATCAAAAAATCAAAATATATTAAAATAAACGCAAACTGTTATATTTAAATGAGAAAAATGTTGTTAAAATCTTGTTCACCAAACCTACTGTTAGCCTTTGTTTGAGATTTTCAGCAGCTGTAGGTGTAGGGGAATCACACAGTCTTGTCTGTGAAGTGTACCACTCTGTAGTTTTCATTAAGAGCTGCAACCATTTACCCATTTGACATCACCAACATGACTAAAACAGTGGAGATTGCCATATGTCAGAAATCATAAATAAAGACTTGGGCTTCTGTAATGATAAATAATTGGATATATTTCAAACAACGTATTTTTATATTTAGAGATATTTGCCCCACATTGAGCTCTGCAATGTTTATAACTTTTATGAATTATTTAATAGCTTCTATTAAATTATTGTTATGCAGTTATGCAATAAATTATGCAGTTTTGACACTGAGGACCTGATATGTACACCCTAATACAGGTCCCTTAGATACTACATTAAATTACATTGTCTCAGAGTTGATTTTATTCTGATTTCAAACACAAAATATTGGAGACTAGAGATTAAAGAAAAAAATACATTAACCAAACATTTCCAGATTTTTGAGTGACAGTCATGTGTGTGTGTTTGTGTGTGTGTGTGTGTGTGTATCACAGTCAGTGAAGGCCATGTGTGTGATCCACTATGTTCATCCGATGGTTGTTGGGGTCCAGGACCACATCAGTGTCTGTCCTGTAAGAACTTCAGCAGAGGGGGAACCTGTGTTCCACAGTGTAACTTCCTGAAAGGGTCAGTAAAAGTGTGTGTGTGTGTGTGTGTGTGTGTGTCTGATGTTGTACTTTATTTTCCTCTCTTTTTCGAAGCTTAATAATAAATATGTTTGTGGAGAAACTTGGCAAATGTTTTACTTTCTGTTTAATCACACAAATTGCAGCTTTTAGATGTTTAGATTTCACACAGCAATATTTATAAAAAATATTAATACGTGGATCTATGTTATTTGTGACAGAGAGAAACGAGAGTTTGCTGGACCAAATGGAGAGTGTATGCCATGTCACTCAGAGTGTGCAGTGCAGGAGAACCAACTGACCTGCCGAGGACCGGTACAATTTCTTCTCTCTTTCTCTTTCTCTTCTCTTATCTCTCTCTTCTCAATTCAGTTATTGAAATAGTGGTTTGCAGTGTGTAAAAAACAAATCTCTCTCTGTCTTTCTCTCTCTCCCTCTCTCCCTCTCTCTCTCACTCTCGCTGTCTTTTTCTCTCTCTCTAAAGGGGGCTGATCAGTGTGAGCTATGTGTGAGTCTACAGGATGGGCCACACTGTGTTACCTCATGCCCAGAGGGAGTTATGGGAGAAAAAGGACTTGTCATCTATAAGTTTCCAAATGCTCAACGCAGATGCCAGCCATGCCATGCAAACTGTACCCAAGGGTAAGATATATGTGCCATACCTAATGGGGTTAGGTCACATAAAGCTTACTGTATGCCACACACCCTTCAAAATTCAAGAAGCATGAGTCATGTGTATTTATTTACTATAAAAACCAGTACGTAAAATACAACAGTGTTTCCAAATTTTACCACAAATGGCCAGCGAGAGCAAAAGTATCTAGATGTTCCAACTAATATGTACAGTATATGTATCTAAGCCCCTATTTGAAAATCTGGCTTTTTTCATTAAAACCTGTCAGATAAAAAGCAGGAAGTTTTAGAATGATGGTGCAGATGTTTCTAGTTCCCTGTTCAAATCAAATTTGTTTCACTGACCACTTTAAAGCTTTTGTCGCTTATTCTGAAGTGCATGGTCAGAAGATTATACATGATTTGATAGATTTGATGTTCTAATCAGAGGCTTTTAACTTTAACTTTCAAACTTGTGGAATGCCAGCTCAAGTGCTCATCTCTAAAAAGTCTTTCAGAACATTTAATTGTTCTGTCATTTTCTGTCATTCAGTTTTTCTGAGCTCTTGTTTCTCATGGATGCATTTTCATCTTCCAGAATATGGACTGCCTCATCACTGTATCTTTCTTTGGATTCTATACTTACACATATCATCTACTGCTTTTTTCATATTTTCCCATGTTATTAAAAGAGATGAATATTCCTTATTGTAATCATTATTAATATGCATTGTTTTAAATGTTTCATGTGGTGTTTTCTCTTTCACTTAAGGTTGGGAGTATCCCTGCCCTTTACGTTTAAACTTTGTCACTTGACATATAAACTGGTTCAAGACATGCATCACTAGTTTTCTCTGGCTCTTTATCTGAGAGAGTTGTTCTTTTAAAGAGCATAATGGCAGTGGCTGTCCCAGTGTCATTACATTGCCTAAAGGTTTAGATGAAAATAACACCGATAGTTCTGATGATTTGTGTTTGTTACAGGTGCACTGGGCCAGGTTTGAGGGACTGCGTGGAGTCTTCCAGGAGTGCATCTGGGTAAGTATCTCCCTCTGCTGGTCATAAAGTGCATTACATTACAGTTTCTTTGCGTATGTGAGCATAACTTTCGTTATTGTGTGCACGTGCGTGTTTTCACAGGGTGCCGGTGACTGCAATAGTTTTGGGTGTCATAGCTGCAGTGTTGATTGGATTCTCTGTGTTTGTTATGACTGTTCTATACCGCCGGAGTCTCGCCATCCAACGCAAACGCGCCATGAGGAGATATCTGCAGAGTGGAGAGGTGTGCATGCATTTTTTACATATGTGTTTTTTTTAGGGAAAGAATGCATGTTCTGTACAGTATTTGAAGAGAAATCACTGGAGAGTTTGAATGAAATTACATCTTCAGTGAAATCCAATGGCTCATATTTTTATGTGCATCTATAGTCCTGTGGTTTTATATGTATGCATGTTGTATATAAATATCTGCAGAGTTTCGAACCATTGGATCCTGGAGAAAAAGGGACAAAAGTTCATGCTCGCATCCTCAGAGTGTCTGAACTACGGAAGATCAAACTTCTGGGTTCTGGAGTCTTTGGAACAGTACACAAGGTAATTATAATACATAACGAAAAAAATAGCAAATTCATGAACCCTTCAGTCATTTGACACTACCAACACACTAAACAATTGCTGTTGATTTGACATGCTCTGTTTCATCTCTGCCTTTCTCTCAGGGTGTTTGGATCCCAGAAGGAGACACAGTAAAGATCCCAGTAGCCATAAAAACTATTCAGGACCGGACAGGGAGACAAACTTTCCATGAAGTCACTGATGTGAGACATATACATACCCAACGATATGCACATCTAAAGCCATTAAACTGCAAACCTATATAGTACATACCTGTTTATCTAAAAGTGAATGTTTTGTGTCTTGTAGCATATGCTGGCGATGGGGAGTTTGGACCATCCCTACATAGTTCGGCTCTTAGGCATCTGTCCAGGCGCCTCTTTACAGCTAGTGACCCAGCTCAGCCCTCAGAGGTCCTTACTGGAACATATCAGGCAGCGCAGAAACAGCCTTGACCCACAGAGGCTGCTCAATTGGTGTGTGCAGATTGCAAAGGTAAGTGTCTGCGTATGTGTGTTTTACAAGTGTATATTTCCAATGGGCTTGTTTTTAGAGGTGAAAGGAGCCAGTGATGGGGTATTAGTGCCTGACCTGTATATGAGTTGCCTGGTGTTCAGCAGTTTTGTTTATATTAGCAAATATATTGTCAATAATTAGCAACTTTTTTGGTTGGGGCATCATCTGGGTTCAAACTAGCTGTAATACGGTAATGAGGACCCAATAGGAAGCATCCCCTGTCTACCCTGTTGAACCAAGAATTTTACTTACTTATTTGTTTTAAGATACGTGTAATAAGAGCACAGAGAAACAGAGGCCTTATTTCCATGTTTTCATAGTTAGAACTATGCCTGGCAAAGCCTGCTTTACAGACATTAAGTTAAGCATATAATATGACAGAAATACTCCCTTTTTTGTATTAGCCTTAAAGTTTTAACTGTATGATAGGAGTATAGCCGACAATTGTGAATTTGAAGGCAAGATGAGTTTATTTATAATTCACATGAATAAAGAAGAACAAAAATGTTTAGTAAAAAAAATAAATAAAACAAATAACAAATAAATAAATAAAATGCACAAGAAAGGAGGCAGATTTCTTCTTCTCTGCCACCAAGAGAGAAATGTCACCACCTCTAAATTGTTAATCAGTACGTGGTTTTAAAGTCTTGTAATGGCAGCTGTAACTACATTACACTTTGTACTTATAAAAAATATCTAAGACATTAAACTGTTCCTGAGATAACAGTGTTAGCATTTAACAGCCAAGAAAGTCTATTAAACCTGGAATATCAAATTTGTTTGTCTTTTCCAGTCAAACTGTGTAAGGTCACTATTGAATAAGCTCCTGTTTCTTGCTGTTTATCTGCTGTTTGAGTTCAAGAAGTATGGTGACTGAACATTTACAATAATGTCAGTCAGTAAATGATTGTTTAACTAAAACTACTTGAGTATAAAAATAAAATATATACATAAAATTTTATTTGGTAAATGCTAGCTTCTAAAATCTACACTGGTATAGTGCTAGGGCAGCATGGTGGTGTAGCCTCACAGCGAGAAGGTTCTGTATTTGATCCCCGGGTCGGCCACGGGTGGCTTTCTGTGCAGAGTTTGCAAGCTCTCCCCGTGTTCGTGTGGGTTTCCTCCGGGTACCCCAGTTTCCTTCCTCAGTCCAAAGGCTGCAGTAGGTTGATTGGATATTCTAAATTGCCCGTAGGTGTGAATGTATGTATGGATCGTTGTCTGTCTGTGTGTTGCCCTGCGATGGGTTGGCCTCCTGTCCTGGGTGTACCCTGCCTTAGGCCCGCAGTCAGCTGGGATTGGCTCCAGCTTCCCTGCGACTCTGTAACGGATGAAGTGGTTTAGAAAATGAATGGATGGTATAGTGCTATTAGCCTTAGTGGGTTTATATGCATATGTGTGTGGATAGGAGTATAAATTATTTTATGGGATCTGTGTCATTTTCTGCGAACTGTAACATTCTCTCTCTTTTCCACTTTCTCCATCTCCATCTTTTTCTCTCTTTTCTCCTCTCTGTGTCTTTCTCATCCTTCCTGTATCTCTATCTTAGGGTATGTATTATCTTGAGGAGCAGAGGATTGTCCATAGGAACTTAGCTGCTCGGAACATCTTACTAAAGAGTGACTTCATTGTCCAAATTGCTGACTATGGCATAGCTGACTTGGTCTACCCAGATGACAAGAAATATTTCTACAACGAAGTTAAGGTAAAGTACCTTCATGAAACACCTCTGTCAACAAAGGGCACTTCTGTGTAATATGTCACTGGTGATATGTTTGGTATCACTCTTCATTGATTTTATGTTTATTTTCAGACACCAATCAAGTGGATGGCCCTTGAGAGTATTTTGTTCCGCAGATACACCCATCAGAGTGATGTTTGGAGTTATGGTGAGGATGCATATGTAGCGTGTAGGGCAGTATATTGTTAATGTTTAATGAAGCCTTATATCTGGTAAATAGTAAAATATATTAGTGCAGTGGTGGCCTATATATATATATATATATATATACAGTGGTGTGAAACACTATGTGCCCCTTTCCTGATTTCTTATTCTTTTGCATGTTTGTCACACTTAAATGTTTCTGCTCATCAAAAACCGTTAACTATTAGTC
>JBBPDA010000105.1:20816305-20834567 GCA_037974385.1 Arnoldichthys spilopterus | reverse complement strand
CAGACAAAACATAAAATATTTTGTGTTCATATTGTCTGCAATGAAATACAAGTCAAAGTAAATTTAGAAATCACTACGTTTTCCATACCATCCCAACTTTTTCAGATTTGGGGTTGTACAGATTTCACATAAGATTTCCACATGGTGTAAAAATTGTGAGGTTCTGTCATGACCATGACAATATGGAAGACACTCAGAAAGTAAACATATATAATGGCTAAAGCTTTATTTGCTGCCAACTCCTTCTCTGTGTAGGTGTGACTGTCTGGGAGATGATGTCATATGGAGCAGAGCCTTATGCTACGATGCGACCACATGAAGTTCCAGACCTGCTTGAAAAGGGCGAACGTCTCTCTCAGCCGCAAATCTGCACAATAGACGTTTACATGGTCATGGTCAAATGTGAGTCCACTCAGTCAGTCTCTTCAACACTTTGGGGTATTAAATCCCTTAAGAGCTGAAAACCTAACGTGTTCCATTCTCCTGGCAGGCTGGATGATTGATGAGAATGTTCGGCCAACTTTCAAAGAGCTAGCTAATGAATTCACCCGTATGGCTCGAGATCCACCCCGATACCTTGTCATGAAAGTAAGACCAAGTTAATCATTTTTACATTTGTGAAGCTGAGATTTTTTGTATACAGCATGGGTGTAACAATACACAAATGCATGAAGTTTGTTTTGGGATTTTTGCACCACAGTATAATATATTTTGACAGAAAATATTTTTTATATATAATTTTTTACAAAATTATATTTTAAAGCTATATATTAAACTGCCTCACTCAGCAATAGCATAATTTACACAAACAAGCAATTTATTAGAAGACAAATATTTTTAATCATGTGCATGTAATGTTAACTGGACAGTGGAAATTTGTTTACATGGTTACATACTTTACTGCTTTCAACTGTATTAAAAAGATGACTATTTCTGTAACACTTCTAGTAGAGAGGTATGAATATACAAATCTTGCTTAATTGTTCTAAATTATTATCAGCAGGGGGAGTGCACTGCTCCTGATCCTGCATTTGATGAGCAACACCAGCGGGGGACTGAGATGGATGTTCTGGGTGTGGGGCTAGAAGACCAAGAAGAAGAGGTATTAGAAGAGGACATGGCAGCACCTCCTGTGTACCTCACTCCATCAAGAAGTCTTTCTAGATTGCGTATCGATACCCACAGGGTAAGAGCCGATTGTCTGAATATGAAAAGCCACAGTTACATTTTCTGCAAAGTAGATTAAGATTAATGTTTAAATGTTTATGAATTGGTGTGTGCAATGATGAACTCGCCTCTCTCTTTTTCCTTGTTACCATGTTTTTTCCACAGGCCACTCTTACCACATCCTGTCCTGCTGGTTACTTGCCAATGACCCCAAGTGTGGAGGGTTCCATGCAGGTATGTCTTAACTTACACAACAATGTAAAAATCTCCTTACATTGTCATGATATTGGTATGTGATACTTTTGCTCAGTATTTTGATCTTTCTCTATTGCTGTAGATGGTGTGGCCACGCTCACGTCTTAACTCTGCTCGCACCGTCTCTGAAAGCTCTGAGGGAAGAGGCACTGTGGTGGAAACTGAGATGAATGAAGACTTTGCATCGGTTGGCAGCCTGAGGAGGACACGACATCGGGAGGACAGTGCCTACATGTCTCAGAGAGACAGCATATCAGGTCCTCCTGACACACCTATTCCTGATACGCCCTCTCCGTGTACAGAGGGAGAGGAAGACCAAAATGGATATGTGTTGCCAGGACTTTGTGATAGTCCAGAGAAAGGTAAGTACAAAAAATGTCTACAATGGAAAATTGTGTTTGTTTAATTCTTTGCCAAAATAGTCCTTGAACTGAGGCATCTTGGCACTTTTAAATGAACGTTTTCTGCCTTCTGCTTTCAGACAAAGTGCTTTACATGGCTCCCCGTGTGTCGCTGTCCCATGGGAGGCTGTCTAAGGGTCATTCACATGAACTGTTAGAGGAGCATGACAGTGCAGACGACGAGTATGAGTACATGAACAAACAGAGCCTCCCCCTCAGACATATCCCGGGCCAGAAGCGAAACTGCTGTCAGCGAACACCATCAAAATGCAGCTCCACGTCCCATCCCATGTGGGAAGACAGCATGCACAAGTCACTGGGAGCCAAACATCCAAATAAAAGATCTTCTATGGAGGACTCAGAAAGCAGTGGAGGGGTTTCTCAGTCTTCCTTGGATGAGAAAAGTCGCAGTGACGCTGAGCTGCTGTCCAGCGAAGCAGAGTATGCAGAGGCTGACCTGGACCAGGAGCTTCAGTATGAGTATATGGACATTCACAGTGGTCCAGGAATTACAGCATCCAGTATTCCACACAAAGGTGACCAGCTGAGAACAATTACCTATCTTTCTTCCAAGAAATCCCCAGAGGAAAATGAGGATGAAGAGGAGGAGTATCAATACACAAATCATCAGCCCAGGTTGAGGCATTCGCTGATGCTACAGGGCTTGACTGGTGGGGAGGGAGAGTTGTATGAATATGAGGAGATGGACTCTCTGGCAGTAGGGGGCAGCTCAGGGGCTGAGTACCAGAATCTTAAGGAGAATGGGGAAAGGGAGACTAGGGGGCAGTCCAGCTCTGGAATTACACCATATGTTAAAGTGTGCGCAGGGGTGAATGTGGCCAAGGATGGTGGAGACAGGTGCTTCGACAATCCTGACTACTGGCACAGCCGAATGTATTCTAAAGAAAATGCAGTGAGTACATAGGACAGAAGTGAGGGAGAGGTGGAGTGAGTGTGGGAGAAGGAGAGAGTGGGAATGAGTGAGCACTGAATGAAATGAAAATAGGTATCAAAGAGGAATTAAGCGTAATACAGAATGAAAAAAAACAGGTCAGAAGTAGCAACCAGTGAAGCACTACACTTGACCTTTACTAAATCAGCAGTCAACAATAAAGACAGTAATTCATGGAAATGCATAATTCCTGAATCCCTAGGAAACTTTACAGACATAAAACCAGTTTATTTTAGAATATATCCTGTATTAAACATAGTGAAGGAGATGTAGTACCAGATAATGAGCTATTACAGATAATATACTGATGACTGCATGCAAATATGTATGAATGTCAGCCAATATTTCACATCCTCAGGACACATCACTCTCCATTTGTGTGAAACATATGAAGAGGAGCAGAGGTTTTTAATGTAAATATGTTTATGAATCTGTTACAGGTGTTTATTCACCTTTCCACAACACAACATGGCAGCTTGCTATTCATTGATTCAAATCAAAAGTAGCCAGGGATATTTTGTTTAAAACACTATTTTTGTACAAATATTATTCTTGTCGTATAAAGTTTAGCAACATGACTTACAGTAGCAACAGCAATATCACAAGCAGTTCTGATAACTTGAAATGAATGGGTGTTTTTCTTCATTTTTTTGGATATGTTTCATGTGTGTCTGTTTAACAGTGTCTAGTATGGAAGGAATCATATTTCAAGTAAAACGGCCAGTTAACAAGCTTTATGCTTCTATTCAGAACAAGTCATTTATTTCCTCATTTGTGTAACTATGCTTTTCATTACCTATATGTCTTTGTGGGGATGTATTTTTATAAAATGTATATGAAATTTCAAACTTGAAATTAAAGTTTTGTCATATGAGTTGTAAGTCATTCTGGTATGTGTTAATTGTGACTCATCTTTAAATATATTACACAAGCTTTATAATGCAATAATATTTATTTGAAATTCAAGAAGCAAAGAACTTAATTACTGGAATTTGTTAGAAGATTTTGAAATTCTTTTGTCTTTATTATATTGATTATAAATCCAAATGTGTACCACTAGAAGATTTGGGCCCTATATAAGAATATAACCCTGGGCCCCAATATAGAACCTTTTTTAAAAGTGTCCTTTAGGGTTTCCTGTCCATGATCAGTGCTGGGCCCTAGGAATCGTCCCCCCAAAACCTCCCTCTAAATGTCAGAGAGAGTTTCTGCTAATTAAGTTTATATAGGAATGTATTAATAACTATTGATGCTATAACATGTAAAAACAGAATATCAACATGTTTAAATGTATTTCTTGAATACCTTTAAAATTAATACTAGTAAAAATTCATTTTAAAAAAAGAAGAAAAAATAATGTATTTATTTATTCATTTAGTTATTTTTGTTTGTTTGTTTACTTGTGCTGTGTCTTGTACACCGAGTTATGTTGGGAATAGCTGAACAGCTAGAGCTGCCTGCCCTGGTGGCCTGTATTTTGGCGCTGGTTTGGGCTGTGACGTGCTGGGTGACGTCTGCGCACTGAGGCGGGCGGGCGGCTTGGCGCGGCGCGGCGCTGCTGTGGCTGATCTGCTGCTCTGATCACCGGATTGGGGACTCTCTGCGATAGCCGCTGCAAACATGTCCGACGACGAACAGCAAGAGCAGACCATTGCCGAAGACTTGGTGGTGACCAAGTATAAGATGGGCGGTGACATCGCCAACCGTAAGTTTGTCAGAAACTGGCGAAAATGTGTTTATTGGAGGGACGTGGTGCTGAGCTCCAGCTCCTGTAACGGCCTTCTGGCACTCCGCTCCCGCTAATCGTGTGCCATGTGCTGACAGTGACACGCAGCGTGGGACAGTAAAAAGGGGGGAGCCGGTGGTCCTTGTGGCTGAATGCTGCCAACTACACATTATTTGTATACGCCGACCGCTTTGGGGTACTAGTGTTTTAGTGCAGCGAGCATGACTGTACTATCTACCCATTAAGTCCATGTCTGAGCGAGCACAGCCAGTGTTAGCTAACTTGGCTAAAGCTAGCTTACCCGAGGAAGTCCCGTGTAGCCCTGCTAGCTAGCTTAGCTAACCAGTGCAAGCTGTACTGCTGCAGACACCGGCACTACTAGCAGAATAAGCCTACTTCTTTGCCCGAATGGATTTTGGTAATTTTTTTTGTAAGGATTAAGTTATGTTGTATGTACACAAAGCTCAGAAGAGCGCTAACTTCGCTGGGCGCGAGTTTAGTTAGCTGGCTCACGCTGCGGCTGTCACTGCCCACGCATTCACACACGGGCAGCTGGCTGGGCAGCTGGCTAACCCGCTACTCTCCTAGCGGGAACGGACTGGATAACATTAGTGCACCCGTTACGGACTGAACGAGGTCCAAACGCCACCGAAGCGGTGGTAATGATACCGGATAACTAGACCAAGTGGCGGCCCTGTCTATGGTCAACAGGAGTTGCCCTGTGCCCTCTGAAGGCTCTGCTGGTCAGGGAATCCCAGAGTGCTGACCGAGCTTTAACTTTATCTCCGCTGACCAGCTGCCTCACTAGTGTCCGTGAACCCGGCCCTTTGTGTTTTGAGGATAGTGAGGCTTTTACCTGTATTGCCTGGGCTGGTTTTCCTTTTCTGAGCTGTAGAACAACGACGCGCTTCTCTCGCTCGTGACCATTATCGATACGTTCTGGAACTGACACTGCAGCAGGTGTCTCTCTCAGAGCCTCTAGATCGCCTGAACCATTCATTACTCGAGTAACACTATTGTACTTCAGGGAAATAATGACTTTACAGACATAAAACCAGTTTATTTTAGAATATATCATGTATTAAACATAGTGAAGGAGATGTAGTACCAGATAATGAGCTATTACAGATAGTATACTGATGACTGCATGCAAATATGTATGAATGTCAGCCAATATTTCACATCTTAAGGGCACATCACTCTCCATTTGTGTGAAACATGTGAAGAGGAGCAGAGGTTTTTAATGTAAATGTTTATGAATCTGTTACAGGTGTTTATTCACCTTCTACAACACAACATGGCAGCTTGCTATTCATTGATTCAAAGTGGAAGATAAAATCCTTACCTCCCAAAACTACAGGAGTGTGTGTGTGTGTGTGTATGATATATATAAATAATCTGCACAATATGGAGAGAATATCAAGTGATTTTAAGTATGAGGTCCATATCACACTTCTCTAATTAAAAAGGTTTGAAGTAAGCTTGAAGCTTCAAGTATTTAATGTATTTATTTAATTATCCACTTTTTAATCCCCGAGGGGAAATTTTTCTCAGCATTTTGCCCTTCTGAGGCAGTGAACATACGTGGTGAGCACACACACCCAGGGCAGGGGTAACAACTGTCTCAGCACCCAGGGAGCAGTTGGGGGTTCGGTGCCTTGCTCAAGGGTTTTCCTTCTGGTTCAGGGAGTTGAGCTTTCACCAAAATATTTGTTAATGTGTATGATCACCACCACCACCAGCTATATAATCCACATATGGAAACTATGGTTTAAAACTTTATAACTCTTAACGGTTTAGCCCTGCCCCTTGGGAGTTCTGTATTTGGTTAGAGGCTAATTTGCATATTGCAGCCTTCTGGGATATCAGTATTGCTGAGAGAGTGATAATGTGCAGACATATATTGCACAGCCATAATATAAATATGTGCATGTGTCTATAAGTTATTGTTCCATTACTCTGCAGAACTGTTTCTATCCCTTTTTTTACTTGTTATAATGATCCCACAGCTTTAGCTATATGCTGATGCGGGTAATATTCACATACTTTGTTTTATTCTTGAGCAAATACTAATAAAAAATATGTGAGTACTTTGCTCCCCGGGCGGTGTTTATAGCTACCCCCTGCTCCACGTGTAATGTGTTAAATGCAGAGGTCATATTTTGTTGTGGTGCTTGAGTGTGTTCACAATGACAGTCAGTTTTACTTCACCTCATAGTTACCAATTAGCCAACTTAACACATCACACAAAAGGAGCATAAACAAATAGGCAGCAGGTGTACACAGTCCACAAAAACCATGTGTTCTGAAAGACTGCCGCCTTTTATTCGTACACTTAAAATAAAAATGGTTTTGCAGTACCTAGAGCCCCCAACAGTTTTGAACCTATAACAATTGGAAACTGATATAACAGAACTGTAAAGTAAACAAATACAAAACTGAAAACTGTCCTTTACAGTTCAGCTATTTGGGAATCGCGGCAGAACAAACCAAAAAGAAGCATTGTGCATATTTAGCTTGAAGACTAACTGAAGTGGTCTTGAAGAACAAAATTGCTGTGCGTGTACTGCAGTAAACTGTGACGTATGAAACTGACAAACTTCAGTACACAGAAGAGAAAAAGAGCCTGATGCCAGGATAATAGTTACGAATGACCTGGAAAGGTTTTTAATTCCTTTTGTGCTTTGAATAAGTAATAAGGCTTTTTTCTGCATTCATACATTTATGAGTATATCAAATATAATCTGTCGACTTTCTTCAAGTGCCTGTCTTTCAGTCAGAAAGGGGCGATCTATGAAGCCGAAGTTCTAGTTTTCTGTTCCCCCTTAAATGTGGCAGCAGTTACAGTGATGTGCGGGCATCTGAAGCTCCCAGCTGCATAGCTCATGGTGGGACTGAAAACAATTAATTGAAAGCTCGATTCAGCCTTGCCTAGTGAGTAAAACATTACAGAAAGATTATTAATAGAGCAGGTTCTATTTCAGTCATTGTGTGGGAATAAAAGGATGTACTGTGTGTTTATGTTGATAAAAATGAGCGTTGTGTCAGATAATGTGGCATTCTGCATCTGTTCGGTTTTGGGATCTGGTGAAGCATTTAGACCAGGGCTTTGCTATTGTGCCAAACATTAGATTCTACTGTTATCACAAGACATTGCTCATATCAGATTTAGTGTTTTTATTATCTGATTTCCAGTCTGGCATTGTGGGCCAGTATGGATCTGATGCTGTGGATTGGTTTGGTACATCCCTATGTCTTTTTAAAGCTAATGCAGGTAGATTTTGTCCCAGTTTCTACAATTTGGCTTGATTGTGTCGGTGCATCTATTTTTTTGACCAGCTTTTTAAAACGTGATTTCTGCTCAATGTTTGTGTTTATTCCACTGTCTTCATTCGGCATCTCTGACAATAATGCTTGTTTTCATCTCTGTCCCCTCTCCCAGAGGCACTTAGGGTGGTCATCGAAGGGGCCAAGCCAGGCGTGTCTGTCCTCAGCCTGTGTGAGAAAGGAGATGCATACATTATGGCTGAAACTGGAAAGGTCTTCAAGAAGGAGAAGGACATGAAGAAAGGTAAGAGGGCAGTAGAGTTCTCTTTTCATGAGTTCTGGAGTGTGTGAAAGTGTTTATTACACTTAATGTTTTTCTTAAATATGATACACATGACAGTCGTCGTTGTGTATCTTAATGTTTGTTGTGTGATAACGGGCATGGATGGAGTGATGGGATTATGTGCTTCCTTGTTCACGCAGACATTTATTATTTCAGAGGAGAAATGACATGATGAAACACACCATACAACTGTGCAAAAGATTTAGGCATCTAAGAAAGTTATATGTAAAAATGTTTTTGAATTGGAAAGTAAGAACTTATTTGCTAATAAAATGCTGATGTTCGAGTACAGAAAGATAATGCTGCTGAAACTGGCTCAGCTAATCAACCTTTCAGTATGTTAAATCAGGTGTGCTGATGGTGGATTTCACCAGATTCATCCATGGTTTGGGGTAGGCCTGTCCCAATTGTTGCATAATAGTCTGATCACAATTATTATAGCTGATGGGCATTATTTTTCAGTTCTTACATATTTTTATTATACGGTTGAGTATCCTCAGCTAGGAAGTGAGATAGCTAATCGGCCAATCAGGTCACTTAAGGCTTGTGCTTTATTAGATGCATACAGTAAACAAACAGAATCAGTTAAATCACAATTGATTACTTTCATTAACTAATATTTCATGATCTGTGAGCACTGAGAAGAATTTTGAAGCCTGTTCTTCATCTTCTCTAACATCAATACATTTTGAAGATTACATTTTGTACTGCACTAATGTTTGTAAAACCACAACACAGCATAAGAATAAATGGAAAGACAGTTACTGCTTAAATAAGTGTCTTAAACAATCTGCATAGTAAAAGTATCATATTGTGTGTTCTGCATTTAAAAAAAAAAAATTATTTACTTATTTAGTCTAGCATACTTCTGCATCTCTCTGTATATACACACACACTCACACACTCTTTACAGAAGCACTTGTGACAGAAGACTGGTGGTTGTCTTTCTTGCAGGCATTGCGTTCCCCACCTGCGTGTCAGTCAATAACTGTGTATGCCACTTCTCTCCCTTGAAGAGCGACCCTGACTACACACTTAAAGATGGAGACTTGGTCAAAATGTAGGCAACCCCCACACTGTCCAGTTTCCAGTCTGTTCCCAGTCTTCTTCCCACCCTGTATTTTTTTTCTTTTTCCTTCCCCCTCTCTCCCACTCTGTTGTGCCGTCTGTGAAGTGTTTCCCCTCTGTTTGTGTCCGCTTTATTCCTTTACTACAGCCTTTAATGCCATCTATGTATTGCCAGTTTTTTTATGTAGTTCAAGTTTTTCTAAAATTGTACGTATATGTTTATTTTTAACATTAGATGATATATATTTGATTAATTTGAGTGTGTGAGAGACTGCTCATCATCCATGAACTATTGAGATTATAATTATGATGCTTTGGAGAAATATGTGGGTGGAAGATTGCCATTTCTGCTGCTCTTTTGCACAAGATGAATGTCAGAGGACACTGTATTACATGATTTGCATAACTCACGTTTTGGTTTTTATCACTCGCTCTTGTCTCATTTTGCCTCTCTGTGCAGTGATCTTGGAGTACATGTTGATGGCTTTATCTCCAATGTGGCCCATAGCTTTGTTATTGGAGCTAGTAAGGTATGTATTTTCATAATGCGTATTATTATTATTATTATTATTATTATTATTATTATTTTATTTATTTTTTTACTTCTACTACAATTACTCATACAACTTTATATCTTCTCAGGAAGCACCTATGACAGGCAGGAAAGCAGATGTCATCAAAGCTGCCTATTTGTGTGCAGAGGCAGCACTGCGTCTTGTAAAACCTGGCAACCAAGTGAGTTCACGATCTGTAGTCCAACCTGGCAACCATATATCAGGAACAGCTTTTAAACTGAGGGTTGAAACTTGACATTACTTTATGTAGGTGTTTGTCTAAAAAGTGAGCAGTATCAGGTAACTGAGTGGAGATAATGAGAGCTTGGAAATGAGTCATGTCTATGTGCAGAGGGTGGAGCTGTATTTAGATTGCATCTAATTGTTTCTCTTTGCCCCTCAGAACACACAGGTCACAGAGGCATGGAACAAGATTGCTCAGTCATTCAAATGCAATCCAATTGAGGGTGAGCTTTTTTTAAGCTTTTACTGTTATCTTTTTCATAGGATGGGTCCTACCATATAACTGCATCTATGTGAGTCTTTATATATAGCTATATATTGTTACTCTCCAAAACAAATCTCTCCAAAGTGATAACTTTACAGAAGGAAAAACATTCTTAACTTTTAATGTAAGTTCATGTAAAGTTTTTTTTTTATTCCAATTGATTTTGGAACTTTTCTGTTGGTATATTTAATGTGTAGGTTTCACAGAATGTAAAGGGCAGTTGCTGTGTTTTTACTGTTTTTTTTTTTTAGGACAAAAATGATGCATGGCTATTCTTTATGCAGCGATAATTAGTCAGTTTGACAGTAGTATTAGTGATACAAGTCACTTGAGCACATTTAGACCTATGCTAAAGGGCGCTTGTGTATTTTAGAAGCACAAGCAAGTGAATCCATGAACCTTCTTTCATTTTTAATGAGAATTTGAGACAATGAAATCCTAGTAGTGGGTAAGGGATAGTTATATTGCATTTTTTTGGTCTTCACTGATGTTCCTCTTTAGGTATGCTGTCCCATCAGTTGAAGCAGCATGTCATTGATGGAGAGAAAACAATCATCCAAAACCCCACAGACCAGCAAAGGTAAAAAAAACTCCACCCCATAGGTTTATACCAAACGCCATGGCATTCACAGAAATGTTATCAGTAGAAGGACTGCAATGGCACCTATTAAGGGATGGGATATATTAGGCATCAAGCGACCATCATGAGCAAAGTGATTCCATTTTTTTTTCCTTCTTGGTCTTTCTTGCCATCTTTCTTTGTCATCTTCCAACTGTAAAAGAACTGGATTGAACTCAAAATGAACGTATGGCAAAAGCTATTTTATTGGAAGTGGTGTTTTGGATATCTCTAACTGAAAGATGTCCGAATTCTGACACCTTTCTCTCAGTGCCAACTTTTTCAGCAATTTTTGCTACAGTAGCCCTTCTGTGGAATTGTCCAAGCCCTTGCTTCACCTCAGTGAGCCCATTTTCCTTGCTTCCAACACATAGGCTTCAGGAAGTAACTGTTAACTTGATGCCAGGGCTGTCCCCTAATAGTTAACAAAACTGTTAACTTAATCAGCTCTTCTTATTAATTTTTCATTGGTTAATCACAGAAAACTCCTTAAACTTTCTGAGCTGCACTTTGTCATTAAAACGTTATTAAGTTACTAACTTAATACACTGTGTCCTAGAGGAAATCCTCCAAATTGTTGCATCATCAGATTCAGAATCAGTTTTATTTGGTCGAGTATGTTTGCACACAAAAAAATTGTTTCCGACTGATGGTGTCTCCCTAGTACTCAAACAAATAAGACATACGGTACAGTACGATACATAATAGACAATATACAATAGATAATATACAGAGGTACACAATGTGTGAATTGTGAAGTATACAATATACATTACAGACAATATACAGTATGCTTGTGTGGTGCAGTACAATATACAGTATACCATGTATGCTTATAGGCCTTTATACATATATGCTTATATATTCAGTGTACAATAAATAGTATACAATATACAGTATATATACAATATACAATATAAGTATGCATTACACATTATAAGGAGTAATCTATACATTAAGCTATACAGTGCACAATGGACAGTACAGTTTCAGTATAATATATACAGTGTATATTACACAGGGATTAAATTGGGAGGTAATGGGAAGTGTTCATGAGGGTGATGGCCTGAGGGAAGAAGCTGCCCCCTGTACCTGGCATGCTTGGTGAACAGGGACCTGTAGCGTTGCCTGGGGGGAGAAGTTGAAAGAGGACATTACCGGGGCGTGAGGATTCTGATATGTTGATAGCTGCCTGCTGCTCCACATGTGCACATATGATGGGTTAAATGACAAACTTTTCACTTTCATGATCTTTCCTGCCCACTTCCTGGTTCTTCCTGGTGGAGTACAGTTCTTGTAGGGTGGGCAGGGGGGCACCAATGATTTTTTTTATTATTACAGATCAATTCGACTGTAAAGGATGAACACAAGGGTGATCTGCAAAGATTCTTCTGTCTTTTACTGTCCTCAGACATGATTTAAATAAATTGCCAAACTTTTAGTCTCCTTGCTGGATGTTCTGGCACATACAGATTCATCTTAGATTCATCATCTCTTTGCTTTTTGTATGTGCTTGTAAATAATAGTTTTAAAGGCTCCTTATTATGGTTTTGTATTTTTTTGTAATGTATATTTAAATGATTAATAATAAACATACAGTGACTAGTTCGCTAGCTTGAACTAAAGAATACCATATGGAAATCTTTGGTAAGCTGCAGCCCAAGTTGCTGCCTAATATATCCCACCCCTTGACATTGGGATAGTCAAAGTGTGACCCACCAGCCGGGGGAACAGCTGACGTGCTTGGGCCAGGAGCCTCCCACCACACAGAGACCCAGCACAGTGCAGCAACAAAGGATTATTTACACATCGCAAGAGCAACAGAAAAGAAACTGAAAAACTACATCCACCACTCACTTGAGCTGAACCTGGTCTCTGAGCTTAAAAGTGTCCTGGCCCCTCCCTTGATGGATGTCATCTGGGCTGGCAATCAAGGAAAGGTCTATGCACAGTTTGGGCAGCTCTGCCTCTCACCTGCCACAAAAGTTATCCTTTTACCTCTCTGTGGTTTTGGTGTGACTGCTTGGGGTAAATCATCCTGTAACAATTTTCTATATAAAATAACATAGTGGTTAGGACATTGGGACCTGAAGGTCGCAGGTTCAAGTCCCAGCCCAGGCATTACTGAGGTACCCTTGAGCAAGGTACCGTCCCACTACAATGCTCCACGTCTTGGAAGTCGCTTTGGATATAAGCGTCAGCCAAATGAATAAATTAGTAAAATGTAAATGTATGTACCTAAAACATTTGTGTTTGTGGCTGCAGGAAGGACCATGAGAAAGCGGAGTTTGAGGTCCATGAAGTGTATGCTGTGGATGTGCTAATCAGTACAGGCGAAGGGAAGGTAGTTAACACTCCAAGTTATCCTACCAAATCAGCTGAATTCAAGATCCATTATTTGTCTGATTTCTCTCATATGAGACTATTTTATAAGCCTAGACCTAGCTTTGAAAGTTAAAGGGCTTTGTTCCTTTTGGCATCTAGTTCTTATCTGTGTCCTGATAACAAAGACTATTAAGAACAGAACATTTTGTTTATGGTACATAGAAGCTATCTCCCAAACACTCTGTTTTACTTTGCATCAGGCAAGAGATGGAGGCCAGAGGACTACCATCTACAAGCGGGACCCCAGTAAACAATATGGCCTGAAGATGAAAACCTCCAGGATTTTCTTCAGTGAGGTTGAGAGACGCTTTGATGCCATGCCTTTTACTCTCAGGTAGCAGACACTAAAAAACACTCCTTTACCACTTAAGTTTTGCTTCAGCTGACCGCAGGTATTTGTATGTTCCAGGGCGTTTGAAGATGAAGGTAAGGCTCGTCTGGGAGTGGTTGAGTGTGCCAAACATGAGCTACTGCAGCCCTTCAGCGTACTCAATGAAAAGGAGGGTAAGGATGTGTGTTTTTAATTTAATGAAAAGTTACAAACGAAAGCATAAACTTATCATTTTTAATCCTTGTGTCTCTGTCTCCCTCTAGGAGAATATGTGGCTCAATTTAAGTTCACAGTGCTGCTGATGGCCAATGGGCCTTTGAGAATCACTAGTGGACCATTTGAGCCCGAACTCTACAAATCTGAGTGTGAGGTTCAGGATCCTGAGCTGAAGGTATAGAATGTGCACAGCATTTACTGTTGCCTGTACAGTTGGGTAGAAACACTTGCATGATTGAGATATTGTCACTTCTTGATTTCAGTGAAATTTTGTTAATATCTGTGTTTTCAAAGAAGTATGTAATAAGCTAGCTTTACTTGTCTCAGTAGTGCGTCTGATAATGATTCTATTAATATTGGTGGAAATTTGTCATTTTGCTGCATAACCGCACCCAGCCTAGGAGCAGCTCAAGCAGGATATTTGATACATCTGTTTACTGTCTTTTTTCTTACAGTCTCTTATACAGAGCTCCGCAAGTCGTAAAGCACAAAAGAAGAAGAAAAAGAAGGTAAATGTAAACTATTTATGTCCGCCTGTATGTTTTCCAGTGTGTATAATACAAACTACTAGTTTTCTGTTGTCTTTATTCTGTTCTGTTTTTGTCTTCTGCCCATAGGCTTCCAAGACTGCAGAAAATGCTACAGGGCAACCAGTAGAGAATGAAGTAGTAGGAGAATAAATAACCCATACCCCAAAAACAATACACTCACACACACACTTGCATATACACACATGTATATGAACGCATAACCTGTTAAAAGAGTAAATACTTTCATTTGTCTTGCCCCACTCTTAACCACTTGCCCATTGAAAACACTGACAAAGAGTCACTCTCAGAACCTCTGACAAATACTGGGTAGTGTCCTTTGGAACAATATGAGTTTGAAATTGAACAACCGTGACTTTGTACTGATTTTCATAAAAATCGATTTGCTCTTACCTTTTCTGAATGACTTTAAATTGAAAACTGGAACACCATACCTTTTGAAAATGGAATTGATTAAAAAGAAATTAGCAGTCATTTTGTAGTTGAAGTTTTCACCATATCATTTGTTGCTCTAATAAAACCGATGTTTTGGCCTAATGTTTGAATTGAAACTACTAGATTTCGGAGGGAGCACTTTTTTGAATAGTTTGAATTGGTTTGGGGGGGGGGGGGTTACCAAAACCTCAAAACCTCCCATTGTTAAGGAATAGTAGATCTTTACATTTTGCTTCTGGAATCCTTACATGGAGTATTGGAGTGCTTTCTGGGGCATTAGAATCAGATTCTTCTTCACAAAATTCCTGCACACTCCATACTGATGAGGGTCGATAATTTTTAAATGGAAACATAAGATACCTTTTGGGAACTGTGTTTCCCCTAACTGCCATCCCTGTCTTCTCTCAAGCCTGACTGAGCTTTAAACCAGAGGGCAGCTTTGTCTGGTTGAGAAATTATAAGCTTGTGATTTCTCCTCTTACTCTCTTTTCATTGATTATTTGTTTTTTTGCTTATCTCATAGGAAGCTTAAATGCTTGTTACGGATCAGGAAAATAGTCCCAGTCCAATTTAAAACCTACTCACACACCCTTAGTAACAAGTTGAAGCCCATGAAAAGTGTTTGTGAAAGTTTAGGGACCTAGGCCTATGTTTACAAAGAGCCTCAGAGTAGGAGTGCTGATGTAGAATCAGATTCCTCTCCTATTTACTCTGACTTTACTAATAGATCCTGTGTCAACACTCCCGCAAAGCTTTATAAAAGAGCCCCAGTCCAAATGACAGCGAAGTAGGTTTTCCAGGCCTTTTTATTTTAATTCCATATATATATGTTTTTGCTGTTTAGGTAACACAATAAACATGAAGGGTGTTTAGATGATGGACATTAATTTAATTTTTTTTCTCTATTGCTGTTATAGTGCTGTTGCAAGACCAGTTTTTCTCCAGTCTGAGGGCCATTTGAGCCTATACTTGTAAAGCTTCTCAGAGTAGAAGTGCCGACTTCTTGTCTTTGCAAGTATAGCCATCATATATGAGAGGAATCTGATCGGAGATCAGCACTCCTACTCTGAGGAGCTTTACTAATACAGGCCCTGCTGACCTTCCATACCACTCTCAAATGTTTGACACCTGAAACTGACATGTGATGCAGCATTTGGCTTCAGACTCCTCAGGGGAGAAAACTCCAACATGACGCTTGACAGACTAGTTCAGGGTTATTGTTTCACAAGGGCTTAGGGAAGTAGCTGGTCTCTGATTTAGAATTTGGGCAACGTATCAACGTAGCAGGTTCTTAATGGGCAAATAAGGTGAAATGGGATGTGGTTGTTGTGAGCAGTTTGGTTTATCCTATCTTTTGTTCCATTCCCATACTCTGTTCTCAGGCAGTGCCTAAAGGGCGACAGAGGTGATGTGGTGTGCCTGAGACTTTTCCAGACTGACTCAACCTTGTTTTTGTAGGAAAAAACCAGCATATGGGACTATTTTACAACTAATGAAATAAAACAAGACTTTGAATATTTTTTCTTTAATTCTGTCTCATTATTTATGTCTTGATTGCTACATGACTCACATAGGTAATCGTTGCTTGTTTATTTCTCATTTTAACATAATTGTTTGGAAGTTCACAAGTTTTACTCTAGCTTTAGGGCCGTGATGGCCGTTATTGGAGGTGTGGTGTTTAAATAAGCGTACACTAAATGTAAATGAAAGATTTGACTAAACAGGGTCACAATTGTATACAGTATTGCTTTAAAATACACTGCCACTATGCACACACAGGATTGGCATTTCCTAAATAGCAGATTACAGATGAAACCGAAGGTACAAAAAAGGACAAATAGAAAATTAGGACTTTTTTTGGGGAATTGTTTTCAGCCTCTTATGAAATCTATGAAAACATTTATTTTTTAAGGAATTTTATTGACCAACGAAAACCTACTTACAGTTTTCTTAGATTTATATTTTCGTGTAAACGAATAAAGTTGAGTTGAACCCACACTGATGCTATAGTACACTATACACTATGGAGTGTAACCTTTAAAGATGTATCTATTCGTTTGCTTTATTATGTTTGTGCTATATTAGTAACAAAAAACACGCTTCACTGTAGTGTAAAACGCGTCCTTACATAGCGAACAGTGCTCGGCGGAATGCTGCTGTTATTGTGGAGAAACAGTACAACGTGCTGTTGCATATAAACAGCGGGGCCAAAACGCTTCTTGACCAGACAGACGCGTCGGGACGAACGGTCCTGCAGAATGACTGGATGTCAAAGCGCATGAAAGCGTTCTAAACTGTTTAAAACGGACTACACCGCGATTAAGAATATATCCATAGGCGTAGTACGTACTCAGTTCAAAGTATTCACTAATGAACCCTGTGTGGATTTGGACGCGGCCATATTACGACACCATCACTTCCTTCCGTTGCGCTCCTCCTCTGTGCCAGAGCTCGGAGAGGGGGAGAGTGTGTAGCCGACCGTGTGAGGGGCGAGTCAAGGGACCGAAACAGAAGAGCACCCACTGAAGAGTGTGTATGGAACATGGAGTGTGTGAGTATATTTAACCAAATAAAATTCAGATATAGACGAAGTAGAACACGACAACAACGTCCACTTTATCGTAAACCTAGCGGAGCAGTCCAGTCTGTGTGCTCTCTGGCTTGGTTTAGCCTAGCTTAGCTTACTGAATTAAGTTTCAGCTTTCCATGTGTGTCTCTAGCTCGTTTTGCCGTTAACCGACAAAGTGCGACTTAACGTTTTGGCACAAATGGGGATTTGCATATGTATTCTAGGTAACATTAGCTTAAGCCGTATGTAGCGGTAAATAACAGCTCGTTAGCTAGTAGCTAGCAGTAAGTTGAGGAGGTCCAGGTACTTCAGGTTCCTTCCTCACTGAGTGAGGCTGGACAGTTCAGTAAGGTTTGGGCAGCGCCTTGGTATGAAGTATTCAGCCGTTTCTGTTGAATAAAGCCACTTAGCCCAAAACAACCACACAGCCATGTTACACATGCGACTAGTAATGCTGATAAAACCGTTTTCGACGTTATATATACAGAGTTTGCGTTAAAAAGCCTCTTATTGCTAATACCTCGTGCTTAAATAATGGCTGCAGACTGAGAGAGCCAAGTTCAGTTTATTGATCATGTGTATGTTAACGTTGGGTCAGCAGTACGAAATATGTTGGACAAGAAACAACAGTAAACTCAGCAGAAGAACATGATAAGACTGATAATAAAATACAAATAAATTTATATATATATATATATATATATATATAAGAATATTTACAAATATATAAAGGAAACATGTGAAGGGCACATTGTGTAAAATGCGATGTGCAAAAGTGATAACGTGACCAGTGCGAACAGCAATATTGCATATTGAATGAAGGCAAGAGAATTGAGTGTAACAGTGTGTGGTGGTAGGTTATGAGTTCAGTAGCCTGATGGCAGTGTGTGGTGGTAGGTTATGAGTTCAGTAGCCTGA
>JBBPDA010000105.1:20785706-20810446 GCA_037974385.1 Arnoldichthys spilopterus | reverse complement strand
CCGGGCCGGGACTCGAACCTGAGACCTTCAGGTCTCAAAGGCAGTGTCCTAACCACTAGGCCACCACTGCCCACCATTAAGACCGTTCTCACAAGTTCCATCCCAGAAAGCTTAATGACAATAGACACTTGTTGGTATAAACCTTTTTAAATGTCTATGCAGGTTAATGTCCATTGTTATGAAAGGTTGTTATGATACGTGATGCAACCTGATTTGACACATTCAAAGAGCTTGAATCGGGGGAATCAGGATTCTGTATTCTTATGAATCAAAATGATGAAGCCCTTGTACTTTCATCCAGGGACTGCTTAGTAAAGCACATCATTCCTTCAACTCGCTCAAGACGAGAGGAAGAAGAGAGAGGAGGCAATGAGGAGCAAGAGAAGAATCATGGCTTGTGGAAAATCAGCAACTTGGCACGAGTTGAGAAAAAGGCAGTCGGTCTGTTAGTTGTTAAAGGCAAGCAAAAAAGGATCAGCGAGGAATCATCGCATCTTCGCATGGAGATCTAAATCTCCAGTAAGCTTGTGCTTTTAGGAAAAGCTGAAATGTCGGCCATTTTAGATATTTTATATTTTCTCCGCCCTGGTTCTGTCAGCGTAACCGAAGCAAAGCTGTAGGAAAAGACAAGCTCACTCTCTGCCCTCTCCTCTTTCCTCTTTCACTGTGAAGAGGACTCAGCAATACAACCATACGCAATAAGGAAAGAAGGCGTAGCTGTAGCCACGCAAAGCGCACACCAAAATCCTGAACCCACAAACGCTAGCAGCTACAATCTCCACTCAGCAGTGCTACAACCCCTAATAAACTGAAGTGTTCATCTTTGTGTGCTAAAAATATTTGAGAACGTGCGATGAAAGCTATACCAGTGCATCAGGTCCGTCCTTCGAATGGGCATTTAGTCTAGTACATCCTGTGAAAATCATTGATTCTCCCCCTGTTGTGCCCACGATATGGGCAGTTGCTGTGGGGTATAAAGAACAGGAAGGAAGGAAGTGCAGGCTGTGCTTTCGGTGTTCCTGAAAACAGCAACGGACTTGAACCAGCCGGGAAATAACTAAAATACATTAATGTCGTTAAAATACATCATACCTCTAAAACCGAGCACCTACAGGTGAAGGACAAATAATGTTCTTTAAAGGCCCAATGTCTTTTAAAAACGAAATTGTCTTGGCTTTTGGAATAAGAGTTTAGTGTAAAATACAAATACTTTTTACGTCTGAAAACATGCCATTCATTCCCAAGTCCATGCAGTCTATATATGGAAACTAGCAGCAAAAACAGCCCCTACTGAAAGCATCGTTTTCATGATGTCATGAACACACAATGTATTTACATATCTAGCCCCACCCACTCACTGAATTTCCAAGGAGATTACGTCCAGGCTGCTTTTTGTGTGCATAGCTGGCAGTTGGAATGGAAGTTCTTTTTTTATATCAGACTTACAGGCAGAGTAAGAAAAACAGTGTTTTTTTTATGTGTTACATGCTGAATATGGGCCCTTAATGTGCATGAATGCAAAACATATTTTAATTTGGTAAAAACAATTTACAGCATTTAGCAGACGTAACGATAGAAACGTTTAATAAAGTTTCTATTAGTCCGTCATTAAATGTAAGTGGTAGCTTGTGTCTTCACATGATCTAAAAGAAGCCAAGTCAAAGCCCCAGAACTCCATTTTCTAATATCTGGAGTATAGAGCTAGGACCAGTTTTTACCTTTTTAAACCCGATTATGTGAATTCTATTCAAAGTCAAACTTAGTTTTGGTAAATTTTTAAAATATTTGAATATCAGCCGCTCTTTTCTGCTGAGGTGGAGATGCATAAAGCAATCACTTTACAAGATTTTTAATTTGCTCTGAAAATGGGTCTGCACTTACTTGTGGGCTATAGGATTTATAGAAACTACTCTGTGACCTCACAATGTGAAGTTAAATATGGATTTTGTGTTCAGCAGAAGTTATTGGTTCTATTATTAGCAGCACATATCATTTCTCTTTCATTTCCTTTAATGATTTTGACCCCGATGTCATGGTTTTGACTGTATAGTTGATTTGTCAATATATTTTAAAGTATTTTAAAAGGATTTATGATGAAACCAGTGTATGAGTTACTGTTTTTTTTTCTATTGTACTCAATGCAATTTGATTGTCCTTGTTGGGCAGAAGTGAAAAATACATGCGATTGTACTTTACAATACCTACATATTATTTTGGACAATTTGTACTTTACTTGAGTATTAATGTAATTAAATAATTTACCTTTCCTCTTTTTCAAGAGGGGAAAAAATTACTTGTGACCCTTTGTTTTCATCCAGACAAACAAATCTCTTTCCAGTCAAGTTCTATTTTCATTTGTGAAATATTTTTGTTAAAAATAAATCCAAATTCATATCTGTCAAATGAAACTGGCAAGAACAATGCTCATTTGTCTGTAGTCAGCCTTGCGTAGAGTGTGATAAATTCATGTCCAGCATTAACATTTAGTGGATGTTCTGACTAAATATGATTTTAAAACATTTGTCCTCGATTTAAAACATTTAGCTTGATTATTTTTTGAAACATACACACTGACATTATCTCAAGTGTATTTTTATCTCCAGTTGCTGTAGTTTTTCTACGCCTGTAATGAGGGGTGTCTAGATCCATCACACACTGGAAGTTTAACATGATTTTCCATCCACTACTCTTGTTTATGGGTCTATATAGGAAGTGCTTTAACGCCGTTTTCATTGGCATGTTAAAAAACAAGTTCAAAACCATTAAAGGAAGAGAGAACCTGTTCAGATAGGGGTATTTTATATCAGTGACCTTGAAAAGTATAGTTTTCCTGCACTACCCACAGGTGAGGCCTCCCCACTACACACTATTCTCTTCTGGTTTTTTTCCATTTTATTCTTTAAATAATCCAATATGTACACAAATATATATGTAAATACTTCAAAAGTCTTTTATATTCCCTATGTCAATTTATAATTTAATGCATGAGCAAAATAAACGTTTATCTTGAATTAGTTTTGTGTTCTTATTGTGTTTGGAAAAGTTATAAATTAATGTCATCACTGTAACTACAGTTAGAAAATGGTCAGTGTTCTCTATTTAATACGTGTGGTTTATAATCATAGTGCTGAAGAAGTGATCAGCTTGAACTGGAGGATCATGTGTAAGACATTGTTCATCACTAATTTCTCTCCAGCAGTGTTTATATGCCCTGTATTAGTGAGAGTGCATGGCAAAGTCTGAAGCTAAGTTAATATTTTTAAGCAAACAGTTTGGCATATGTGCTATTTTTGTTTGGACGTTGGACCAGACCAGGGAATAGTAGATGATGCATGTCTGCTGAGTTGACAGAAGGAGAAGGCAAACCATAACACACAGTATAAGCACAATCTGTAGGGTTCTAGCATGTCAATGATTGATCAAAGTAATGCCACCTTCATGAACTGACTGTTTTTCAACTTTTTGACTGTTCTTTGTTTAATTGCTATCTGGTGTTGAGATCGAGTTCCTCCCAAGGTTTCTTTCCACAGCTTAGGGAGTTTTTCCTTGCCTCGGTCACCTTTGACTTGCTCATTAGGGGCTCGGACCCGGACTTCGGAAAGCCGCTTTGTGGCAGAGTCAGTTTTAAGAATGTCTAAAGAAATAGGAGTTGAATTGGAAGTAGTTCTGTGTTTAGCCAGACCATTTATCCTCTAAACCAGGGGTGTTCAAACCCATTCCTTCCTCCTCCAACACATTACCTACACCTGGCAAAAAACAGGTGAGCTGAATCAGGGCTTTGAGCAGGGAAATGGTCAAACTGTGTTGAACACTGGCTCTCCAGGACTGGAGTCGCACACCTCTGCAACCTACACCACTGCCATTTTTTTTTTTACAAAATCCAATGTTAAGGATGTAGAATCAACATTTTTCAGCGGTTCGATGTAAAATTGATCATTGTAGATAAACGTACCAAATCATTTACAGTGATGGTGAAAGAAAAAATGGTCTACAGCACTAATCTAGCTATTTTTATTTGCTATTTTAAATGACCAGAGAACCTACACATCTGAGCGTTTATATGTAAAGTTGATAGTTATAATTAAACTTCTTAAATTTCTTTGGGGACCATTTTGCTTTGCCTGCACCTTTCTGCTCTGCACATATTTACAAAATGTTTTAAAGCAAAACCTTCTCAAATCTATAATGAAACCGTATCTCAGACGCAGGCAAATGATTGATAATTTTTCTGCAAGGAAGCTTTTAGCAGCAAGAAACACTTGAGACATCTGGTTCCCATCGAGCTTTGTCGACATCTTAGCCTTCATCAACTTTTGAAGAACTTCTCAAAATCCTTGACACCATGATTGCACAAAAGACAAAAGGATTCTCAAATGTAAGAAAATCTGTCTTTATTACTGTATAATATTACCTATGTACATGATTGGAAACTATTCCTGAAAAGACTCTCGTTTGGGTTTAGGAGCTCACTGAGATTATACGCAGCTGACAGGTTTCAGTATCTTTCCTCATAGTAATACATATGAATGCGAGCTCGTATCTGGCCTTTGCACTTTAATAACTATGTGGCATTTCAGGTATCGTAGCTACAGAGGTCTCCTGAATTAGATTCCTAATTGGAGCAGACCTAAATTCATAGATATTATTACAACCCTGACTGTGCTCACTCCTCCAAAACCCACCAGCAGCAGAAACTTTGTCAGGAAGCTATAAATATATGTACATACACTTTCAGCAGGAGAGCTGAAACCAAAGACAGAATAGAAAAAAAATACCACTGTTTAACAGTACAGAAATCAAATCGAGGTAAAACATGAGAATTGTCTCATCTGTACCTAAAAACCCAACATTTTCATCATTTATAGCCATTGCTCAGTTTCAGGCTCGGCAGAGCGCTGACAGTAGTGTGGACTGTCGTAGCAGATTCGTTTCTACAGTAGTGCAGTCTTCAGTAGTGTATGATCCAGTATAAACGTGTCGTCTTTTTTTTTTTTTTTTTTTTTTGCTTTTCCAAAAACAACAAACGAATCATAAAACATAAAAAACAACCAAAACAACCTACTCTCCACAAATTAGATTTTTGGCTTTCACATACATGACAGTGAGGTTTGAAAGAGCAATTTCATGCCAAGTTAGCTTTAAATTGAAAGGAAATAAAATGCTTTACTGAACATGTAATGATGCTGTTTATCCTTTAACATTACTATGCAGCCTATTGGTTTCGTAAGTATCTGTGCACCTATCATTAAGACCAAGTAACTAGACTTAGAATTCTGGTACACAGAGCACTACAACTCTGTCCCCTACACACAGAGAGAGAAAGAGAGATCAGTAGTACCTTGGAGTATACACTCATCCAAAAAAAAAAAAAAAACCTACAAGAACAAAACTGTCTATAGGATTAAAAACTGACATCAAAAAATCATACATTATACAAACTATTTACACCTTGCATATCAAGAAGAGTACGAGAGAGTGAGCAAGAACAGGGCAGTAGTACTGTGCGATTATAGAAAAGGAACTCAGGTTGTCTACGGTACAGTAGTCAAAAATACAGTGTAAAATAGCGGAGGCCACTCCTCACTTCAGTTTCAGCAGGTCTAAACGCACACTGCACACCAGTGTTTCAACAGACTAACAGCTTATCAAGTCTCGGTTTATCAGTCCAACCAGTGGGTTCCCTGTGTATGTTTACCATGTTAAAAGCTCAGTATCTCCAGTGTTTTCACTGTTGACTGGTAAACACAGTCGTACAAATGAAGACGTTTGAACAACCCCAGGGTGTTGAATCTGTTGAGCTTCTAAGTGAAAATAAATACACTTCCTCTTCTGGGAATGAATGTAATTATGGCATTTTCCTGTCCTTAAGTTTATTTGCTTAGTTTAACATACAGGAAAAACTCAAATTGTGCCTTAACTGACAAGACTCACGAATTCCAATATTTTAAATTAAGCAGATAAAATGTGATTGTACATTACAAGTGTCGTTTCTGTAGAGAATGTGTACTTATTTTCACAAAATCACAATACGTTTTACCAGGGCACCAAAAACCTTTTGCTTGCAGCTAAATGTGCATCAGTATGTTTGTTTGAGGAAAAGCTACAGTGTGGAGCTACTGAAACTAGAGGCTCAAAAAAAATGAAAATATGCCTTTTTTTCCTGACAACCCTCAATCCGGATGCCATGTTTATCATCCACAAGACCCATGACTGCTAGAACAGCTCAAGCCCAAAACACACAGAATCCTCCTCCAACAAAACTTAGCTTAGTATTAAAGCAAAACTCTAAAAGGCTAAAAGGTTTATACACATACACACGCACGCACACGTTAGTGTACCTTTCCAAAAATAAATTCTATGTACATTAGCTTTGCTTATGGAGTACACGAGAGCCTTAATGACCAAGAAGGACAAATGGAGAGTCTGAACCCTAAAATAAAAGCAATGTACCATTCAGTAGTGTGTGTTTCAGGAAAGGAGATGGCGATTATCTATGTTCATGCTCACAAAACATCATACAAGGTCATACATGCAAAGGAGATTGCTTTGCTGACAATTTCAGATGTGGCCGCCCAGACAATGATCGATTGAAAGAAAGAGTTGATGGAGTCTGAAACAGACTAATAATGTCTCACATTATTCAAAAAATAACAACAATATATAGCCACTGTCAAGGGGCTTATTCAAGCCCTAGTATAGACATGTCAGTAGTGCCAGAACATCAAGTTTTACATTTCAGATCGTTAGCAGTTCTTCCTGAACTGACGTGCTTGAATTACCTGCGTAATCTGTCTTCTCTTTAATCTCCTCCTGAAATCTGAGGTTTGTGTAATCTAATATTACAACTGGAGCTCAAGCTCTTGCTAGCACCTGCGTTTCAGTGAGTGCCTGCTAACCTCGAACACGACCACAGAGCGAGAGAGACAGAGGGAGTGCAATAAGCTCTGTACAAACCCACATTCAAATTTCACTTCTTTCCTACACTAGCAACCCATGAATGGCTTCAGAGACATAACTGAGGAGTGTACACAATGGCCCTAGTGGGTCTATGAATAAACGTGATTTAAAAGGTGGCCTGTGGAGTCCGCTGCTGACATTTTTTTTTTTTTTTAAATGTTGGGTAAGGAAATAATCCCATTACACAGTAATCCAATTTGAACCTAGAAGGGTCTATGGATATTAATAGGGGCAGCAGTGGTACCAGTGGATCAGTAGTATCAGATCTGCAGTCTATGGCCATACATAAAAAATACGATTGTGGGAAGTACTGGAGTTGAGTTCAGGAAGGGTCATTGGAGGGGGTGGGGGTGGGGGGGGTGAGTATCATCATTTTCAGTAGTTTTGGCCATGAGGGTGAGGTAGGCCGCGTCACAACTCTGTGGACGGCGTTACATTTTTCAAACTGGCAGGACAGGATGGAGTAGTAGTGTTTGTTTTTGTACACTCTTGTTATAAGCGTTCATGACTTTGCTTGCATCTCAGATTTTGACATCCTCTTCCACGCTGAGTTGAGACAGGGTCTTTTTGATGCGCAGGGCGGTCAGTCGAGCGGCACCGTTCGCGTACCAACACTCCCTCATGATCTTCCCCATTACACGTAATGCCTGAGACAGAGAACAGGAGAGACCACAGTAAGACACACGTGTCAAATGATACACTCTATATTGTATTTGGGAATTGAATAGGGGACCGTGCTCTTAAAAGTCTTAAATCTAAAATCCTTAATAGTTTAATCAGGTCAAGCTGAGTGCACTCTTAGGCAAGTTTTTTCCCCCTTTTTGTTGTTTTATAACAGCATTAAAACTGAAGTATGTTGTGGGCGGCTTTTGTAACTGCATAAAAACTGAGTACATAAAGTATGTTATGCTTTTTGCTTTTACATATGCTAATGAAAAAGCAATGGAGGCAACAGAACCTTAGTCCAAAAAAACAAAAAACAACAAAATAAAAAACCCTTTACACAGAGATACAAAAATATCTGAGACAAACTGGAATTCAAAGAAGACTCCACTCTGGTTTCTGTGATGCATAGAAATTGAAAATTGTTAGGGGAAATGTGGTGATCACTGTGAAATTCAGACGGTGAAATTCAGAGCTGGAGGTCAAGTGGGTTGGCTCCTTCCTTGAGCACCTATACCCCAGTTAGCAACATCATCAAAACTACGGACAGGTGAAGTGAGAAATATTGATTATCTTTCTGCAGAATATTCCCAGTCACAACGCAAAACTATTCAGGAATGGTTTATGGCATTGAGAGATCAAAGTGTTGACTTGGCCTCCGACTCTGATCAAGCATCTGTGTGTTGCACCTTGCTTAGTGCCTGGGATCACAGCACACCTTCAGAGCTCACGTGGAGTCTATGCATTGCAGTGTAAGTTAATATAAGAATATTTTGTGTCATTTTGGAGCATTTCTACTAGTAGTTAGTCACTTAAATTTGCGCAGAAAAATGAAGAACAACAAAAAAGGACATACAAGGTTTTGTTATGACTAATGATATGCAGTTAAGGTATCCAATATTTCTCTGTCTTGTCCCTACAGCTCAGGGATTCTTGTTACAGTGACTCTTTAGGGGAGCATTCAGATTCGCTGTTGCTTTTGTTAGGTTTGCTACTTGCAGTGAAAGAGCTGGGAATCTTCGTTAATACCACACTCATCCTTAATGTGGTAATCCTTGACTTCAGGTTTTTGTTAGCGATTCTGGTTTTGCGAGAATGGACGGTTCTCAAACTGAGTGCCATTAAGTTCAACATAAATTACTATTTCTCAGCTACTCAGCAGTGTTCTCCGGTTATCAGTCCTCAAACTCAACACAAGCCAAAGAATGTGATTTACATGATCTTTGATCACCCAGGAACATTCTTAAACTACATAATTCTAGCGAGTCAGAGACGCAGAGACTGAAAGATGCATACACACTGGGCCTTGTGTGAACTTGCCTCTCTTGACTTGACTTAACTCCTTTTTTTGGTAAAAGTGGTAATAGTGGAATTACCTTTGCCAACCATGTAATATTTCATACTTCATGCACTTCAGCGATAACTTCACCATTGTAGCAGCTCACCATATGAACTTCGGTAACAGCACGAAGATAAGTTAGATCCAGTTGGCAAAATGCCATATGCAATTTGTGTGTGTGTGTGTGTGTGTGTGTGTGTGTGTGCGTGTACCTCATAGCTCTGCCACCAGTTGGGCACATTTGGTCGTAATCTCTGGTCACACACCACCTTTCTCATCTCTTCTATAGATGGGTCTGAGGGCACCAGGTCATAGTAAGGGAGCTGATACTCTTCATGAATACCTGAAGACACAGAGACATGATGATTCAATGATAAGAACTAGCCCACATTCTTATACAGCAAACTCATCAACAGTGGATTCATCTTCTAAATACCTGAATAGTGTGCATGCATTTTTATAGAGAAGAAACTATTTATGCAATAGTTAAATAAAGACAGCCAAAACAATTTTTATGTTTATAAATGTTGGGGGTTTTTTTCGCTAAAATGAGCACATTTTGTTTTTTATATTATAATGAACTGTTTTCAATTTAACATTTCAGTACTGATGCAGCTGAATCATCATCTTCAGATCTCAGTGTACTGGTAATGCTTTTTTGCCCTCCCACTGAACATTACAATTCCAAACGAAACCCACATCTTTTAGCTCAGTCTGGAATACAACAGCTCTCTCAAAAATATAAGATCTACGTAGATTTACATTTTGATTCCCGAGGGCAACCGAAGTAAAAGAAGTATCAGCATAGTTTTTTCTCTAGTAGATGTGAGGGTTGTTAATCACCACAAAGGTTAGTTTGCGTTCTCCAATACATTATCAGTACGTCACAAAATCTAAAATATTTGGCATTTTAAATATAACTAGAGAAATGATTTATCAGAATTGTTCAGTCGGTCATGTTTTATGTCATTTTTTTACTGTATTCTTTATACTACTCATTTGCCAAAAGCGGTGTCCTGTTAGAAGATCTGGTTCATACCTCCTGCATTACAGCGACGTGCAATCTCCCAATACACCAGTCCCAGCGCATAGATATCAGCACATTTAAAAGAATCAAAGTGCCGCATGTTAATACTCTCATCCAACACTTCTGGTGCCATGTACCTGAAAACACACACGAAAACACAGACCTCTTCAGACACAAAGAAAAGCAACTTGTTGTGGCAGACATGAAACAGGTACTTCTGCACCTAGGACGGTGGTGGTATTTGACTTCAAGTGACTGTGACCGACTGTTTGAATGTGTAAGCATGTGTGTGTGTGTGTGTGTGTGTGTATCTACCTCTTTGTGCCAACGCGCTGGTTGGGGGCGATGTCGATGGTATCTGTGACAGACTCATGCCGCACTGCTAGGCCAAGATCAGCAATGGCACATGTGAGGTTCTTCTTTACCAGAATGTTCTTAGATTTCAGATCACGATGTGCAATACCAGGCTTACCTAATTGAAAAAGACAGATAAAAAACACCCACACACAGACGTCAAACTAAAGTATAACCGACCATTTCAGAAACCTCAAAAAGGGAAAAAAAAGAAAAAAAGAAATACTGTGAGTATTCAGCTCATTTACAGTCTTTGACAGAAATTCTGTGAAAAATGCCTTTCCAAGTAGAAGAAGCGATATTTTATAACTCAAATTTGAAGAGAAGTGTTTTGTTTTTAAACAAATGTAGAAATGGGGGGTAAAGCTATAGACTACAACCTTTTGATACAGAGAAAGAAGAAACTTTCCTTATAAAAAGATACATTTTGGAACCATGTCGTCACAGATATTAAATTATTGCTTTTAAATAGCAGAGCTAAACAGAAATAGCAACTCTAGACTTCTCTCACTCTCTAACACACACATACCCTGAGTGCCCAATATCTCCATATGTAGGTGTGCCAGACCGCTGGCTGCAGACAATGCCAGTTTGATCATGCCCTCGATGGTGACAGAGTATCTGTTCAGGTAGTCAAACAGTGAGCCATGCTCATGATAATCAGAGACCAGCCATAATTGTGTCCAAGTGCCATTATCTGTAACACAGAGTAAGAACATTAAATCAACAAGCGTGTTATCCATGTACAAAACCCGTCTGTTGTTTGAAGCACTACAGAAGCACATCGTTTGTTCTTTGCTTACCTTTATTGTCCGCAGCAATGAAGCCCAGTATGTTCTCATGTCGAAGCATGATAGTTTGGTAGATCTCGGCCTCACGGAACCAGGAGCGCTCCTCCCTTGAGGAGAAAATCTTCACCGCAACATCTCCGCCTCTCCACTTCCCTCTCCATACCTCGCCAAAACGACCCTTACCAATGATCTCTTGCAACACAATGGTCCGTGCCACCGTCCTCTGCACAAATAGGGGCAGGCCTGCAGAGAGAGAGAGTACAGAGCTTAAGTCAATGTGAATCAGAACACAAAAACTTTGTTTCCCCACCCACTGGGGACCACAAAAAGCCACAATGATTTCAAAATTAACACTTGTTGTTAATGGTCATTTTCATGGAGAAATCAAGAGTGTTGTCCAATTTCATTAGGGGGGGCTAATAATTTTGGCTTCAACTCTATGTCTAAAGCCTATGTAAAAACAACTATATTCATCACAAACTTTGATTTTATGACCACAGCCCATAAAAGTTTCATATTATAGTGCCAAAACAGGCACATTTTTATCTTTTCTAGACAGTTCCAGAAAGCACTAGAAAATTCTGGACAATTCTAAAAACCTCTGGACAGTCCTCACAGTTCCACAAAATTCTGGAAGTTAACTTAGCATTGAAAGTGAATCGATTTATGCTCTGTTGAAGGCTTCCAATGCACATTATAAATAAAATGTATTATTATTATTATTTATTACTGAACCTGGACACATTTCAAAATGTCAATGTCCTGACCACAGACGCAATGTTTGTTGTGGAACAACAGCCATTTTATACTTATTTTAGGTATAATTTATTTATTTACAATAAAGATTGAATGCATATATTGCTATTTATTATTATTAGAATAACTAACATTCAGTTCAACAATCAGTTAAACTGCCACCCACAGCTACAGCTACAGATTTTAAACCCTAGTTTCAAATGAAAAAGTACAACACTGCAGCTATTCATGTTCGGAACTGCTCCAAGTACATTAAGTCCAGTGAGAGAGCGCTCCAAAAAGCACTGTGCCCAGTGTAGACAACACAAATTACATCACAGAAAGCTTTCTTTGTACTCAGCTGAACAAAACCTCTGTGTCAGTGTGCTATAATTAGTTCCCTCCTGTAAGGCTTTTATTTGCTGTAATGCTGACCTGATCCAGATCCTGATGTGGACAGGTCATAGATGAGGTCCTGCAGCGTTTTGTCCTTGGCCAGGTACAGGTGTTCAGTGCTGGGGTCCTCGACCTCTAGCCTCTGCCTGTGACCGTAGGCCCTCTGGTGATGTTGGAAAAGGAAAAGTCCCAGCAGCACCAACACACACAACACAAATACTGGTCCTGCCACCACCGCAGCTAGCTCCATCGGGCCCCAGCCCCCCATTAGACTTGTAGCATCTGGACGCACGGTCACTGAAAAAAAATGAAAGCAGATGGATTAGGGAGCAGAAAACCTTAGCCATTAGTTTCCATGGCACATGTAAAGATGTTGAGTGCTACATGAATTACAAAGTATAAATTACACTGGTTTATAAGGTGAGGGGTGTAAACCAGTGTAAGCTAAAGTGATTCTGAAGTAGTCTGTATATACCTTAAATTCAGTTTCTTTCTAACTTTGCCCTGGTGTTTCATTTTGTCCAGTCTATTTTGGTGTTTTGCCTGCTCTAACACTCAGATCAGCAAGGGACCAGCGGTCAGAGATTCCATCCCCTCGTGGAATGGAGCACCACTCCAGACTCTTCTCCTTCATTGTTCCTCAATGGTGGAATGAGCTGCCCAGTGACACAAGATCAGCGGAGTCTCTCTCGGTATTAAGAAAGCATCTCAAGACTCAACTGTTCTGCACCCACCTAGGCACATAAGCCTAGTAGTCACATATGAACTACTGCTACCTGATAACTGACCAGACGTCACCCAGAGAATAATGTTACACTTAGTTTTACTGTAGCATTTGTGGTTAACTGGTTATATTGTAGTAGTTTTTGGAAGCACCTAGCAAATGTATTTATTATACTAAATGCTCTTGGTGGTTAGTGTAAGCACTTGGCATATGTATTTTGTAGTAGTTGTTCTCTATAGTTGTTGTAAGCACTTGGCATATGTATGTATTATAGTAGTTGCTGTCTGTTATTTATTTTACAGTTACGAGAAATGCATTGCACCATCACCATGTAGCACCATCTTCAGTGTTGCCCTATGCAGCGCTAATGCTTGATTGTTTCCTCGGTCCTGGAAGTCGCTTTGGATGAAAGCGTCAGCCAAATATATATAATGTGAATATAAATGAATCAGCTTATTAACAAGCAATTTTAAGCGGGTGTGATGGAGTATGGAAAATGCTAAAGTTTACAGAGCATGGCTAGGGGTGGGGATGGGAATGGGCACGGTATTTAAAATAGATTAACTCAGAAGTACAGAGTATTTGAATTAAGCATATGTAGGTTGGAACTCTGGAACACCAATGATGGTCTAACAGGGCCAAAACATTTGCTGTTGTTGCATTGGGCACTTCTGCTATTAGCTCACTCACTACAGGGGGGTCACAAGACCCAACTGACTACGCCACATGGCCTTGTAAAATGTTGCGGTGCCCATTTATAAATCACAAGGAAAGATTCACAACAGACAACACAGTGTCTCAGCATCTTCCCTTTTACTTTCCACAGTGCAGCTGCACAGATGCTGGTCTCAATATGTGGCTAGGTGAACATACACAAGTACTTAACAGCAGAGATAAACACCCATGAGCCACAAAGCAGCCAGATTCATGTTAAAATACCCATGTTTTTTGAGCTTTTAATGCACCAATTTCTATTGCATATTAGATGGCAAGACAGAGGTCATTAGTTCAGTTAGAAACGTATACAGTCAAACTGATTACGGATTTTAATATTTGTCGGTTTAAAAATTAAAATTACATTTTGCAGTTAACTCCTCATTCTGTAAACGTGTGTTATCTACAGCACTTAAAATAAAAATGTTAAAAACTAAATAATACAATTGGCAGGTTTTGGTCTCACATGAATTCTCACATCTAGGTGTGTGCATAAGCTGAACAGAGAGGAGCCTTGAGAGAGACAACCATTTGTTTTGGATACATTTAATTTGTCTTTTTCCACATCAGCACTACAAGAGAGGTTTAAACTCTGCCTGGTTAAAGAGATTTCCTTGGTCAGAAAATTCATTTTTAAAGCTGTGTTTTTTAAAGCAATGTCCCCCCCATAATTTAGAGCCTAGAAACGCCACTGCTTAAATATCTGTATCATTTTGGTATGGTATATCTTTGGGTAAGTTTGTGTTTCCTGTGCATGCAGGTGATGGTAGCCTAGTGGTTAGGCTCTTGTGAACAGAAGGTCACAGGTTCAAGACCCAACCTGGGTACTACTGAGGTACCCTTAAGCAAGATCCCACTACACTGCTCCCCAGGTGCTACTGATAGCTGCACGCTGCTCCATGTGTGATTGGTTAAACGCAGAGGTGACATTTGTTTGTGGTGCACTGTGTTTGAGATTGAGGGTGTTCATAATGACAAATAAGTCACTTTCACTTCACGCATGGGGTGCAGATTCTTTCACCTTTTCAACACTAAGGAGATGACTCCTCTGAGCAAAGTGAACATACTCAGTAGGTACAGTGTCATTTTGATCATTTTCTTACCCGTGGAATAAAGAAAAAATGTCATTTTCAAGAAATCTGATTGACTGTGATGTGGATCCACAGAGAATGTCAGGACACACGCAGGTGCCATTGCATGTTTTGCATCTCCACGTGTTTAGTGAAATGGGGACAAGATGGCAGATTTGTTCAGGGTACGTCGTGCGACGCTGAGTAACAGTTGTCTGTCAGGCGGTAGTTTCTTACTGATTTCTGTAAAGGTTTAGTGCTTTAAAACACACACATTCAGAAGCAGAATGACCTACATCACACCTCAACAAGATTGCTGGACTACAGCTCAAGATGGAACCACATAGTGTGTCGGACGCTCACCAGAGGGCACTTTGAGGTCGAGGCTGTTACAGAAGTCCGTGTAGCAGCAGTGGATGTTGAGCAGGCCTTCAGCACTCAGACAGAAAAAGGGCTGGCCAGGAGGGACCAGCTTCTCTTTATCAATGCAGATTCGCACGTGCTGCTCCTCGCCATCAATGAAGGATGTGGAGGCCATGCAGGCACCCGTCGTCTCACAGCGGTAGCCGTTCTTCTCACACTGAGCTGTGGTGCAGTTACACAACAGAGCTAGACAGATACACAGAGAGAGAGAGAGAAAGAAAGAGGGAGACCTGTGAAAATATGCACTGTGGTCTGAATTCTCTACATGAAACAGAGAGCACAGACTCCAGCATACTGTTGCATCACTCTTTTGTGAAGTGTAAGGCCATTCATATAGAGCTCTACAGAAACAAAGAAATGCAGGAGATCACATACATGTCTTAACTATTGTCATGCTAGTGATACACTAAGACTTGTCTAATCTGGAATGTAACCTGAGCTTTGTTTGTGCTAACACCCCCTCCCCAGTCATTATTCTAAAAAAGATGCTCCATGCCACCTCTATTGTTGGATGCACTGTGACAGGTTGTGTGCACACATTCAAAATGGAAATCAGACTTGTCTGCAAACACTTATTTGTGATTTGGTCCAACAAAGTAACAATAAAAGGTCACTAAAGTGTAAAGAATACAGTCACATGCAAAAGCCAAGGACCCTTGTCAAATTACAAGTTTTGTTGATATAGGAAAGATAAATAGAAGGTGCATATCCTCTACAAAGAACACATCTGTACAGTTTAATGCACAGCATTTAACATACTGTAAAAAAAATAAAACCTTAAAATGTACCCTGTGCAAAAGTGATGGCACAGTTAATATATAATGTTTTATATTTTTGTATATAATATATAATGTATAAAGTATGGAATGTACTTTTTCCAGATAAATTTGGCAAATAAAAAAAATATTGTGCAACACAAGTTGCAGAAAAAATGCATTATTTACATTTCCTCCCAGTAGAGGATTTTACTTATTTAACAAAATCTTTTGCATACAACTCCATTCCCATTGATCCTGTTTGCTCTGAATAGCCGTTTATGTCATAACAAAAAAAATGCCCAAAAAAAGCCACATTACTGAAGGACGAGAGTAAATTAAAATGCAGATGTTTTCTTGCCTCAGCACTAAAATGTTAATAGAGGGGCAGTTATAGAACTATTCATTCATACAGACAGTAGATCAACATGTCTGTGCTGAGCCAAGTAGCCATGTCTGAAATTTGCAGATGTAAACAAAGAATGCTTATAGATTTGGAATTCTAGACAAAGAACAGTATAGAGAAATATGGGCCAGGAAGATTGGGGGTTTGCAGACACAGTAACCTGGTAAGTAAGCACATGATTTAATAATGGCTGAGCCAGACTTCTTTTATAAACTAGCCCAGACAGTATGTTGTGCCTCCTGCCCCCGGTGAAGATGTCTAGAGTCAAATCTGGAGATAAATGTTGAAGATCAAAGCCATGTCTGTGAGAAAATGTTGCAGTTTAGACAATTTTGTTTTTATGAGCAGAGAGGGCACCAAAAAAGTGATTATTTTCTTGGAGGTAATGAAGTATAATTAACTTATACAGGCTGCATATGTGTTGGAAATGAGAGAGAGAGAGTGAGAGAGAGTGATAGAGAGCGAGAGAGAGCGCGAGAGAAAAGAGAGAGAGAGAGAAAGAGAGAGAGACAGAGAGCGAGCGAGCGATTTAAAAAACAAACTGATAAGGATCGTCTGGAAGTTCCATTACAAACAGACGACTCTAACACAACGTCCTCTCAACTGAGGTGCCATTAGATCTTACGTCTTGATTTTGAGGATGACTGCATTTTAGACGTGAACTTTCGTTAAATTATGAAGGTAGCATGAAACTTGGTGGTGAAGTGGTGAAAAATACTCTAGATCTAGACCACTGTCGTCACAGGTGTCCATTCACACTTACCACCACTGTTTCTGTTCATGCTTCAAAGTGTTTAGGTGATATAATAACTCTCAAAAGCATGTCAGCAAATTCTGTAATTCAGTGTAAACTATTTCTGCAAGTGCTGCTCTGTGATGTAGGGCCCAAGGAAGGCGCCTGGAAAGGATTGTCGACTTTAGAGTAAACTCCTTTCAGCCGATGATTGCAAGCGTAATTATTAAGAAAGGACAGAAATTATGAAAGAACTGAGTACGTAGAGTCTCCTTGTGGGCTCATTTTCAACTATTACAGACTGTAAACTAATCCATATTACAGAGTGGAGTACATGCTAACTATAGCTGCAACCATAAAGATATTTTACATTTCATATTTTAGTTTTAACTAGAAGTTCACTCCGTGGAGGCTAAACAAGCAGATGACTCATCTTAACATTTCTCCAGTACTGTGTTAGTTGTGGCAGCAAGACGGTCATTTGCTCTTTAATGAATGTCACACTGGCATTTTACACTCAAACGAAAACTCATGCACCTGTGTAATCTGGACACAAGTGGACAGTGCTAAATATAGGTGTGAATGTACCCAAGATGCACTTAGAACTGATTGCACAGACCACATCTGGGGGTGGTCTGGGCGGCATGTGGCCACACTCAACTGGCGCCCTCTGCATAAGTGGATGAACTCCGCTGGTAACATTTATCCGTGATTCTCCCCACAGCAAAAATAATGATAATATATCCCTGAGGAAGCCCATGTTCTGTGTCATATCAAGGTCATTATTTGCCTGGACAGTGCCAAGGAATGGAACCAGGCTATTTCCTTGTAGCCCAAAGAAGCTACCTTTGCCCATTTGCTTGCCTTGATTTCTGTAGCTCCAGGCCTTGCTAAATACACTGGTAGAGCAGACAAGCATGTGGACTACCAGATTGATAAGAACGATGCTTTATTCAACTATTCGGACATGGCTCCAGTTCTTACTGCTGGGATTTCTTCTTCTATTAAATTCTAGCAGACTGAGCATGGGAATTGCTACCTCCCACTACTTAAAAAGGAAACTGGTCTTTGCAAAACAGAAGCGATGAAAAATGTTCGCTGTCCACTTGTGAACTGATCACCCAGGACACATGTTGTGAGAAGGGCCTTACTTTCAATATATATTCTGCTTTAGTAGGTGGCAATTTTTGTTTATGAATGTAAAATGTCAGTTTGACATTTATTAAAGAGCAAATGACAAAACTGCTGCCATGTCTAAAACGAAGTACTGGAAAAATACTAGAATGAGTCATGTCGAATGAAGCAACTGGCTGTTTAGCACAAGAAGTGACGTCTAATTATGTTACGACATTTTGGTCCTGGTGTAGTGGCAACATTCAAAAAGTGCAAGTGTGTTTATCTACCTCACATCATTTACATAATAAACCTTCAAACACAGATTAGCCAAAATCAAAATGAACCAAACTGCACATTGAATCAAAAATCAGCTGACAATCTTGACTAATTCCCATTAATGTGAACAGACTGAAAAAAGCTGGCGTAGGCTTAGGTAGACCTAAAGCCAAGTACATTCTTAAAGGGCAAATTAAGTCAGAAATAGTGGTAAATTATGTCATGGTGCACAACTAACGGTATCAGTGGTACCATCTGCATGTACAGGAGCTTTGGTCTATTTTCAGACATGTATATTTGCATTACAACCAAAAACTTCTCCACTACTAAGTTTTCTCACAGTTCTTCAACGCTTAACACAAAGATGACCACAATCGGAGACTAAACAGTACGGCACAAATCATAAAAAACAAATCATAACCCACAGCCATACCACATGCGAGTCAAATTTGTGTGGCTGAAAAAGCCAGTTCGCCTGAATGGTAAAGTTTGCAGAAATGGAACAACAGTATCGGTTACTATTGAGCTCATAAAGTTGAGCTCATCCTGGTAAACTTTAACACCTGAACTACATGTTGCCTTCTAGAGAACAGCAGCTCATGATCGGCCCTGACTGACTGCCTGCTCATGCTCCACCCTGTTGAAAAAAAACGGAGGAGACGGTCCGGTGTGGCGGCTTTAAACTAATCACAGAGAACCAGCAGACAACAATCACTATATATATATAGTGGCTGTATAAGCTGCAAAGTAACAAGTGCCTGATTGAACAGAAGTCTATAAAGCATTTCATTCTTTTATTTTTACTAATTACATTTGTCCTTCATTTTGTCCATTCAAAATTTGACTGTACGAAGCTGTCGAACTAATACAGCGCCTCACCCAAGTGGCCACAATCATACGAACACACTCCACTCCCTATGGCCCTGATGGCTTCCTGCCGCTGTTGGGGTTGAGACATGCAGGCACTTGCACTCAGTGTGTTTAATAACTGCAGCTTTTCATTTTCATATTCAAAGGATATGGAGAGACTTTGGCATTTCCCTACACGCACAACCATACTCATGCTTTCTCCCCCACACACCCCACCCCACCCCACCCCACAACACCCCCTCCACACACTCCTGTCAGTACGGCCCTCAGGCCTGTCTGGTGTAACAAACAGTGTAACGATTGGTGTGTAGAAAGAGAATGGGAGAAGGGGGTGTCTGGGAAGAAGGAAAGACAAACCACATTAATCACAGTTAGCGCGCTCATGTACACACAAAACAAGCACTGTAAATACATTGGGAACACTGGGAAACACAGAGGACCCAGTGAGGGGAGAAAAAAAAAAAGAGAAGCTCGTAGAAACTGAAGTTTTATTCCCCAGGTTTTAATTCTGTTCCACCTAAACAGTGCAGCAGTTTCAGCACTGCCATCAGGCCTCCAAGCGTGCTCCTCCTCAGTTGCGGTCAGGGCACCTCCAAGTGTGTTAAGCTGTCCAACGAGGTTGTTTTAGGGGCAGATCAAAAAGATGCAGTGGATGGCTTCCCATGACTCTTAGGAAGCACATGCTAGCCTTCACCCTCACAACGCTGGTGGATTAATGTGATGAGTCCTAGACAGTGGTAGGTGGTATAAGAAAAAGAATAACGATGCCTGAAAGCGAGAGCTTGGCAATATGACCATCGACATTGTGATATATGATGTGTCAATATGCTTCTCTCATCATATTGTGAAGAGAGCATTATTGGTCTTGTTTAACTGGGTTTAGTGCAGAGTAGTGAACGACACATACTATAATGTAAATGATGCAGCCTTTCAGATGGAATAGGAAGTTAGTATAAGGAGCTGGCAGATTGCTTCAGCATCATCCAGCAGACACCACAAGTACACAGACAAGTTATTATTAGTACAAGGAATGTGTGCAACCTAACTGACTAGTTCATGTATGAAGGTATATTAGGCCTACAGCTCTGTCTACTATGGCCTTCCATCAATCCTCTATAGGAAGGGCTTTAAGAAGGTAGACTAGTGATAAATGGTTAACTCCAAAATGGGCCAACTGGATGAATATTTAAATAAGCTTTCGACCTCAACCTGTGTCTACAACTTGCTCTCATACACACACACACGCACCAACATTATTCTTTGCTCAGCCCTGTCAACAATGTTTAAAGGTTACAAAAAGAGGGAGGAGGTGATGAATTACCTGCCATTGTCGACAAAGTTATATTCACCAGCAGCACAAAACACACTACACATAGCCACGTTCACTCTAACATTAGCCTTTTTGAGACAATACAGAAAGATGCAACCGGTCTGGCATTGTGTGTGCCTGTGTGTGTGTGCGTGCGCATCTGAAGTAGACTTGTTCAGCTGTGTGGGAGGGAATGTTTTCATATGTACCGGCATGCCTTCGTCCCTCACTTTCTCCCACTCTCTCAGAGAAATCAAGTATTGTATTAACACAGCACATCACGTTCAACTTTCACTCCTTTCACTTGCAAGATCTCAAGTCTTTCAGGCATCGTATAAATTTGCTACTTCTCTACAAAAACAAAGTGACCATCCCCAGACATATCTTTCACAGGAAGTGTACAGGTGTTTTTCTCACAGTCGCCCCTGCCTACACGCCTCTCTCTCTCACTCATTTAGCTATTACACAATGTCATTTACAACAAGGTGGAATGCAGCCATGACTTATCAACACCGTCTGGACCTCACTGTGACGTAACAAACGATGACAGACTTTGTATTCAGGATGGTGGCCACGTGACACCCTATTAGAGTTTCAGCTACATGTAACAGACTGAAACTGCATCACATACAGTTTCTCAGGTAGGCTTGATACAACCAGTGACGGTTACTTGAGCAGCTGATAGACAAGGTAGAATCCAGCAATGACCCAAGGTTATGCACATTAGATTATTGCTGGATTCTACTTCTAGGTAGAAGGTTGTCTACCTAGGTAGGGATGATCCGATCAGATCCGGATATCGCATATCAGTCTGATACTGGCTCAGATGACTGGATCTGGTATTGGTAACAATGAACCAAACCGTGGGGCCGGTCTATTCTTTTCAATTCTGTTATTCTATCTTTGTGTGCATGTGCATACTAACTGTAATACTTGGTCATTTTTAAGTTTGTTTTCAGTTGGTTAATAGGTTTATATTTATTTGTGACATTTAATTTTACAAAGTTAGGAAAGCAATGTTTAAGTCAAGCCTGATGTCAAGCCCAGGTATCGTTTCCATCTTGGGGCAGAAAAAGAAAGATTGGTGCATAGCTAGTGTACAGGGTGGGTGGCACAAAACCACTTGCAATGCTTAAATAGAAACCGCTTCCAATACATATATTAAAACCTTACACTTCAGATCAAGTGTTTTTGGCCAATTCCAATATCCATCAATAAACACTATTCAGAAAACCCAAAAAACAATCAAAACAATAAATGTGTGCTGGTGAACAGATCAGCCCTATTTAAAGTAATACCCAAAACTTTACAATCCAAACAGTAAAAACATCTTACACTAAACCACAACACAATAATGTGAGGTGTACAAAAGCCTCTGGTGAGAGAGGATTATTGTGCTGTAATGTTCCCATTATTGCAGCATGTTGCTGTTCTATTATCTTCAGCATACTTCAGCTTTGTGTTCAGCTTTGCACTCCATTACTCAGATTAACCCATAATACACAATCTATGTTTACATTGGTATGATAAGACAACAGAAACACTGCGTCTACCACTGCTTTGCTATCTGTTATTCAGAAGTATTCTAATCTGTAACATTACGGTAAAGTTAAAGCAGGAACATGGAGGGCTGAGAATGTATATTAGCATGAAGTATATGCTGAAAACGACAAGCTTACAAGACTCTTTTCTCTTACAATCTAATCCATCAGAAAGTGGGTGGAGGGGAGACTATGAAGCACTATGCAATAGTGCTTTCAGTATATATGGCCAACATGTCATGACAGAGGGAGAAAAGGGAGGCGGTGCAGGGGAAGAGCATGACCCGGTCAGACCAGACACCAATTACTGACCGGATGTATCAGATGTTCAAATCTGCTGGGTAGACCAGTAAGAGACAGGGAATGAAAAAGGTGAGAAAAAGTGGGGGAGAGTTATAGACAATATATATGTGTATTCATGTGTTCATATATAATATGTCTGTATATATGCCACTTGATTTTTATGCCAATTCATACAGTTTTATGTGATGCATTTGTAAGTTATTACTATTATTTTTAAAATATATGTAGGTGTATAATGCATATGCCTGCATGTGTATTTATATATACACACAATATTTGTTATCAACTTGCAGTAGTTGTTAATTTCCGTTTATGTCAATCAAGCGAATTTGAATTTAGATTAAATTACATGAGAAAGAAAGGAGAGAAGAAGAATGCAAAGGGTTCTGTTTGGGTTACTGTCGAACTGCACAAGTCCTGCCCAGTTGACTGTCTTTTTTCTCTCCTTCTACGTAGATTCTTCACCGCAGCGTGTGCTCACCAGCCGAACTCAGTGACACAGACCTTGCCATGGCTAGGGCTCTGATGTTATTAGCATCCCAAACCGTATCGCCTTTCAGAGGCAAACGCATAGTGAACATGCAGGCCTGCCCTGCTATTCTCAACCTCATTCTGCAGGACAGTGGCCCCTAATTTCAAGTATGTTTAACACGCCTCACGGTTCTTTAGGTTTTAGTTTTGATACGCTGCGAGTAAAACTAAAGTATCTTGTATTTGTGTGAAGGAAGAAGAGCTTCCCTGATCATCCAGGGTGATAAACATGACCCGATGCACATCCTGAAGTGGAGACACGCTACTAAGTGTTTGCAAACGACGGTTTCACTGTGGTGGACATGGATACGGGTACGACCTGTCAAACATTTACAGAAAAATCTAACTTAGTTAATAAAGGGTTGCCAGACTGCCTCGAAATTAATAATGAGGTTTTTTAAAACCTGTTACTCAAAACTACGAAACTTCTGTGAATATTTACTGCCCTCATACACACCCCTTGTAAGCTAGCGAGTCTGAGATTGGCTACTTATTCAAATTTCCTGTTCCACCTTAAATGGTGCACCACATCATGGAGCGCGCAGACACCGAACTATAGCTGTTGCACCATTTAAGGTGGAACGGAAAGTTCTAATAAAACAGATTCAGCTTCGATGCTAGCTTAAAGCTAGCTATACAAAAACCCAAAGTAACTAGCCAAAGATGTTAAGGAACGGTAATGGCGCACATTAGGCTTTAGGTTAATTGTTGGAGAGCTATTTAAGCAAAAGGAGCGTTAACGTTAAGCTAGCCAAGTATCTTAGACAGCTGGGCTCTTTAGCGGCGCTAAGAAAGCTAAGCTAACGAGCTACATTTCGGAGTATCGTCTACCGAGACACTGTATTTTAGAAATTACCCAGCGCCGACTATTACATGTAATAAAGAAAATACAAACAACAAACAATACAGAATAAACACGGCTAAGCAGCAGCTGTAACCAACGCCAGGCTTGCTAGCAAGATAGCAAGCGAGCTACTAAATCCGAGCGCCATGATGATGTTGTTGTAGGAAACGCCAGATTCAGCGCGTTTGCCGCGATGAAATAAATAAATACGGAGCTAAAGTGTAAACAATACACCACTCACCATCACACACTCTGCCACATGCCAGGGCCACCACACACAATATCAGGATTCGCCTTTTGTCCATGGTCACAATAATCCCATCGCATCGCATTTAAACATTTAAGTATGATATTGACAAGGGAGCTCCAACCATCAAACACACACACAACACACTCTGTCCGCCAGCAGACACAGCCAGACCGACTTAAAGGGATGGGCGGGATTTAAAGGGGAGGAATTTTTATGGGCTTTATTTTTGACTGGGGCATAAAAACTGTGTTGTATGAAAGCCTGTTTCCTATGGAAGACCGTTTCCGCCATAAAAAAAGACATTCAATATCTCATAATTATGACTTTCTTCCCCATAATTATGACTTTCTTTCTCTTAGTTATGACTTAGTATATCACAATTATGACTTTCTTACTCGAAATTATGACTTTCTCATAATGATGACTTAGTATATAATAATTATGACGTTCTTTATCTTAATTATGACTTCACATTTCACAATAATGACATCCTTTCCTATTTGGTTGTACATCATAATTACAAGAAAGTCATAATTATTGAGAGATAGATAGATAGATAGATAGATAGATAGATAGATAGATAGATAGATAGATAGATAGATAGATAGATAGA
>JBBPDA010000105.1:20774978-20785606 GCA_037974385.1 Arnoldichthys spilopterus | reverse complement strand
TACAACAATTCTGCAAAGATGAGTGGGCCAAAATTCCTCCAGAGCGCTGTAAAAGACTCATTGCAAGTTATCACAAACGCTTGATTGCAGTTATTGCTGCTAAGGGTGGCCCAACCAGTTATTAGGTTCGGGATTTTTTTTCTCCCTAAATAATAAAAAACATCATTTAAAAACTGCATTTTGTGTTTACTTATCTTTGACCAATAGTTAAAAGTGTTTGATGATCAGAAACATTTTGTGTGACAAACATGCAAAAGAATAAAAAATCAGGAAGGGGGCACATAGTTTTTCACACCACTGTATTATCCAAAAAACAATAAATTTTTTCAGCTTTGGTATTTGGTACATTGTCTTTGTTTTATTTTTTTCAATTCAATTTGGGTTTACATTTTTTACAAATCATTGTATTCTGCTTAACTTACATTTCACACGTATGAACTTTTTTTGTAAACAGGGTTGTAGTACAGGGAAGTGTAGGAAGTTGTGAGAGACAAACTGAATAGACTGTAATTTCCTATCAAAAAACATAACCTGAGCAGCTCACAATATGTTCTGATATAGTCAGATGGTTTGTTTAAAAACTGACAGCAAAGGGGAATATTGCAGATATTGTGTACTGTCAGACACACACACACACACACACACACTCAAATACATGTCATTTTTGAGATAGAATCTCTATTACTACTTCAACAGTAGCCTTCTTTGTTGTAAAACTGTCTGTTTTCTCTGCAAATATGGATGGTAAGGAATGACAGATCATTTTGCCACCACCTCAATCTACAGTAGATTTAAACATGCCACAGCCTCAGTTGCCAGATTTATTCCACGTTTCCAACGAATACTTCACCTAATGGCCACAAAGGGGCGTTTGAGGTCTGATTTCAAAGTAGTTCACAATACTGGGTGTCCCAGTCTTGATTCTGGAGCACCATTGAAGTGCAAATTTTATTACTTTTCCTGCTCTGACACACCCTTAAAGTCATGAAGGGATTGTTAATTAGCTGATGAAGTAACTGCACTCCTGGGAGCGAAAAAAACGTGTAGTGGAGTGGTGCGCAAGCTGCTGAAGTATTTATTACAGTGCACTAATCCTCTGTGCACCCTTCCTCATTCTTGGTGTGGAACTGGGTGATGTTTGCATGTTTCTGGTCACCACCTGGTTAAGAATGATTTCGTCTGAATTTCTGTTGTTTATTTGTTTGCCCTAAATTTTCAGTTCTAGACACCTAGATTCTAATCTGATTTGTGGGGTAATCCTGATTTCTTTCTGCTTCCTGTGTAACCTCACAATGGCTATGCACCAGTGGTGATCCCTAACGTTAATCCCATACAAAATGAAAGCAGGACATTTTAAATCTTCCTCATGATTTTCCTGTGTGTAATGCTGTTTATCTTCATAAATATTTCCTTCATTTAATATCATATTCATTTCAGATCATAGTCTGTTCCCTGGCTCCCATGCATTTTTTTTTTTAGTGCCTGGTAATGCCAGAGTAAAAAGGTGTATGTGTGTGTATGTCTATGTTGCTCACCCAGGCTAAATGAATGGAGTAGTGTTTGGGGCCTCATGAATGCTGTCTTGCAGGCCCGACAGACAGGCCACTTCATTCACACAACTTTAGCTCACCCCACCCCCTCAACCCCCTTTATGCGAGGCATTAGCAGACCCAGCCCCAAACACACTCAGTCACACACACTGAGGGTGAAGTGTAAAATGAGCTGAAGAGACTGTACTCTACTGATTCTGTCACCTCAGTCTGCCTCGTTATTTAAGAGCCCAAACTTTGTGCTCTCCCCTTTCTTTCCTCTTAACTAACCTCTCTCATTAGTGTGTGTGTGTGTGTTTTATCAGGTGTTGTTCTCAATCACTGTGGGAGCTAAGATGTGGGTGGGCTATATATATAACAGTCCTTGGGATGATACACACTGAATCATCTGTTTTATCTTACAGACAAGAATAATAGCCTTGACTATGAGAGAGAGAGAGAGAGAGAGAGAGAGAGAGAGAGAGAGAGAGAGAGAGGTATGGCCATTACATCAAGGGTATTCATAGACAGTTTGTCCCCCCTTGGCTGTAGTAACAGTCTCTGCGCTCCTGCAAAGGCTTTACACAAGGTGTTTGAACATTGGTGTGAGGATGTGATTGCATTTAGCCACAACAGCAGTCGCGAAGTCTGGTACTGATGTTGGATGATTAATTCTGGATCACAAACACAATTCTAACGTATCACAACAGTGCTGGATCTCTCCAGAGAACCACAGTCCAGTGCTTCACCTCTAAACCCCTCTAGCCATGCACTCTGCACTGACCCATGTGCACCTTCCTCTAGTATTAGCAGAAATAAATGTAATAGAAGGGGTGTCTGGATGGTTTTGGACATATAGTGAAACTTGCATTTCCACGTGTTCCAAAAGAAATCACCGAGTTTCCAGCGAAGCATATGTGTGGGGCCCACCAGCCTACTGGCTGTCTAAGATGAAGACCAACCCCCTTTAAGAGCATGCACCGAGGGCAGCCCTTCGGAGGGCAGGCAATCAGTCCTACCCCCCTGTTTCACCGGCTCCGTGTGTTAACAGCACCGCGCGTGGCACAACGCGGGGAAAGGGTGAAGCAGCTGTCGTAACCTCGTCAGAAAACGGTTTTAACTTCTTTTTTAGGCGCAAATATTTACAGGAACAATTGAGCCCATTGAGCAGTTTCCCTCTTTTTGGAGCAGAGCCCGCGCGGGGGAAAGGAGGGAGAGAGAAGTTAACTTTCACCTCGGCTTAACTCTGGAATTCGTGTCCCGGTTCTAAACCCTGGGAAACGTTCGTCATTTTTTGCCCGGATTTGAACCTCTCGGCTGCTCGCGAACTGGATAAGCTGTCGGAGGGCTACCCCCTACCCCCACCACCACTACCTTCAGCCAGCCCCTCGGTTCAGTTCACAGGGCTGTGATTTAGTTTGGAAGGGTGAACGAAAGCTGCGGACCGTGGAGCTCAGCTGCGGCTGCACCGGTGGCGATTCAAGGTGAGTCTGAGCTGTGTTTGCGTATTCGAATCGGTTTAACCTTTGATTACTTTAAAAAAGAGAAAGGCCGTTGACTTTTGAGTAGAGTCCGTCTGTCTGCGGTGCTGTTTGCACAGAAACCGTTTTCGCACTCGCTGCGCTCTCTGCCCGCTAACTTTACTGTTGTCAGTTTCCTGCAAGTGAACGCGTGCACGCTCTGCCTGCCCGTCTGCAGAGGGACCTGCGGCACAGCCAGGCTTTTCTGCTTTTAACAAGAGCCAGCCATCGACTTTTAGAAGTTAACCAACTTTTTATCTGATGAGAGATCACCAATATGTTGATGTCACCAACCTAATAATATTTTGTCCTTCACTGTTAGAAATATTTTAAAACATACACTGGTTTACCAGCGCTGCCTCCGCAACCTGCTCTACAGGATTAAAATGCTGCATTATAGGATATTCTCACGCTTCTGACACGTATAGTCTGTCAATTCAGCATATTGGATGAGTTAACACGTTTTATTAGCGTATTGGACCTACTATTAACACTAGTTTCTTGCCTGTTTTTTTTTTTTAGAGCGATAACCTTGTGTTGGCTACTATAGTTGGAGCCGTTTTACTGCTGGCTCTATTTTAATGACCCAGGTGTGCTGACTTCCGGTGGGCGGGGCCAAAATCATAAAAACCCAACTGCTTTATTGTAATGTTATTTAGTACAAAGAGAAAGATGTGTCTGTCAGGTCACAGACGCCGTTTCCTACCCGGGTGCACATGATAACATGTTTAGTACAGAAGCACTCGACTGTGCAGTGGCTTTTTTTCCTGAAATGTGTAATGGATTTGGAGGGGAAGTTATTATCTAGGGACTGGGAGGAGAAGGGAAAGAAATTAGCATATCACCAAGAGCTCCAGCCTTTGCAAAGTGGGGTGTGTATGTACGTGTGGGTGTACATGTATTTAACTCTTTGTGAGGACCAAATGCACTCATAATGCCAGGAATTACAGGGCAATCTGTAGAAGTGAGGACATTTTGCCGGTCCTCACAAGGAACTGTGCTGTTTTCTCAACAAATTAAACTTTTTGGGGAAAAACTAAAAAGAGCAGAAGTATTGTCTTTTGTTTACTGAGGTTAGGGTTAAGTTTAGCTGTCCGTGTACTATTACTTGAATACATTATGACACAACTCTGTGGAATGTACTTACACAGATAGCAATACCAACATATGTGTGTGTCCTGGAGAATGAGGAGTGCTGTATTTTTTTTGCTATGGGCCTTGATTTGAAATTAGGCCTGTAGGGAGATTTGTAAATGAGGAGACTAGATCAAGAGGAGTGTTAGTTAATGGTGTCTGGGAAAATGCAGCTCATTCTCATGCACTACTGAATGTCCTTACTGAGGGTGTTGCAGCAATACTTTTTTTCCTTACACAATACCATTCCTAAACCTATAACCATCTGGTCCTGGGCTGATATCCTCACGGCTGAAATGAAATGAAATGACAGCTTAACGGCACACAAAAGCCTTCAGCCAGGGAATCCCAGGCTTCCGTCTGATCACTGCTCATTCCTAGGCAAAACTGGGTCATCGCTTCTCACTATTTTCCATACATTCCCTTAGTAATGGCAGAGTAATTGGAAATATGCATGTTCCCTGCTTTATTTTCCCGAAGGAAGGATGAATAAACAGACATTTGCAGTTGTTTATGCTCGGATGAATTTATGAAACTTGAGAAAGTCTGGATGAAATTATTTTACAGATTCTCTGGTATGAATTAACATTGTTTAAGGGGAATATTTGTGTGTATTGAGGTTAATTTTCCCATTCATACACATTGATTGGTATCTGTATTGGTGTTTTTTGCTCTGTTTGTTTGTTTAATGTTTTCTTTTGTTAATATCATAATGCTTTATGTTTATTATACAAATACACTCAAACTCACACATGTAGTAGTACAAAAGCATGGGCACACATAACATGATGTGCCAATAAATAGAGCAACATTTCATTTAGTGTTGATCATTTGGTCTGAAATAGTTCTCTAAACAGACACAACACGAGCTGAACCTTTCAGTGTTGTGTCATTGAGCACTGAGGACTCTGGAGATTTCTTTTATGTACATCAGGTCAATAAACTTGACAATTATGGATGTGTTTGTACCTCTGTATACATGAATGCTTGAAAATAAGAGACCCAAGCAGTGCATATTGGTTCAATAGGCCTGTCATTGCTGTCAGTACCCATTGTATGTTCAGTGACTGACAGTAGTTGATCATTTTTCCAGGCACAAATTTCGTAAATGGTGTCTCTTTATTGGTACACCTGCCCCATTCAAAACAGAAGTGCTTGCATGTTCATTAAGGTCATTTTTTGGTAACTTTCATAATCTGTTTTTCATAATTTTTTTCTTTTTGTGCAGTTGTAACGAAAGAATCACCACAGAAAGGCTCAGTGTGTGTATACATGCATGTGTATATGTGCTTAGCTTTGCATTCATGTTCACTATCATGTTTGTTTGCCTCTGACACCTGGGCAATGTCTGACTCGGAGGGTGGGAAAGTGGTCTTGACTTGTTAAATGACCTTTAACCCCCAGTATAAATGCCGCCATTATATCTTTACCATTTGACCTCTGATGGCTTGACCCGCTCTGTCCTGTGAACTAAATGCAAGCCTATTAGATTGCTGGATTTCAAGGGAGGTGTGGAAACAGAGAAGTCTTTTCACCTTTCAGCTCTGTCCGACATGGAACATGCACACAGGTCTGAATGAGCAAGGCATGGTGTGTTGAGTCCTCTGGAGCAATTAATTTATACTAATTACGCAACACAGTGTATTCAGGCATTTAGAGCTTTGGCTCTGACTACAAATACACTTAAATCAAGTGGCTTTTCTGCATTTTTTTTAGTTAAATCAGCATCTTTAACCATTGATGTAGGTTATAGGCACAACTGTGTTTAAGAACAACCCTGTGTTTGTCAGGAATGTGGATAGAATAAACTGTTTTTACACCTGTTGCTCTAAATACACACAAGTATCTAATTACTGACATCTGTTATCAGATGTAGCACCAGCTTTTAACACCAGCAGAGTGTCGGTGAAGTGGTGACTGCTTGCTGAGGACTGGAATGAGGCCCTCTTTGCTCTCGGGCCAGCTGACGCTTGTGTGAATCTGAACACCTTATCTTTGAGGACATGCCATGAGAAAGGATGTTCAGGGAGGAGGGACTGCTTTGGAGTTTAAGTGTCAGTATAACTCTTGGAAACCAGATGCTGCTTTAGGATTAGACTCTACTCAACATGAGCTTAAGATTCGTATTAAAGCACTCACACAGAGTTTCTCACTCAGTTTCAGTGTGCACAGTGACTAGACTCCGTGTGTACACAGTAAACCTTACGATGTAAAACTGGTGCTGTGTTTGAAATGGTGGAAAATTAGGAGCAGGGGTGGGTTCTCAGTTAAAGTACCAGTAATATAAAGAACATTTATTTATTTTTCCACAAAAATGTTCTACTAGAGTCAAGTAGCTATGGTTGTTGGGTGGTCAGCAGAATGAAATGGTTAAACTGCTGTTATCAGATACAACAATATGCATTGAAAATTTAACCAGTGAGGTTGTGTTCAGAACTAGCTGTTGTATGACAAACAATTTCATGGACCAGCCCTTATAGTATACAGTCAGAATCATACACTGACCTGACAGAGATTTACTCATCACTCTGTGACATTAGTCACAATCCAGTGAATTGGACCCAGTGTGTTCTGGGTATTTTTGTCAACTAGGTTAGTGGTTTTCAAACTCATTCTTAGAGACCCCCAGCTGATCAAGATTTTTGCTCCAACCCTATATAATAAAAGAGCAAAAAAATCTAAACATTATGGGGGTTCCTGAGGACCACTGCATTAGGGTAGCTGTGACTGAATAAACAGGAGTAAAACTAAATAGAAGTAAAAACCGATACAGAAAAAAAAAAAAACAGTAGTTGCTTGAGCAAGGCTACAATTGGCTCGTTGGTTGACTAAATAGGTTACATTTATTCCACTGCTTTTAATCTACAAACTTGTCTTTGTCTTTGAATGTTTACTGGATTCACCGTGTCCAGTAAATGTGAAGAAGTGTATTTGGTAACACGTTTCTCCACACAAAGTTTAAGTGGTTGAAGTAATTCAGTTTTTTTAAGCATGCATAATTGTGTATGAGTAGGCTGAGTATGAAATGAGCAAGATGAGCAAAGATGGATGGTTTCATGTATTTTGAACAGGTAACTGTAATTATTGATTGTATTTTTATACGTTCAAAATGTCTGCATAGTTCAGTTGTTGATGCAGGTATTTTGAGAGAGCTGGTGTGAAATGGTACATTGTGGAGAAATGTACAAACTCTTTTCTTTACAGTGGTGATGATGATGACCAAAATGACCAGAGAACCCAGTCTTGTCTTCATATGTAATGTCAATAATGGTTGACTAGTGGAAGAAATGAAATAAGTTGACTTTGAATGCTATTTTACCTTATGCCGTTTATGGACCGCCCCTACCATTAATAGAAAACGTAAGATGAAAAATACTGTTTCTGAAAAATAGCTGTAATTTTTTCATGTACGATCTCTCTGTGAGGGAGGCATTGAATCCAACCCAACTTATACATTGGGTTACCATCACTACCACTGTGAACAATGTTTTCTCTAGGTGAGTGAATGTCAGATCAGACCATTCTATGCAGAAAATGTGAAAAATTGGTTGATTTCCTCTATAATGGGAGTTGTTTATTGTTGTTTTCCATTGGTGACGTGGCGTTTAGCCTAGTACGTTTAACCAAAATGAATATTGACCAGAGTTAGTGTGTTTATCTGTGTCAATATTCTGAAACATTTCAACCTGAAAACACAAACCATTAAATTAGATCTAACACAGTGTTTCACAGATTTAATTTGTTCTGCATGATGTTGCCTTAATTCTTTCTTTGGTGATTTCTGTGAGCTGTTATTTTCTGTTCTTTTTCATTTGTCCTGACTCCTGCCACTTGACCAGTTTTTAGATGCCAAGCTGTTATCAGACTAAGTTCCATTTGGAGTGATGCAGATAACCCATGCCGTAGTATTGAGGTAATGAGTTCTGGCTTCTCTATGTGCTTCTCAGATTAAAATCTAGATTAACTACTCTATTTAATTACACCACTCTGGTTTTAGCGGTGTAATCTTATCACAGTGACTGCTCTCTTTAAAAGGCCCTGGGAACCCCAGCGGTATAAAGCAGGCAGCCAGGTGCTCAGGAGGACGGTAATGAACCTCAATGCAGACAGAAGCACAAAAGAAGGTTAGTTGTTATGGGTTGTTATGGAGCTCACTAAAAGCTGAGAAAAGGGGACCTAAAAAAAATGCACATCCAATTTCCAAGTTCAACTAGTCTCAAAATGCTGGAGCTCCTCAGCTCCTTGGTTATACCCTGCAGCAGCACTCCTAGTGTCGTGTGGCTATGGGGTTATTTAGCTGTTCTGTTCATTTAGAATCCATAGCCTGGATCAACTCCCTTGCCACTGATGAAATCTGGCAGAAATCTTGCTGCTCAGCACACAGATCCTGGAGCAGGCCTTGGTTAGCTGCATCTGTTAAAGCTCAGAGTTTTGCTGCTGTAGCCGATCAAGCTTTTAACAAAAAAAGTATACTAGTGTGAAAACTGCAATCAAAAATCTCATATACAGGATTCCTACCTAAGCGGAATCAAATTCAACAGGACATGTAATTCTCTCAATGACGTCATCTTGCCCACCTCTACATGTCAGGATCAGAAAATAATTGTCAGCCAATTCAAACCGGTGTTTGATGATGTACTGGTCACTGTAGTAGCAGAACTTTGGGGTAATTCCTGTTTTCTATAGCTTATTATTTTAACACCAGCATTGACAGATCTGGAGTATACTGGTTCACCCCTTTTCACAGTTCAGCTGGTTTCCGAGCCACTGTTTGGTTTGCAGCACAGTTCAGCTTGCAAAAAGCATCCAATGTGAAATTCCAGCCATTTGCATTGTATTTGCATCTGCCTTATCAGTTCCATTCAACAGCAGCCTGATTTAGCACATCATCCAGTTGCTCACTGTGTGTGTGTGTGTGTCTGTGTGTGGCAAGTTAATTTTGAATTTTGCTTATCTACCTCTTCTCAAAGTGTTCCCTGTGTCCTCTTGTTCATCTTTTACACCATGTGTAGGGACATGTGGGATGTCTTCAGCTGCTCAACATTCCACACTTCACTTTTACAAAACCGTCAGTGGTGGCCTATTGGTTAGGGACTTGCCCATGTGATCAGAGGGACATGAGTTCAAGTCCCAGCCCAGATACCACTGAGGAACCCTTGAACGAGGTCCTGTCCTGCTACACTGCTCCCCGGGTGTTGACCGCTGCGCCAAGTGTGCAGATGTGATGGGTTAAAGGCAGAGGTCACATTTTGTTGTGTTGCACTTTGTGTGTGCACAATGTGTGTGTGTGCTCACAATGACAAATACTCATTTTTACTGTCCCCTTTATAGCTTGTGTGCTCAAATGACTTTGTCATTGTGAACACACTCAACCATCCACCACAACAAAATGTGACCATTGCATTTAACCCATCCACACATGGAGTGGGATTGCACCTTGCCTAAGGGTACCTCAGGCTTTCCTGGGCTGGGACTTGAACCTGCAACCTTCTGTTCACAAGGGCAATGTCCTAACCACTAGCCCACCACTGCCCAAATAGCCCAAATAATAAAGGTGCAAAGCTATGTGCCCCTTTCTGATTGCAGACTCTGATTGCAGTTTGAGGTGTTCTGAGTTTCATATCTCAATGAATGTCTGTGATGAGTTAGGATAGTGGCCCTGTATGTTGAACCCTGCCCGAGAATGTGCAAAAATGTATGACATAAATCCTTTTCCTGTCCTTCAGTAACTGTTTCTGTGTGGAATTATTTACGGGAATGTATTTGCAGTTTGCAGGTAAGCGATTCAGGCTTCCGTGACAACCTCTCATTTCTGTTTACTGTGGAATGTTAGTGTCTGATTTTGAGGAGACACTGCGCTGCTTTCAGCCGGAGCATTGGTGCCCAACCCTGGTCCTGAAGTACCTGTGCTCTTACACATCTGATCCAACTGAACAGCCAGTTAATAAGCCCTTCCTGAAGTGAAGTGACTGTGTCTGAACAGGGAGCCGCCTTAACTATTGCTTGAAAAGAAGAATTGATCTTAATTTCAGAAACGCCGCAATGTACACGTATCTGCAGTGCTCACATTTTTAAACCGCCAGTCTAAACATGTTATTAGTTTTCGATGCTGAACAGGAATGTGTGCTAATGTCGTTCCACTACACTGTGTAATTGTGGGAAATTTCACTGATAAAAAATGTCATCATCCAGCTCCTGTTTTTTTAACCCAATAATTTCAACATTGGCTGAAATGTAGCTCATAAAGCCACAGGGTTTTGTTTCCAAGTTTTGGGAAAGAAAGAAAGGTCCTGCCACTCAGGAATGGTTACCAGGACAATCTGGCAAGCTGTAAAAAGCCTGTTTCAGAGCCAAATGCAGTGGTGGGATCTCTCTCGCTGTGTGTGTGTGTGTGTGTGTGTGTGTGTGTGTGTGTGTGTGTGTGTGTGTGTGTGTGTGTGTGTGT
>JBBPDA010000105.1:20753546-20765464 GCA_037974385.1 Arnoldichthys spilopterus | reverse complement strand
CACGTGCACACGTGGAGCAGCGGGCAGCTACCAACAGCGCCCGGGGAGCAGTGTAGTGGGACGGTACCTTGCTCAAGCAGTGTAGTGGGACGGTACCTTGCTCAAGGGTACCCGGGCCGGGACTCGAACCTGAGACCTTCAGGTTTTAAAGGCAGTGTCCTAACCACTAGAAGCGCCCATTAAGCAGTTTAATGGTGTCTTGCTCAAGGGTACCTCAGTGGTATCTGGGCCGGGACTTGAACCTGCGACCTTCTGTTCTTAAAGGCAAGGTCCAAACCACTAGGCCACCACTGCCCATATATAACTACAATCTAAAAATAGTTCAACTTGGGGTTGATAAGGAAACTGACATTTTTACAGGGATTTTGAGAATGAGGGTTGAAGTGATTCTTCAGAAACACCAGTGAGTATTCAGAGTGTGTGTGTGAGATGCTGTTTGGCCCACCCTGTATAGTTAACATTCTCATATCACAGTACAATGAAAATGAATCAGTAATGTTACAGGAATTACTGGAATAACTTGATTCATCAAATAAACAGAAGCACTCAGCTGGAACTGTGATTTGAAAAGATGTTCAAAGAACAAAGCAAGAACAAAACCCAAACACTGGTTTTGACTCGTTGGCATAGAGCAGCCTTCTGCTTGAAGCCCCTATCACAATAATAATGAACACGTTATATTCTGTTGTAGTGAAACAAAACTACAAATCTGTCCCAGTCACAAGTCGTTTTGCGTGTCCTTTACTGCGTATGTAGGGACTGATGCCAAGTCTGAGTGCATTAACCTTCTAACTAGAGTAAATTCATTGTATGAACCTTCTAACTGCTGTAAATAACAGTGGAACTTAATTAGACAATTACGATGAGCGGCTGCTGTAGGGGTGCAGTTGCTAGTGTGAAGCTACAGAGACTTTGAACACAGAAACATGTTACATTTCAGTCGTTTGACTCTGTTATTGGACTTTTGCATTCTTCTCAGTGCAGCTTAAGAGATGGATCCAGGAGGGATTGGGCTTTTCTTAGAAACGGACGTCCCACTGCCCCACTGTTCCTTTATTATGGCCATTCCTATCCCCATAGCTACTGTGTTTTTAGTTTTTTTTGTGTGTGTGTGTGTTCTTTGGGCAGTTTACTCATAACAGCAATGTGTACCCATAAAGGGCCATGTGTTAAACACTCATGAAAGTTTATTTACACACACATGCACACACTCTTGGAGCTGAAGAGCACAGAGGATGTGTAAAACACTGATCACTTGATGAGAAGCAGCTGTAGAAATCACTAGTAGCAGACCCTAGCTAGACCCAGATACACACACATGAGTGCACACGCTACATTTACCTCAATACTCTGTAGTTGTTGTATGGTTGACCAAGCAAGAGCATGAACTCCATCCCTTTTCCTCCACTTTCAGTTTGACTCGCTCATTTCTCCACTCTAACCCCCGCCATCACCCCCACCCTGGCACTCTTTCGCTTTCAGTCACTGTCTGTCCTCCATGTGCTGTGCTATCTTTCATATACTCCTTTGTTCCCCGGCTTGCTTTTTCCACTCTGTGAGGTGTCCAGGCATGCGTTACCAGCGTGTGGCTTTATGACATTCCTCCAGCCCAGGGGTTAACCCAGAAATGCTAAGCAGTGGCTTCCAAATATACACACTTATCTTACGCGTGCACAGACACACACATGCACACGTACAACACATAGGCCACTGCCAATTATACTGTTGTTATTTTGCAGTCTCTGCATTCTCTTGGCCGAGTCACGTTACTCTGAAATGAGCTCTTTTTTGTGTGTCTGAGGATTTGTGGACATTTTTCATAAGACTGGGATGTACTCCGTTTATTTTTGCTCTCTAGCTTTTTCTTCTTCGTCCAGTTCTTCTTACAGTTGTGGTAGAAAAGCAAACCGTGCCTTATGCTGATGTTCAGTTCAGCAGTCCATACAGCTTCTGTGTTTGTGATAGAAGAACACATTTCTGAGGCCTGTAACTTTATGACAAAAGTCCTTCATCGTGAATTTGAGATAATTCTGCTCTGTAACACGCTCTTATAATTTGGCCCTTTGACTCAGGGTCATGGTTAGGGTTGGGGTCAGTTATGAGCATGGATATGGCCCTTGAAGGAAGAGTGTGTCAATATAAGGTCAGGCCTCAAGTACCTTTTATCTTGACCCCAGTTCTAGTCTGCGGTTTGCAGCATCATTAGTGTAAGGTTTGCAGTCTGCATAGTTGAACTGAGCTCTGAATCTGTCCTTATCGATCACTGTGGCTTAGTGATCAATCAGTCTCACAGCATGTCCCAGATAACAGCCAGAAAGAGATCTCCCCCTATCTACCGCTAATGAGGGTGGACCTCATTTGTTTGCATTTTGCCATGAAACGTAGGGTGTTCAGACAAAGAGAACTGATTTTTTACAACTTTTTGTTTGTTGATTTTTGAGGATTTTCATGTTTTATTTCTATAGGGCTGCATGGTATGTTCATTATCAGCACTAGGCTTATGATTTTAAGCCCGTTATTAATGCTATGTAAGTAATTGCAATTAATGTTAGTCACATTGGTTCCTAGCCATTGATACAGCTAATATTATGATGGTCATGTGCAGAGCTTCACATAAACTGTGTAATAATACTGGGATCTCATTCCATTACTTTTTTCCAGATTTGTCTCTTGAATTCCACTTTGCTGCCATACTGATTGGCTTCTGGTGTAATGTAGGTTATGCATGCCAGTAGAAGGTATGCACATCAGGTCACTGTGGTAACATACACAGAATGGCAGATAGACTTACTTTTCCTGAGTGGCAGCATTAACATGGAGTTTGAATGCCTTGAAAATACACAAATATCACATCTTACAAATCTTAAAAGGGAAAGAGCTGTTGAGCAAATGAGTGTACAGATGTAGTCATCAGGAAATTGGAGCTACTTTTTTACTGACTGCTGAAAGTAACAGTTCAGAGCAGATTTACTTTTGTTAGTGTTGGCTGAAGCCAGTGATATTGCAGTTTAGTGTACTGTGTATCATCACGCATCCTTACTCCAGACATAACTGCAATACATGTACAATGGACTGTAAAAACTGTCCCCATCTTCTCTGCAGCTACCAAGCAAGTTAGCTATGAACACCAGAGGCCTTGGTATCTTAGTTTTTCAAAGCAAACCTTGATAAGATATGAATGTGTACAAAGTTGTTCACACACAATTTGTGTCCTTGTCATTTTAATATTTACAACAAATGACATGAACCATGATGAACTGGTTATTTTGTAAGTTCTAAGGAACACTGTCAGGTCCAACTACCTTTGATTTAAGCAGCTAATTGTTGTGCTTGTGGTTTTGCAGTTTTGTCTGCTGATGACAGTCATGTACCTGCATGTTTTGAGACTCCTTCTAAGTGAGAGCAGTGGAAAGTAATGTCAGTGCATACCCTCTATATGCCTGTTCTTTAAGGTCAATTAAGTATTAAATAATTACTGAACAGAAACCTTGCATCCTCATTTTGGTCATTTTTATAATTTTGCATTTTGCATACATGTTTCAAAGTAGCTGTAAAATTCAATTTAAGTTGTTTTTAAACTTTCATGACAAAAAGGATCCACTAAATTGATCATAAACTACTTTAAAATCTTGTTACCCAACTTTCAATGTAGGTTAATGTATGTATTTTCCTTTTCTGACAGCAACAAAATGATTGTGTGCATAATGGTATATACTAGTCTAAAGTAATTGCTTTAGTCTTTGGCCTATATATGTTGAAAAAGCCTTTCACAGTATAGTGAATTGTTGAGTTCATAGCTCTCTATTACATATGCAGTAATTAGATTTTTTTGGTTTTGAGTGCAGTACTTATTTTCAGGCAGAAGTGGCGCTTGCTACTGCCACTGCAAAAGCAGAATGTTGCTATGATGCATTCCTTTTTAACCAGCTGTAACTTGAGTGAAATAACATGTCCGGAGTGCAATTTCTACGCGCGTTTGATGTAATATGGCTTGTGGTTAATGGCAGAAAATAGACTTAAAGCGCAACAGCCCCATGCTCACATTTAGACGCAGGGTGATGGTTTAACCATACTTACAATAGTTATCAATACATTGACAATACAAGTATTTTGTCCATGCCATGAATCCATACTTTGCATCCAGAAGCAAAGGCTTGAGTTAAAATATGAAAATGAGTAGTTTCCTGGCCAAGCATAAGGGTGCATTTTAAAATGAATACCGTTATTTGGATATTCGTATGTCCTTTAAACAAACTAATGAGAGGTTCTGTTTGCCATTTTGTTGTTGGAACAATTTAGGTCAGATTCCTCCTGATGGATTTGAATGGAACTCTCTGTTGTACACAATGCCCCTGTATTCCTTAAAGATAACAACAAACCGCTTAACCCTCCAAAACAAGGCCATGACTAAATCAGTGTTTACCAATCTCCTGATGCAGCACAGGAGGCTCACATACATCACTGACTTGACAGTGCTCACTCTTGACATGATTCAGTTTGAACTGGAACACAAGTTTAGGGCCATGTTCTTGAATTCTTTCACTAATGGATCAGTTGTGGAACTAGAGCCATGTCATTCAGCTGCATGCCCCAGTCCTCCTGTTTGTTTTTGTTCATTCAGATGGAAAATTCCTCAGAAAATCCCTCCCTTATTTTTTAATTTTCCTATTGGACGGCATAATTAAATAACGAGCCTTAGCCCAGCAGGGTTTCTGGACAGAATGGTTTGTTGAGCTCCACTCTAGGCAAGAAGAGCGATTGCTTTTGCAGGTTTGGTGGGCTGGTTAATCTACAAGTGTGAAAAAAAAAAAATGCATCCACTGCTTTCAGTAATCTGCCACAGATAATTACCATATATCATAAAAATAGCAGTGTAATATCTGCATGTTCACAATGGAAATCAATGGGCTATTGTGTTGACACAATTTCTGCTGGGTAATCTTTCCTTATCGATTGTCTTGACTGATAGAACCGAGCTTTACCATTGATTTTAAAGACTCCTACTGCAGACATGAGTGAATGTGTTCATGTTGGTTTCCCTGCCCCCCAGACTTAATGACAAGCCTGCTCATTCTATTTCATACTCACTTCCTTTGTTTCTTATGCTTGTGTGCATATACACAGGTGTGCTGGCTCAGTCATGTGACACAGCAGCTCTTACAGTTTTGGTCTTTGTGGGGAAATTTGGTTAGCTCTGGGCTTTGGCCATGACTGGATTAATTGTGTTTGTATTACGTTCCCCATACATTCCCCATTCTCTCTCACTTACTTATACTCATACCGTCTCCTCCTGTATCCCTTTCATGTTCTTTAATGTTATGTGATCTCTGCAGAAGTGTGAAAGACTACCTGACAGACTACTGTGAGTATGTGTGAGTGGGTGTGAGGCCCTCATTTGTTCAGTCCAGGAGGGGGTTGTTTAAAGTGCACCTTCTCGTGTCAGGACTGACCTTTTGAACTAAATAAGCTACGCTAATAGAAACGAACAGATAAACTGCAGCTGATCATGTAGATCAGGGGCTCCCAACCTTTTTAGGTCATGCACCCCCTTCTCTATCCTGACCAAGTGGATGCCAAAACCTGATGGCCTGCCCTCTGCAAAACAATGAATGTAATGTAAAAATAAGTGATGACCCTTTTAAAAGCCTGCAAACGAAACACTTCAAATTTTTGATTTTTAAAAATTAAATAAGGCATTCAATTTTTGTCTTGCGCAACCAATGGAGGCACGGTGTGCACCACAGTTTGGGAAACCACGATGCAGACCTTACACATGTGCATGCACATATACACAAGCATGTACATACACACAAACTCAAGCTGTGGCATTATTTTCCTGCTTCTTTACACTAAATAATGAGGATGATTTAGTGTTTTGGGGTTAAAAGGGTTTCACAGTACACATTGTCCACCAATCAGCTATGCTTACATGCACCTAATTAAAATAATCACAATCTCCCAGTATTAGCCATTTGTTCCAGCTCTAAGTCTGCGCTGATAGTGGGTTAGTGCTGGGATTTAGCTAGCCACTAGTCACACATGGATTAGTCAGCAGACATTATGTGATTCTGTATGTGTGCCTGCTGTAGCTGTACAGAGAAAAAACACAGAGATCAAGAATGGGGATGAATGTAGCACCAGATGTAAGTAAGAATGTAGCACCCTGTTCTGAATAAATTTTTATGTCATGAAACACATTCACAGAGTATATCTGCCTTTTTAGCTCTCAGCACTTTAGATCTCTGGTTTCTGCCTCCTTTTTAATGAGAACAGTCAATCAGAACAGAGTTCAGAGTCATAAAGGTACAGTAACAGGCCTGTTTAATTCTAAAGGATTAAAAGAGGTTGAAAAATGTAATTTAAAAATGAATTACAGTAGTGTTTGGTGCATAGTGTCAGACCTTTTAATTTGATCGGTTTTTTAAAAAATATCAGCTTTATCATTTTGAGTGATATTTAATAATATACGTATTATACTCCCAGAAGACCGAAAAATTTAGACAATGCTTGTGTCTATTTCATTCATTATACTGCGTTTGTATTCCTCTACAAATAATTGTTGAATTTCTCTATGATGCTTATCCAGATAGATCCTTTGAAAGGAGCGTGTATCTACATTAGGAGACATTATGGGAGTGATGTGCAAACCTCTTGACGTTGTATTGTGTTGTGCATTGCCATCGCAGGCCTGTGCCCATGACCAATAACTTGCAGTAACAGTCCCCGGTTATTGTAAAAGCTCATTTACCCACATTTGGAAAAAATTGTACTATTACTACTAAAAAAAATAAATAAATAATAATAATAATAATAATGCTACAACTATATGGCACCTTTTCTCAAACCCAAGGTCACTTTACACACACACTTTAAACATGTCAGATAATGAAATGTTGGATTTTTGGCATTAATACTATGTTAGTTCAAGAGACCCAGCTCTTCTATGTCCTTGAACAGACACTGATGGGCATGTGTTGCTGCCTCAATCAGATAATGTATCATGCAACATGGAAAAAGCCACCTATGTTATGGTGTATGGGTCGAGACCTCCTTAGACCACGCCTTCAGGCTTCAGAATGGGTTCGGCTCTAGTAAACATAGACTCAGAGCAAGCAATGTCAGACAGAGTCATCAGGTGAGGTGACTGGAGATGCCACATGCTTAAATGGTAAAGTCTGTGTGACCTTCACAGTTCTGTTCTTTCATAAGAGATTAGTTTTGTTTGTGTTCTTTGATTAGGCAAAGTTTAAGTCTCAGCTCTTGTAATGTTAAGGTGTTTGGTTGAAAAAAGTTACCCATTCCTTTTATTTTACAGTTTACTGCAGTTATTTTCTATAAGATAAGTCAAATAAGATTGTTACCAGCGTAAGCCAGTGCCACTGTATTTTCTTGCTATTGAGCACAATGATACTACACTGGTATTGAAATAAACATTCTGGTTTTATAAAAACTCTAGGCAAAGAGTATGTACACACACTTCATTACTCTGCATGCATTATCATTGTACATCATAGTCATCATTTTATATAGGTGAGTATCCTCTGTAAGCGACTGATCTGTGACTTGGCTGTTCATACTAGAATTTTATTTCCCTGCTGCTTTGCTAAAGCCTTACACTCATTCACAAAGCGCTCGGTGAGAACTTCAACCAGTCGTTCTTAATGGAAGCAGACATGCTCAGTCAGCCTGGAGTTTATGAATGCAGAACTAATAGGAGACTGTCACTGCAGCATGAAAGCAGTAATAATGGCATCAGCAAGCTCTGCGCTGTGGCTGGAGGTTGGCATGGGGATGCACAGGATATACCAGAGTTAAAGTTAGGGCACTTAAATGCAGAGTGGGAGCATAAGACAGAGGAAAAACAACACAGGCAAGTGCTTTTATGGGTTAATTATAGCTCACTGTGGCCATTCAAACATTGGCATCGGCAGCTTTAAGAGAACCAACTTAACAAGCCCCAGAAAATGACGGCCTTGTCAAGTCTGTTTCTGTGACGTCAGGCCGTGTTCGTCAGAAGTGTGTGTGTGTGTGTGTGTGCGTGCGTGCCCAAAACCCCAAAGAGGGGAGCCAACAATGCAGATGTTGGTCAGTGGATTCTGCCACAGAGTGGTCACTTTCATGTGAACGAGTGTGCAAAAACAATCTGCACAGTTTTATGTCAGCTGAAAAAGATTATTCCATTTTTGGAGATATGAATGTGCAGAGGCCTGTGGAACTGTTGGTATTAACAGAGTTTTCATTCCAATGTGTTTTCAGAGCAGGTTTTTACTTTGATTATTTGGTTAGTGATTAAAATAAACTGGAGCTGGAATTTCAGATTAGCATTAGGGCTGCATAACATGGCAAAAATCCAGCATCACAGTGGTTTTGTGCAATACATAAGGTGTGATAAGTTGAAATAGACAAAAAGGACAAAAACCAGACAAAAAGAGCAGGTATTTCAACATCTAAAAGTCAGACAGTTTTAACCAGTGTTTCATATACTGGATCACATTAAATCCAGTTAAACAGGACTGACGATGTCCAGTTGGTCAATGTTGTCTTTAAGTACTGATTATGATGTGCCCAGTAAAGCATATTGTAAAATAATTTGTGAAGATACCAATCAATATCATCATGTTACCCTTAGTTATGAGATTACTTGTTGCATTTCTTTCTTCGCCTCTTTCATATTTTAACTTGCCTCTTGTTCAGAAGTAGAAAACGAATGGAAGTTCTAATGTATTAGGCCACTTTTTAGTTTTTGTAAGCTATCGTTTGGTTCGGTCTGCTCTAACATGCCGTCACTGGTCTTGCTCTAAAGCATAGGCATATCCATTGCTTTTGTCTGTTGAGTTGTGGTATTTCAGCATTGTTCGAATGCAGTGAGCCCTTTTTGCATGCAAATTGGTGCCATTGTACAACTTGCAGTCTAAAAAAGAAGACGAGATTGTTTTAGGGAGTGAGGCCTTTTTTCCTTTCTTTTTCGTCCGTTTGGTGGCTCCATGGCTTGTTTTGATTGGTCTGAGGGTTGGAGGTTTTTGGGGGCCAGAGTTGAGACCAGGGTGTGTGTGTGTGTGTGTGTGAGATCTTGTGGCATTAAAAGAATGATGTCACTTCAGTGAGAGCCAGAAGGGGACAAAGCCTTGAATGGGGGTGGGGGAGGATTTGAGTGAGGGTGCATGGGGACGAGTGTGAGACTGTGCAGGCAGCTACTCACATCACACTTGCAGTTGACATGTTGTAATTGTTTGCAAACTCTGTACATTTACACTTCTGTAAACAGTTACTTATGAATGATGTAAAGCCCTTTTTAATGTCAGTCTGTGACATGTGATATGCAACACAAACTGTAATTTGTGCTTGAGCTTTTCTGAAGTGGCTTTCACATTTCAGCCCATTTTGTCCTATGGTTTCCCCCTTTTCCCACCCTCGTTTATTTGCACGGAACTAGTGCAGTAAGAAAATACAACCGAGCACTCATTTTGGGTTATGACCTCACCTCCCCTGCCATCATTTGCCAAAAGCTGTAGAGAGAGGTGGCTTGGCAGCTACCGTCTGCCTCAGTCACGCCCATTATTTGATGACTGAGCTTTTCTGCCTGAATATGGTCTGAAGGTTTCTTCTGTGCTGCCTAAACATTACCTGAGGGAGTATTTGGTGGAGAAGAAAGAACAGGCTCAGCTGGTGGGTGCTGCTGCTGGAACTGAAAAGAAGCAAGATCCTGACAGGTCCAGTATAAGGCCTAGTGTTTCCCAAGTGCGCGTTTCTCCGATCTGTTCTTGATCTTAACAGCAGACTAAGGACTGTGGGATTACATAGCAAATGTGTTGTCATCTTGAGTCATCACACGTTCTATAATCCTTCCAGATCTGTTTTACATATATACTACAAACAAGCTGCATCGCTCACTTGTGTACTTCAAAATCCTTAAAATCTTAAATCCTTAAAATCCTGAGAATTGCTTTTGAGCATAAATGCTAACCATTCAGTTGTGGGATTGGTTTTCCTGTTTAGAGATGCTAGCTGTATTAACTGCTCTGTGTATGAGAAGTAATTTGCTAGATACGGAAACAAATGAGCCTTATTCCCGCAGGATCCACCCAGGAGGCTGCTTTTTAGCTTTGATGGTGGTTTCCATGAAAGACAGCAGTTGAAAGCTTTTAATTAAAAAAAATTATTGATAAATGTAGATTTGATTCTTACTGAATTTGTTAACAGTACCATCTTGCAGCTGAACATTTGCATTACAGGTTCTTCTGTTTTCACATACAACATATTCACACAATTTGCAAACATCCAAATGGTCACTGAAACCTCACTTTTGTTCATTTCAAGTTAGCTTTTTGGGATTCTGAGAATGTCTGAATGTTGTCTTGAACACCTGAACTTGATGGCTATGATTTGTCGGGTCGAAATTGGAGTCACAGTGAAGAAAGCCTGTAGAACAGATTAATATAAAAGGTGCTTGGCACCTTTTGAATTACACTGGCAAACCTCTACAGATGGATAACTGACTGAAATGAAATGGCTGAGGCTGACTCCTTTGATTTGAATTGAAATGAAAGCAATTGCGTCGTTGGGAACGAGCACTACGATGTATTATCTGAAAATTATGCCTCTGGCTGGTGACACTACAATTCCAGGGTTGTTTTAACAAACTTAAACGGTTCACAAACGTAAGGTTTCTGCAGTGTAATTATAAGTGTTGTTGTAAAAGGTGCAATTATATGATTCTTTGTGTTAGTCATGATAACTGGGAGATTGGAGGTTAAAAAACAAAATGACAACTTTCCAAATATACATATGCTACACAGTTACTAAGTATCATTTAGTATTTATCACTTTTGTTCTCTTGCCTGGGCTCTGACCTGAATAAGAAGCTCATTACAAAACCAACCTCCTGCCCCAATGCTAAATGAGTCATTTCCCTTATCTGATTTACTTACAATCTTATTGGCTGTGTTTCTTCTACAGGTTGGAGTTGCTACTGTGGAGATCTGTCTGTGATTACTGGACAATTACTGGCATCTGCAGGGGTAAGATCATGCAGTTGTTTGTTCTTTTATGGTTTGCTCCCCCATTGTGTCGGTGTTGGGTTAGTTAGAGCTTTCTTTTTTCTTTCTTTTCTAACAGTGCTTCAGTTAGCATCTAGCATAATTCACGATAATGTTAGTTGTGGTGTTAAGTGTTCTGACTGATTAAGTTGTCTTGAGAAAAGTCAGGCCAGGTGACTGAAACGGTTGTTACTCTCAGCAGCAGATAGAGATGTAGGTGTAATACATGACCTGTGTCCTATTTTCTTTGTATTTTATTTTCTTCTTTCAGATGCACTTTTGACATTTGTGATTTTATTACTGAAACAGTCAGTGTCTGTTCTTAAACGACAGTTTCCAACCTCTTTTTATCTCTTTAGAATTACACAGGCTGTTTTTGAATGTCCACTGTTCTGATTGGCTCTCCTGTGCTATGCCTTATTCAGAAAGCAGTCTAGGTGAAAATACTGCCCTTGTTGCTTAGGTGTGAATGGGTGGGGCTAAACTGCTATAGGCTGAATGGGCAGATATAGGTCATTGGGCATTGGATTTCATGACATCACAGAAACAATGAATTCAAATGAGCCGTTGTTGCAGCTTGGTCTCTGTATATAAACCGAATTGATTGCTAAGGGAATGTGCGTATAATATTTGAACTGTGCTCATATATTACATCAGTCTCTTATTTCAAAATGTGAGAAACATTTGGTTTGTCATGGTGTGGGCTCTGTACTGTAGTGGTGCTGTGTAATTTAGCCCAAAAACTAGGCTTTATCTGTGTGAGAAACTGTCACAGAGATCTCGTCACACCAATTTATAAATATACTGTTTTACACACACACACACACACACACACACACACACACACACACACACACACACACACACACACACACACACACA
>JBBPDA010000105.1:20736597-20751687 GCA_037974385.1 Arnoldichthys spilopterus | reverse complement strand
CACACACACACACACACACACACACACACACACACACACACACACACACACACACATACACACACACACACACACAATCACACTAGCTTGGTGCCTACAGGCCTTAACACAACACTTATGACAAATGTGTTTCCCTAACCACAAGCCTGTGCTCTTCAAGAGCTATTCCTAGTGTAAAGGCCTGCTTTCAATTACCCCAGAGAGGGCACAGGGCGGCCTCCCAACAGTAGCATTTATCCGTTTGTTTTCATTTTCCTCTTCCTCTGGATAGTGCTCCTCGCACCCCCCCCTCTGTGCTGTCATTTTTACTTTCATTCTGACCCTGGTTAAGTAAACTCTCTTTTTCTGTTCACCTGTGTGCCAATCTTTTCCCATCCTCCAGTGCATGGAGACACATGCACACACACGGAGAGAGAAAGAATGAAGTCCCCTGTTTTGATTACTCTGGGAAATCTGAGAATACAGTTGATATGCTCTCTCTCTCTCTCTCTCGCTCTCTTGCGCTCTCTCTCGCTCTCTTGCGCTCTCACTCTCGCTCTCTATCTGTGATTCAGGAGGTCATTAAATTGTGGTGCATGCATGTAACCCTTACACTGACTTCAAACAAATTACTGCCATTTCTCTTCTTTACTGTTAGAACATTAACTCAAGCCTGTCTGTGTGTTTTTGTTCAAGTGTACCTCGCCACATACACACAACACACAGTTCTTAAGTAAAGCTCATGCTAAGAGTGAGTTCATTATGTATTTAATTTATTTATGAAAAAAATATGATCAGGTTATAGTTTCACTGTTACTCAGTTAAACCGGATTACTTGATTTAAAACAGCTGTTAAAATGAACCTTTTTGAATAAGCCATATTAGTTTTGATCCTGATGGTTATGCATAGTTAAAATTTTCATAATATTCTTGGTTAACTCATTTATTTGTGCTTTTGTCACAAATTGAAGAGATTTGTAGATGTGTGTAATGATTCACAAAATTTTGTCTGATTAAAAACAAAACAGTTGCTGACCTGATCCTTTTTTCAAAACTACAAAGATGCAGTGTGTCTTAAGCCAGTTTCACATGTGCCCTGCAATCTGTAAGTTGTGTGCACAGAAAGTAGAGGAGGTGCAAGTGTGAATGCGTCTATAAAATATTTAGAGCAAACATTAAATGGAGATTACCCTCCCAGTCCTCTAGTAAAGATCTGTGTATTGTCCTATTGCGCTCGTGTGAATAAAACAGGTCATTTTGAATTTACAACTAACAAGTGGCCGTGCTGTTAAAGTTTCTATGCAACTGATGAGAAACCAGAAAAAGACATCCAAGGGTGAAGAAGAAAGGTCATATGACACCATATGAAAATGTCTAAATGGTGGTGGTGCCATGAGGTTTGGGAACTTCTGTTGGTAAGGGCGGATCCTGAAAACACTCTCTACCCAGGCACCGCCCCTTGCCTTAATTGCATATTTTCACTATGGAAGATGGAAAATCTCCTACTGTCTGCTACTTGTGTGAAAGGGCAGCTCTGGACAATGTCTTAACCTGATTCTCCTGACATTGTCTAGAGCTCATGTGTGAAAGCGTATAGCAGCAATATAATATGCTTACAAAATAATATTTAAAAGAGTTTATAGTGTAAAGTGTATATATAGTACTTTATAGTAGTTGCGTGCCATGCGAGTGGCAGCCTGTTGCAGAAGCTCCATCAGGTGTGTACCTGTCTGTGTTTTTAAGCTCCTTTTTGTCAAGCCCTAATTTCCCTCAGGGGTTGAAGGCATTCATAAAGCTTTATCTTGTCCTGATCTAAGGCTGTAGCCATGAGATATGCTGTAGCCACAAGCCATACAGTTTAATACATGTTGTTACCTCCCTATTGAAAAGCCTTGCTTTGCTGTTTAAAAGTCCCTTTTGTATTATGTATTTATGTAAAAAGATGTATTATTTTTAAATGAACAAAAAAAAAAAACACCCACACCAAATATGATATTTCAGTAAGGAGGTTACTGGATTTTCACTCTATTACTATTATTTCTTTACTTGATTGTGACCATCCTGGTTTGGTTGCTGTAGTTGGTCTATACTTTTGTTTGTCTTTCTGTTAGTATATACGAGCAAATGTGGTTTATTGGTGCAGTTGCAGTTAAATAGATGAGTTGTAACAATTATTATTAATAATAATAATAATAATAATAATAATAATAATAATAATAATAATAAATTTTATTTGTAGGTGCCTTTCAAGGCACTCAGGGACACCTTACAGCTAGTAATAGTGCAATGTGTATGAATTACTCCATATAAATCGATAATTAAAAAATCATTTTTGATTACAGTACTTGGTGGATATTTGTAGATTTTTAGTCTGTATGTTCTCCACAAGGGGCTTCTGGTGCTTCAGTCTTGTGCATCACTGAGAGAGAGGAAACCCACACAAGCAGGTATGACTATGACAATCCTAGAATATAGTGTCACTTTGACTCGTTGAAGCAGGTTTTGAGTTCTTAAACATTGTGCACTACAGAAGCCAGCGAACAAGAGCTACCTGTGAGGGAAATATCATAGCTGTGCACATGTAGTTTTACTCTAACGGAAGTAATGTGCGTGCGTGTGCTCTGCCAAGCTGTGGGAGAGCTACTGTATATCAGGAGGTTTCCATAAACTGAGCCCAGCCCCTCTGCCCTGTCTCTGTGTGTTTGTTCAGCTGCACTGACACACACATGAACAAACACACATTCATAATAACACATTGCCTCACACACCCACTCACCTTTGCACATATGCACATGGACAACTTGAGCGAGCAAGCAAGCACACACACACACACACACACACACACACACACACACACAGCAGAGAATAGCTTCAGCAGATGGGTGTTTAATTCCATGCAGTGATCAGCTACAGTAGACAAAACCTGTGGGAACTTGTGTGTTCAGGGGGTTTGAATGAGGTTAACTTTAATTTTTATCAGCAAAGGAGATTGTTGACCGAAAAAAGTAGAACCACCTTCAGTCTTTTTTTAAGCAATTTGTCAGCACTAAAAATAAATGTGACACTCCATGAAATAGGATCACTAGTTCTCACACACACAGTTAAAGTATCCTCTCTTTCTCGTCCCTGTACGGCTGTATAGAAGGATCAGTGATTTGGATTTTACTGCAACATCACATTATCACCTCAGAATATAGCCACTAAGAAAGACTGTGGTCTGTTCAGCATGTTATTTTATTCCAGTTTGTTTCCTAATGGTCTATACGAGCACAGTGATTATATCTCCTTGAGCCATGCAGTTAGATGTTTTCCTAATGGCCTCAAGCATGCAGACACACACACAGTCTGGAGTGGATTAAGAAGGCTTGGAGAGTATCAGACTTCTTAATTTAATCAGATTCCTTATGAGTAATCAGTGCAATCAAGATACACGCCCGATAATGACCGCATGCACTACTGTACTGAGCATCTGTGTGTGATTTTGAGTGTGGCAGCACTTTGTGGCCTGTGAAATGAACAGTAAAAGTATTTGTCTGCGATGTTTCCCCAGCTGAGAAGGAGCTAGCAGCCTCACTTCTCCCTTTTCAGCATCTCTTTCCCAACCCTGTGTTCTGAATCTAGAGACAAAAAGTGCTCCTAGTCTTCGCCACTGCTCTTACCCTCAGGGAGGAATCCCTGGCATTGCCTTGAAGGGCATTCCAATTCTCAGAAGAGTCCAAGGATGTTTTTACATACAACTATCAGAATGACTCGAGGGAGGATGCGTATGAAACTGTAGGGCTGTATCCCAAGATGCGTTTTAATTTTCAGTAGAGGTGGACAGTATGACAATATTTGACAATTTTGACAGTAGTGTGTGTGTATGTATGTGTGTGTATGTATGTATATATATGTATATATATATATATATATATATATATATATATCTATTTATTTATTTATTTATTTATTTATTTATTTATTTATTTATTTGTCTTACGTGATTTAAAAGTTCTAAAACATAGCATTTGCCTCCTGCCCATGCATGCCCATGTGGGCGTAATGGCAAAAATATCATCACAATATTTTGAGAAATTTTCCTGATATGTGATATGTCTTTATATGTATTAAGATGGAACAAAGGAAAAAGAGCCAACAGTGTCATTTTATTCTAAAAAATCTAAATATCAGTACAAATAATTTTTATTCAGTGTTTTTCACACTGCAGTACAATGTGTTGACTTAAGCAAGACTAATGATGCTCTCCTTAAAATTAAACATGAGGTTTTACAGTGTTTTTTAAGTACTGATGATAAAGATATGCTCAGAAAAGCATATTGTGACCACAGTTAATCATGATAATGATAAATTTCATCATATTGCCCAGCTCTACATCCGGCTATTTGGCTTACAGCAATTAAGCCCCACACATTCACAAAACAGTTAAATGTTTTAGTCAGGGTTACTTTATGTACTGCAATGTCATTTACACATATCACTGTTAAAGGCCACCAACAAAAAGAGCTTGTTTAATTCTAAGGGATTGTGAGTTTGGGAAATGGTCAAGTCCTAAATAAACATGTCCTATATGGACCACTGTATAAAAATTCAAAGAACTGCAGCCCTAAGGTGTAGGCTGTGGGTCTTCTTACTGCATTGAAAACTGAATGTCAAGTGAATGTCATACTTTTACTATCAAACAGGTGGGTTGTAATTTTCCATGTTGTCATTTTTTGCCGGTGCAACCAACAAAACACAGGCAGTGGTTTTTAGCCTGTTGTGGTAAACAAAAAGGATAACCCCACCTCTCCCCACAGAGCTGATAGAGCGGTGCTGTGTGGTTGAGTTTGAGGCTCTGATTAAGTCTGGATCTCTGAGAACAAACAGGAGAAAACACTGGAGCCATGAGGTCTAAAGTGAAAGACAGCTTAAGAGTAATATAAGTTTTCTAAAGTCTAAAAACGTTTTATAGGTTGGGTCCTCCCTGACAGACATATAAATTCACACACACAAAATATGTGACTGTAAAACACTCAAAAAAAGATTTATTAACAAACTGGTTCTTTATATTCATTTTTTCAAATTTGTCTATTTTTTAGCCCTAATCAACCACCACTTTTAAGATTAAATAGCCATGTTTGATTTTGTTGTAATATTGTAATACTGGACTCTATTTTATCATTGTGTATGCAAATTGATTTGCTGTTATGCAAAGGATTTCTGTAAACCACAGTGCTAGCTAACATTTGCTGAAGTTATCATGCCATGCTCTGAAAACCATTCTTCCAGCTAATTGTTGCCTAACTGCAAAGCACATAATTCACCGAGGCATGTTTCTCCTTCACCACACATCCCTCCTTCCTCCAGTCACTCCCTCTCCATCTGTGTTTTCCCTCTCCACCCCTTACACCTGTCCTTCTCTTCTCCTTCCCTTTGTTCTTCCCTGTTTTCCTCTTCTTCCTCACCCTGCCTGCCTTTCGTCTTCATCCATAAACCCAAGGTGACTTCCCTCAGAATATGAGTTGTGTGGAAGGAACATGACAGTTGTTGGAATGGGCAGACAGAAGTAATCAAATCAGCTCATACATCATCGTGTTGTCCTGTGCTCTTGAGCGTTGTCCTCTTTTAGCAGTCAGGAGAGGGCTGTGAGCTGCCTGAACAGAAGAAAAATTAATAGAGAGAAGGATGAAGGAAGAGAGAAGATTTAAAGGAGTAGGTCAACACAAAAATGAACACAGTTACACTGTTTCCTATGGGTCAGTGGTGGCTTAGTGGATAAAACTTTGTCCTTGTGAAGGTTAAAAGTTTAAGACTTGACCCGGGTACCACTGTTGTACCCTTAAGCAAGGTACTGTCCCGCTACGATGCTCACTGGGTGCTTCACATAGGTGCCACATGTGTGATGGGTTAAATGCAGAGGTCACATTTTGTTGTGATGCACTTTTTGTGACTGAGTGTGTTCACACTGACAAAATAAGTCACTTTCTTATCCCAAATGAAGTCAGTCAGGCATGTTTTTATTTGTGCAGGTACTACATGGCCAATCGTCATGAAAAGTCATTGAAAAGCTTCAATCTGGCATAGTAAAATAAAAAACGGAATGCCTGAGTCGTCACACAACTTTCTCAGAAAATATGAGTTGAATAATTTTGAAGACCCTGTTCACACCTAGCATTTCAATATTCTGTAAAACTGAAATGAAAACACCCACACAGGTCACCAGTTCAAGTCTGATGGTTCTGTCCTGTGGGTCTCTCAGGTGGGATACAGAGGCACTATGAGGATTCCTGCACTGCATAGCTATAGTTTAGTTTAGTCAAGTTTTAGATCAAAAGGTGCGACCTAAAATCTTTGCAGACAGAAATCCCTGAACGTGGTCACTGCTGGGTATAAGGGGGTTGTCTTTCTTGATTTTGTGCATCACACCCTCATCACCTTTGATCACACACTTTCACGGCTACTGCAGTGGATGTGATAAATCACTGTGTCAGAAGGAATAAGATCTCGCTGTTGCAAGAGGAGGAAACTCTGCTTTAATGGCATAACATCACTTAATGGAAACACGAACAACTGTTTTGTTGTCTTTACACAGAAATTGCTTATTTTTTCAGCAGTGCTGCAGTGGAAATCTGCCTTCTGCTCAGTGGTAACAGTCTGATGGGTATTTTTTTTATCCTAAATGTAAATTTTCCTTTGTAAATAAGCGGGGGAAGGTGTTGTCATAGTGTTGGAATGGCTTTAGTTGTGAAATACACATTGCAGAAATGCATAATAACACAGTGATGTAACATCTGGCTAAAATGCATCTCCTACCACCTCATGAAGTGGCCTGTGCAATCAGTAACCCTGATGCATGAAACAACAAGGGGTCAGTGGGGTCATATAGACCCTGACACTGTATGACGTCCAGGTACAGACATTAAGACTTCAACTCACATTTTCCATGTTTTCTAGAGAACAGTTTATCACACAGTATCAGAAACCATATACAAAAATTTGAGGTAAGTAATCAAGCTAAGGAACCACTGAATTAGATTATGCAAAATAATGGAGTATAATCCTGAAATACCTCAGTTGGGAGAGCGTTAGACTGAAAATCATAAGGTGCTTAGTTCGATCCCGGGTTTTGCTGGGGGGGTTATAGCTTAGTGGGGTTTCAAGAATTGGGCATGGCCTTGTGGTAGCCTATCCCTTGTGAACAGAAGGTCGCATGTTCAAGTGCCAGCTTGGGTACCACAGAGGAACCCTTGAGTATAAGGTACTGTCCCACTACACGGCTTCCCTGTCGCCTCTCATAGCTGCCTGTTGGGCCATGTGTACCTGTGTAATGGGTTAAATGCAGAGGTCATATTTGGTTTGTGTGTGATTGAGTGTGTTCACAATGACAAAATAAGTCACTTTACTTGCTAGCTATGTTAGCTGTGTAGCTCAAGGGCAGAATAAAGGAAGAAAACATTAGACACCAAACCAAATCTCGGCTGATTGTCTACATGTGAGGAAAGGGTAGAGATGTGTGTTTTGCCAAACTGGTACGTAAATTTAAGGGAAATACAATTTCTCATTACTTAGTGTCTAGTGCCTAATGTCCTGTACAATGTCACCTCCACCTCTCTTTCTCTCCCTCCCTTCCTTGATCACTCATGTCTGGAATCTCGCTCATTGTCCTGCATTCTAATAAGCTAAAAGAGCATTTATACAATACACACCATGCGTACACACCACACACACACACACACACACACCTACACAGAGCATCATTCATTCTCTTCCATCTGTTTATACAGAGTCTGATTCACGTCCATGTCTATTGGATCAGACTTTCAAGGAGAACTGTAGAGGACATGTCTCTCTCTCTTTTTTCTTTATGAAGGTGAACCCTTTCAGTACTGACAGGTACTGGTGTGTGTGTGTGTGTGCGTGTGTGTGTGCGTGCATACAAATGTTTCTTTGTTCATAACTTAACATGGACTATTTGTATTTAAGCTAAAAGGCTTTTGTGGGTAACTGTTCATTGTTGGCTGTGCTGACCATAGTTTTGATGTGGGGGTAGACTGATAAATGCGGATAGTGACTGAAGGTCATATTGAGCTAATCACATGTGCCTGTGTGCTCTAATTGGGCTCTAATAATGCAAGTGGGTCACTGTGCTTTTCACAGGTTCTGTATTTATTTTTTATTTAGATTTCACTAACCTAAGACTAGCCTCTAAGTTCAGACAGCAGAATGCTAAAAATACATGTTGGTCTTTACGTTGTGCACCTTTGTGTATTTTAATGTCCAATTCTTGTTTTATTGCTAAATTCAATAAGCTGGAAAAAATATTATATATATTTTATGCTTTACTTTAAACATAGAAAATAACATATTTTGTTGCTGCATATTCAGCAGACTTATTCACAGGGTATTTCTCAGCAATTCTTGACAAATTATGTATAGAAAATTAAGAAAAATGGTAAACTGTAAAAATAAAACTGCATCTCTTAAATATTGCCTTTACATTAGCACTGTTAATCATGAGTTTCATTACAATTCACTCCAATCCCATTATTTTAGCCAATGACCTGATTTCTTTTCTGATTTTAAAATTTGCAGCGATGCGATTTAGTTTGATGCGATTCATATGGTTCGGCTCTATGCTAGATTCTGCAGTCAGTATGAAATATGATGTACTTCCACACAATCTGCATACATATGCAAACTTTATTATTAAAGGTCAATAACCTCACTATAGTCATAAGCAAAAGCAGCTTCTCAGTTATACTGCTCACAGTAAAATCACGTTTTTATGGGTCAAATTGATACATTGGCCTGGGAGCTATTTTGGTCAGTGCATCAATACCAAACGATTCATTTTTACACCTCTACTTTACATGGTAAAAAAACACAACCATTTCTATTGGTCAGTTTTGCTGTTAAAGTTTGAAAGTTTGTAAAAACAGCAGTTGTCAGGTGTTTTCGAATAAAGCATAAAACTTAAGATGGAAGGTTTGTTCTGACAGTGTCATAACCATGTTACTCTGTTTGGGGAATTTTCATCACGGCTGCTTTTGAAGTCTTCCATCCAGCCTCACAATTGATGCGTATGAGCTGTTCAAACTGCAAACTGCAATTTCACATTCAGAAGCTGTTTTTGCAAAAATGCAGTAAAAAAGGTAAATACCTTTTAGATATTTATGGGAAGCACATGGACATATAGACCAAAGATTTATGATCAAGCATGGAGTGTGGGGAAAGTCATTGCCAATGTGGGCTCAGAACGAGAGATGTGCAGGTGTAATTGCTTTTCTTCTGTGTGTTTTATCTCAGACAGGCTTCCTCCACTTCCCCCTCAATTTCTCTTCTTGTCTAAGTCTATTTTTCACATTTTCTCTCATGCTCTGCCTTTACGTTTTCTTTCTCCGTCACATCCAGAACGACAATGCACACAGGGTTGTACAACTCCTTAACAAATACCAGTCTAGTCTGATCAGTGATGCATACTGCTGTCAGGTGTGTGTATTTTGGAGGGCGTGCATGTGTGACAGCTCAAGAAACATCCCCCAGAGGTTCTAGAGAATAACCCCCAACCATCCGCTCTGTGGCCTCAAAGCAGAACTGACAAATTGGGGCCTGTCCCCTCATCCCAGGAGCCAGCTTGCAGATGCCTCCCCAATTAAAGCCCTTCTCAGAAGCCTCCGATTACAAGCCTGGTGGTACTGCGTTTAGAGCTCAAGCCATTGTTCAGTGTTCCCAAATACCCATTTGGATTGCGACTGAGCCAGTGATCGCAGGATGGATATATGAGATCAGATAAAATAAATAAGATAAGGGAAGATAGATGACCTGTCCTTTACATTGAAGTGGGAGTTGTATAGGGGAGTGGGGGGTTGATAAAGTGGAGAAAAGGAATTTAAAGAGTCTAACCCGAATGTTGTGTTGTATGCTTTCACCCTCTGTGTATGCTAACATTGTTAAATAAAACTGAGACTATTTATTTATTTATTTATTTATTTATTTATTTATTTATTTATTTATTTAAAATGTTAACTTATTCCAGGAGTAAAGGTTTTTTTTAGTGTCTTGCACTAAGCTACTGCATCAATGCTAGAGGAACTGATTACTATTAGACAAATACACTACACTAACTCATTCATACTTTCTCATCCACCATTCCTTCTGAAAACAAGGGTATTAATACTCTTTGGGTGTAAAACTCTTAAGAATGCCCAGATACGGCAATTGTGGACTGAGGCCAGTCAGCCAATCTGATAATCAGTCTGTCAGTGCTGATAAAAATACATGTATAACAATGATTTAGAAGCTGAAACTACAACAGCCTTTAATAAGAGTTCTATTTCACTCCTGATCATGGGTAAAACTGTGTTTTCCCAATCCCCTATGCCTAAAATAAATAGAAAATGGCTAAACTAATCTAGAGCTATCTAGAACTTTCTGGGGCTGTCCAGTTAAGATAAAAATTTGCCTGGTTTGCCCCTATAAATACAAATCTTGTGGGCTGTGGTCATAAAATCAAAGTTTATGATGTATTTAGCTGTTTTTACACAGGCTTTAGACATAAACAGTGCAAATATAACACTTGGAAGCCAGGAACAAACATTGTGTAACATTGTATAATTATCATAAATATAAGCAGTTTTGCAGGTGTTTAGCCTTTTGGCCTAATGTGTATTAAAGGTACAATAATGTCACGAATGGAGGTGAGTCTGGAAACCAGTGCGGTTAACAAAGAGTCTTTATTTTCAAAACCAGCAACAGAGGAACCGGCGCTCCAGCGCTCGGGAGGAGAAAGCTACGAGGGGCGCTTGGTAGCAAAGTTCAATACCGTATCCTAGAATGGAGGCGCTTAACTAAGCGCCTTCGGTGCAACACCAACTTGGTGCTACGCATTCAATACTTGTTCCTACAATCGTTGCCAATTGGACAGCACACAACGAGTATCCTCCGTGCTCTCCCCGCGTCCTGGCCCTGCCTATATTGCCAGGTGATGAGGTGGCTAACTAGCCACACCTGGATTAGGTTGGGTCAGTTAGTACTCGGGGGATGGAGACCGGCGCCAGCCGCTGGGTGGTGGTAGCCCCCCCTCTACTGCAGGGGGTCTTACCTGTTCCCTTACAAATAAATACTAAATGCAGTACATTAACTATAAATACTAGAGCAACATAAAATTATAACTTTAATTATTCAGTCTAGACATCTGACAGAGGTGTTTTTAAGCAGTTCATGTGTCCATGGTAGTGATGTAACAGTTCTGAACCCAATCCAAATTTAAAACTGGTTATTTCAAAGCTGCAGATGATGCAAACAGAACCATGGCTCAGAAACCAAGAACCAAATCCTGAAAAGAGTGAACTGTTACACCCCTAACCCATACTGATTCTGATAATACTGATCATGCCTAAATGTACCCTTCCTGGTCTGTTAATCACTGTATTATAGCCTTGAAACCTGCCCAGTAATTTAAACTCTACATACTGGCCACTGTTCTCACCTGATAATAACATTTGGTTTCAATGAGTTGACTCTATGTAAACACCAGTAAGCACAGTTGTGAACATGGTGTGCAGTGTTTTAGAAACGCATTGTGATCAAATCACTGAAACCACATTAAGTGTTGATCAGGGAAGCTTATGATCACATCATTTGTTGTGTAAACTCTGGAGTTTCCAGATGCTTCCCCAACAAAAATGGAGCACCACTGTAATTAAGTGCGTCACAAAAACAACTGCATGGGTTTTTTCTTTGTCTTGTTCCTTGTTTGTCAGTTGCTTTAGCAGGCGATGTGATAATTAAATGTTTGTAACCGCTCATATTACATCATAAAGCACTCACAGGACATTTCGTCTGTTAACAAAAGAAGTGAGACGTCCTCCAGATATAAAACTACATAGAAATGTCAGGTGCAAACAACTGTATGTCTCTGTGTCCACTTATGATCAGATCACAAGTGGACACAGTGGGCAGTGGTGGCCTAGTGGTTACAACGCTGCCTTAGGGACCCGAAGATCGCAGGTTTGCGTCCTGGCCCGGGCACTATTGAGGTACCCTTGAGCAGGGTACCGTCCCACAACACTGCTCCCCGGGCGCTGTTGGTAGCTGCCTGCTGCTCCATGTGTGCACGTGTGGTGGGTTAAATGCAGAGGGCACATTTCGTTGTGGTGCTTGAGTGTGTTCACAATGACAGTCACTTCACATAAAATGGATGTTAACGTTAAACAAGGATGTAGTGAAAATACATACAAATCATTTTTTGTCATTTTTGAATTTTGACATTCTGCTTGTACATACAAGATAAATGAGTATCTGTGGGCAGTTGGTGGCCTAGTGGTTAGGAAGGTTACAAAGTTCCGGCCCAGATACCACAGAGATGCACTTGAGCAAGGTACCGTCCCGATACACTGCTCCCCAGGTGCTGTTGATAGCTGCCCGTTGCTTCCACATGTGCACGTATGATGGGATAAATGCAGGGGTCACATTCTTTTGTGGTGCGCTTTGAGTGATTGAGTGTGTTCGCAATGACAAAATAAGTCACTTTCACTTCACTTTAATGTTGACAGTCTGTGGCTGCTCATGCTCCTGCCTTTGTTTATGTGGTCTACCACACCTACTCCACAGTCAATTAAGGCAGCAAAGCAAAATCCAGGCCATACAGATATTTTTGATTGTAGATCAATAAGTCTGCTAATTCATCAATATTTATTGATTGCCATAGTGATGGATGGTGGTGTGTAAATATGTAGTGAACAATGCTGCTTACACAGCTGTTGCTGTCTTTTACATGTGACCAAGTCTAATAGTCAGGTCGGTGAGTGACAGGTTTAAGTGAGCATGAGAAATTAGTTCTAGTATCATTTGTATACAGAGCATGTATAAACATGTGTGTAAACATGAGGTGATTAGTGATCCACTTGTCTTTGCTATTTTAAGCTGAGTGGTGTGAGAGTGGGGTATTAGCATGTGTGAGTGTCTACTTGCATGGTTACCAATGGGAATCTTAAATATACTTTGAGTGTTTTGCATTACTTTACTTTAGATATGCTCTTTAAAAAAGTGTCACAACAATGCCATATAAGAGCTGGATAGCAGATTTTTGCCTAGAAGACTAGATCCGCTTCGGACAGATGTTTAGATTTGGCTGATATTTCAAATCAGTATTTGATGCATTTATCGGGCTCTGGAAGAGCAGAGTATTTAGGTGACATTGGAGTACAATACAGGTTATTGTAATAAGAGTATAATAACAGGTTTTACTATTTATACACATATATACGTCATTCCAGTTTTTGCATTTTTAAAATATCTCGTATTGGCATCAGTGTTGTTAAGTGCTGAAAAATATTCCCACGTTGGTTCATCCCTAAGAAGAACGACTTCAGTTCCCTTAATTGCTATTTTTGTAAATGAGACATGTGTGTATAACCTATATTACATAATATATATACCAATTACTGATTAAATGGGTCTTTATTTTACCATTATTTTATGCAGAAGTGCTTTACATTTGAAAAAATTTGAAAAAAACACACAACTGGACAATATGACACTGTTTATCATTATCAGTATAATACATGTCAATACATGAAATACTGTTACATACTGTTGTGATATTTTCTTGAGGAACTGTAAAATTAGATTTTTTTTGCAATGTCATTTTCAATATTTTTGACGAATCACACTTTGAAATGTGGAAAAAAGCCTAAACCAGCCTTTCTGCTGTGGCTTTGCACAAAGAACCCCCTTTGGCACCCTTATGTGCTGTATTTTAGGTGCAGCTCCATTTAAAGGTTTGAAAGCAATGTTAATAGCCATATAAGCCAGTGTTTGCATATAACTGTGTAAATGAGTCTAATAGTCTAAGCCATGTGCAGGTAATATATAACTAGTAGCAAGCTAAGAAAAAAAAATGTATTCATAAAAATATTAAATGAAACATTTCACATATTTTATTCATTTTTATATCTACATTCTATAAGATGTGTATGAAAATAATATTACGAGCGATTTCAAACATCTTTGTTTTTTTTCCTTCTAGCTGTTTGATCAAAGCCTTTATTTTAGCCTGAAAGTGCTGGTATTTCAGATGCCTGCGTGTGCGAGAGAGAGCGAGTGAGATGAGGAGAGAGGGAGTTCCAGATTGCCTCATTTGTCCTCGTGAAAAGGCTGATGGAGAGTTGGCAGGCAGGCGATTGTATTTTAAATGAGAGCAAACCCCTCCCACCTTCCCTAGCTCGAGTGTTCCTCATTTCTCTTTTATTGGGTGAATCTTGACTTTTGATGGAACCCAACCGTTAGACAAGTCATTTATCATCTCTCCTGCCCTGCCCCCGCCCCCCCCCCCCATGTCTCTGGAGTAGGTTGGTCCAGGCTTTGCCTCTCCCTAGGGCACACACGGGGCAGACTATTACTACACAGATGGCAGGGGAGTCCCTGTGGTGTTAATCAGTGGATAGGAGATGGTGTTTGCTTTATGAGTTTAGGGGGATTGTCCTGAAAGATTTACTCCCAAACGGAACTAAGAGATTAATATGCTATATGCTTTACCCCTTAGAACTTGGTGACTGTGTCTGTCTGTGTGTGTTCGCACATGTATTTAACTCTTTGTGAGGACCAAATGTCCTCATAATCACAGGAATACTGAACAAAACTGTACAATTGAGGACATTTTGCTGGTCCTCACAAGGAACCATACTGTTTTCTCCACAAATTCACCTTCATTGGGAAAAACTAAAAGAGCAGAAAGATGGTCTTTTGTTTACTGAGGTTAAGATCAGGGATGGGTTTGGGTGTTGGTTTAGTGCTACTAAAATACATTATCACAGAAGTCAATGGAATGTACTCACAAATATAGCAATACCAATGTGTCTCTGTGTGTGTGTGTGCACGCATGTGGGGAAATAAGAAAAAGAGAAAGGCTTGTTGATGTGGGTTGCTGGCCTCTGGCCCCTGGGTCAGTGTGCTGAGTTGTTGTGTTTTTTGCCGTAACTGACGTGGCAGTGGCTGATGGATGACGCTGTTAAAGAGGGAGTGTGAGATCTAACCGAGGACTGTGACATTTAGGCTGAAGTGTGTGTGTGTGTGTGTGTGTGTGTGTGTGTGTGTGTGTGTGTGTGTGTGTGTGTGTGTGTGTGTGTGTGT
>JBBPDA010000105.1:20672835-20727396 GCA_037974385.1 Arnoldichthys spilopterus | reverse complement strand
GTGTGTGTGTGTGTGTGTGTGTGTGTGTGTGTGTGTGTGTGTGTGTGTGTGTGTGTGTGTGTGTGTGTGTATGTACACAGTAGTGTGCAAAAGTCTTAAGCTCCTATGTTCATAGTTTAAAGCCATTTCTCTGAGCAGTGAGTTTCTTTTTTATAGCAAAACCACAAGTGAACATTACAATCAATGCAAGCAAACTGGAAAGCAGTGAATAGAGAAAGATTTCTTTTGTTTGTGAAACATAGTTGATTTTGTGTGAGCAGGTTAGAAGAACAGGTTTGGCTCCAGATTTCTCTGCCTTGTCACTGTATGTGTGATGTTCTATCAGCAGCATCAGATTTAATCTAATAAGAGACTGAATGAGCCCAAACCATTGGAGGGAAACTACAAGTTATACTGGGCATTCACTAGGAGATCTCTGGGAATAGTCAAACCAACAAACTGACACATATAGTCACTGTTTACAGTATTACTGGTATTAGTATTAATTCTAATATTAGTGTTTTTTGAGAAAACAGAAACACTTACTGCCCAGAGAAACTTTTGATGGAAGCTTTGAATGATAATTTTCATAGGTGCCTAAAACTTTTATACAATATTGTGTACATATAACCAAGATGCCTCTAAACATATTGAGATAAATAACTTATAAAAAATACTGTAAATAAATAGGAATAATTTAGTGCTGTATAAAAAGTATTTATTATTTAATACTTTGGTATAGTGTGGAATTTTATTACTTAAATCAAAATTTTATAGGTTAAAATTGTGTATAAAAGAACAATTGCCATTAGTATGTTGAGATTTCAAAATCGGTTGCATAGATCACATTTAATGTAATTTACTGTAAGTCTGTAACACTTTTGTGCCTTTTATTTGAATTACATTATTTGTAATTTCTTTAGTTTTGTTCACATTTTTTCCTTCCTTCACCATGCCCTCTTCCTCTCTCTCTGACTGTGTCTGTGCAGGGGGAAAATCTGGACCTTGCTATTTTTAAAGAGGAGGTGGTAGCGCTCATTGGTGAAGGTGTATGTGCAGTTAAAACTCTGACGCGTAATCACTTATACTGCGAGCCACCTCCCCAGCAGCCCTCCCCCTCTCAGGGCCATGGACGCAAGCGGGAGGGAGGAGACACTTTGCCAGAGTTCACAGTAAGTTCACTACCTGATCTTTTTGAAACTTATTGGATTACTGTGCATAATAATCATCTATGCTTTTGCTTCAACATGTACATGCTGGCCAAACCAGCGCCCAAATCACAGATCTGATTAGTCGACAGTCATGATAAGTGAAGCGGACATTCATCAGATGTGTAGGTGTGTGTTTGGAAGGTGTATAACAGCTGTACGTTGTGTGCTGCAGGTGCAGATGGGGAATCTGAACTTCTCTTTGGGCCGGGTGCAGTATGATTCTCTCAGTCCGTCTACGTTTCCCATGGAGGCTCAGATAGGGGTTGGAGTGGTGGCCTCACTCGTGGTCCTTATTGTGGTGATCATCGTACTTATTTACAGGTGTGTGTGTGTGTTTGTGTGTGTGTTTGTGTGTGTGTTTGTGTGTGTGTTTGTGTGTGTGTTTGTGTGTGTGTTTGTGTGTGTGTGTTTTTGTGTGTGTGTTTTTGTGTGTGTGTTTTTGTGTGTGTTTGTGTGTGTGTTTTTGTTTGTGTGTGTGTTTGTTTGTGTGTTTGTTTGTGTGTTTGTGTGTGTTTGTGTGTGTAGGTGATAGGGTTAATTATTTTGCTATACCATTTATAGGTAATTACTTAACTACATAGTAACATTACATTTGCTTTCAATTAACATGCCATGTATGAGTGTGCACGACTTTTATGTGCTTCAGTATCAAGAATTGACAAAAACACGGATGCTCTTTTCCTTCAGTGAATTAGCACTGCACACATAACCATTCATCCAAATCAGATAATCAAATCTGAGTCATAAAATCTGTTTTTTAATTAACGTAAATATATCAGCTCTCATCTATTGACATGTTCATGTCTCTGTGTTTAACCAAACACTTTTGACATGTTTAATGAGCTAATAGTGAGAAATTTACTTAAAATTACATTATATTTCAAAAATTGCACAGAAAGCATTTAACATTAATTTAATAAAACCTACTACTGATTTATGGAGAAGTGTCTGTGTGTGTCTGTGTGTGTCTGTGTGTGTCTGTGTGCGAGAGAGAGAGAGAAAGAGTAATTGACAACCTGGCTCATAGTAGCTTATTTTCTGTGGGCAGGGTTCAAGCTTCCCTTTGGTGTGAATTACAGTCACTCATACAAGTTCCTTCACATCTGGAGTTCATTGTGTGTGATAGTAGTTCTCCCACTGGTCTATTGTTTTAGATTTGTCTGCTTTCTTATCTTTGCCTACACTTAATCTCTTAATCTAACACTCCTTTGCTCACTTTGCACCCTCCTCCCCCCACTGTCTCTCTCAGGAGGAAGAGTAAGCAGGCTCTGAGGGATTACAAGAAGGTTCAGATTCAGCTAGAGAATCTGGAGACAAGCGTGAGAGACCGCTGCAAGAAAGAGTTTACAGGTAAGAGAGGAAAATAAAGTCATGAAAATATAAAAAGGGGTTGACGCCTGGGCAATCATACATTTTTGAACCAAAAGCAAGTGGTACAAGAGGGATTTTTTTTGCAACAATGGGAAAAGAGTATGCTTTTTCTAAGCCAGTGTTTATTTCTTTTAGAAAGGATCCGTTATCTGGCCAGTCTTAAAATGATCTCGCTCACCTGAAATGCAGCTCCCCGCAAGACCGTGATAACATGATTCTTTGCTTCGACTTTTCTTCCAGATTTGATGACTGAAATGATGGACATGTCGAGTGATCTGGTTGGATCAGGGATCCCATTCTTGGATTATAAGATGTACGCTGAGCGGATCTTTTTCCCGGGTCATAGAGAGTCGCCGCTACGCAGGGATCTGGATGTGCAGGATTGTCGGCGGGCCACAGTGGAGCAGGGCCTTGTCCAGCTCTCCAACCTGCTTAACAGCAAGCTCTTCCTCACTAAGGTAACATATATAATGATGTTGTATTCATGCTCAGAGATGATGAGTTTGCGAGAGTGAAAAAAATGCTTGTTCATTTGTATTTATGTCACTAGTCATATGTAAAACATCACATCTATCATGTATATGTTGCATTTTTACTCCATTACTTGTGGATCATTATAAGTGATCAAATTTAGATATTTTTCATCTCTAAAGCCACACAAGCAAAGCTTATCTGTGATCTTCTCATTTTCAGTTTATACACACTCTGGAGAGCCAGAGGACATTTTCTCCCAGAGATCGCGCGTATGTGGCCTCTCTGCTCACTGTAGCTCTGCATGGCAAGCTGGAGTATTTCACGGATATCCTGAAAACACTGCTCAATGACCTGGTGGAGCAGTATGTCGCTAAGAATCCTAAACTCATGCTTCGCAGGTGAGCAAAAAGGGATGAGTGGGTGGAAGGAAATGCCAAAGCAATAGTATTGTTTGTGAGCAAAAGAGCTAATGGGTTATTCATGTTTCATACAGAACTGAGACAGTCGTTGAGAAGCTCCTGACCAACTGGATGTCGATATGCCTCTATGCTTTTCTGAGAGTAAGTGTCAAAATGAAGAACTTTGTAGGAATTACAGTTAGTAATAGTGCAGATGTCTGATCTCACACAGATTCAACGCTGTTACAGTTTTCCGAAAACAATTCAGTGTATCATGAAAAATCTAATTTCACCACAATGCAGTTCAGTTTAATAGTTGTGGAATGAGTCAGTACAGCACAGCAGTGAAAGTGACTATTTGTCATTGTGAATACACCCAAACACCACAATGAAATGTGACCTCTGCATTTATCCCATCACACGTGCACACGTGGAGCAGCAGACAGCTATCAACAGCGCCCGGGGAGCAGTGTAGTGGGATGGTACCTTGCTCAAGGGTACCGGAGTGGTGCCTGGGCCAGTACTTGAACCTGCGACCTTCAGGTGCCAAGAGCAACATCCTAACCACTAGCAACCCTAAAAACGATTAGAGCACTTTGACCTTTTAACCCTTGGTCTGGTCTGGTCAAGTCAGTATTTATTGCCATTTCAACCATATACACACAGCACACAGTGAAACGAAACAATGTTCCTCCAGGACCACGGTGCTACATGAAACACAGGACCACAAAAACCTACACAACTAACAACATAAGTGCATTGTGTTTATTATATTACCCCATAAAATGTTGAACAAAATGATATTAATTTTAGACAATAACACTTTTAGCACATCACAGTGGTGGTAAATCTGTATGGAAAGCCCCTGGAAGAGTATTCTAAGGCAGAGGCAGAAAAACTAAAGATCTGTGTTGTAATAAGAATTAAGAGTAAACTTAAATGAAGCTTGAATATTCTACTGTGCAAACACTTTAAGTATATACAAAGCTGTCGCACTTTTTCAGTGTTCCTCTTTTATTTCAGGACTCAGCGGGAGAGTGTCTGTACATGCTTTTTAGAGCCATAAAACACCAGGTGGACAAAGGCCCTGTGGATGCAGTGACTGGCAAAGCCAAATACACACTCAATGACAACCGCCTACTCAGAGAGGACCTCGAGTACCGCACATTGGTCAGCATTAACACTTTTTTGCTCTGGATTCACTGCTCGTTGTTGTTGCTTATGCAATGTAATGTAGTTAAACTTCATCCTGCCAAAAAGAAACTGTGTGATCTTTCAAACCTATACGACTGAATAGATCATATCCTCATAGAACAGCAAAGACATAAAGTAATGAATGAAACTGAATTACTGGGAAAAAATCTTCAATTACAAAAGCTCAAATAGCTTATAAAAAAGCCTCTTGATTTTCCCTCTAGTGTGGGAATCAGGAAGCTTGACTTTGAGAAGAGTGGGAGTAGCTTCGATCATGTGCTCTGAAAAATTGGTCTGATGAGACTGGATGCTGCTTTGAGGGAGTAGCAATGCTGTATTTGGATTAAGAGAGGAACAAAGGATGGGAAGTTGATCCTAGTTCAGCACTGCTGTTATTTAAAGCCTGAAGGAGGCATAAAAACACCATGGTAATATTAAGAGGAGAGCCCAGTGTTGATGCAGAAATGAAGCAGCACTATTAGATAGAGAGACTGCGAATCAAAAACAGATGGAGAATTAGCCAGCAGCTTTTATCATCAAAACCCTAAAGTTGTCCAAAGCACCAGTAGAGAGTAAATAAACACACAGTATAGGTTCAAAATGATTGTAGACACTTCTTCTAATTTGTGAATAAAGCTGCTCTAAGGCGTTCACCTTTTAATGGTGTTCGATCGTGCGTACACAGTTTGTTAAATACCCTTAGGAAAGCATGGCCAATAGAGTAGAGAGCTCTGGATCATCAGCAGGTCACCCTGTCCAATGCCAGTGCCTCTTTTCCAATACTTTGTGATAAGTTGGAGTGTTTTTGATCCAGAAGTAACCATCCAACATCAGCACCTAATGCTAATGCTCTCATGGCTGAATACAAGCAAATCCTCACAGCAATTTTTGAACATTCGTTATAAATTCCTTCACAAAGAAAAACACCCTGTTAATATATTTGATTTTAGCAAAAATGTTGGATCAGAAGATGCCAGCCATTGTGTAGCAGTAGACTTGGCCATTGTGTAGCAGTAGACTTGCCAGCTACAAAAATCATTTTGTGATTTTCTTTGTTTGATTTTTTTATGTGATTTTTTTGCAAATCAGTGAATGGAAAATAACATACAACTCTTTGGTGTCTCTGTAGACTGTGAATGTGCTGATGCAGGGGGTAGGACTGAATGAGACTCAGCCAGTAGCTGCTAAAGTACTGGACTGTGACACTATAACCCAAGTTAAAGAGAAGATTCTAGATCAAGTCTACAAGGGAACCTCATTTTCCCATAGACCACACACAGACTCCCTGGACCTGGGTGAGAAGAGTCTCTGTCTGTATATCTGTCTCTCTCTATCTCTGTCACCATTTCCTGTGTATATTATTGTCTTAATTAAACTTTCTTCTGCTTCTTTCTAAAACACACTTAAGTCTGCTTTAACTCCAGTGTCCATAGACAGTAGTTCAGGTAGTAGTAGTTTGTAAGTTTTATATTGGTGTGTTGTGTTTACAGAATGGCGGTCAGGCGTGGCAGGTCACCTTATTCTCTCGGATGAGGACCTGACATCTGTAGTGCAGGGCAACTGGAAACGCCTAAACACACTTCAGCATTACAAGGTAAACACATTTCACAGTGAGCTGCACTGCCCTACAGAGGCAAAAACCAGTTACTACACTAAAAGTGAAGCTGAGAAAAATGCCTCCAAGGACGTGTGATTCAGATGCATATGATATAGATATCTAAAGTAATCCTGCACACTTTTATCATATAACTAACTTATATTAACATACATCTTGATTTGCACATGATGACATTTATCGGTTTCTCTAAGCTTGGCAAAAAAAGTGCTAGATGTGTCATGTCACTTCTAGCAGAGTTACTCTCCTTACCATTGTAGTGTAAGAGGTATACATGCAATGCTACTAACAAGTTTGATGTAGTTAGTTTTCTGACTCTTTTCCTGACCTTTTACCTTACAGGTTCCTGACGGAGCTACGGTTGCCCTTGTGCCACGCCACAGCAAACACATCCATCATGACAACCACGATTATGTGGCAGGAGAAAGTGAGCATACAGACATACACACACATGTGACCTTGTGTCCATGCAATTAAGCAACTTAGCGGCAATGATTAAGAAAGAAAAAACAAAACCATCTAATGTCCAAATACATGCAAAGGAATTTTCAGTAAACCAAAGCAGATGGAATTAAGTTCCTCTAGAAGATTTCTTACTCATGGTGTTTGTAATCTGCATCCTTCATCAGAGACTCCTATGTTGGAGGATGCTGATGAGGGTGGGGTCAGGCTGTGGCACCTGGTGAAGGCCAGTGAAGAACCAGAGCTACCCAAACACAGACGTGGCAGTCTGAGGGAAAGAGAGAGAGCCAAGGCCATTCCAGAGATCTATCTCACACGCCTGCTCTCCATGAAGGTATGGCACCTATGCAGCACTGCTGTGAATGTGCTAATGCAGTGTGGAGGATGAAGACTCCATATCTGCACCTTCACACAAGCTCTTGTCCAAATCAACACTGTCAATGCTCTTTGTAGGGCACTCTGCAGAAGTTTGTGGATGATCTGTTCGTGGTGATCCTGAGTACGAGTCGGCCAGTTCCTCTCGCTGTGAAATACTTCTTTGACCTGCTGGATGATCAGGCAGCCCATCATGGCATCTTGGATGCAGAGACCATCCACATCTGGAAAACCAACAGGTAATTCGTTCATCATAGAAATCAGTGGCTATATTTATATTATAACCAAATTTACTTAGCATTGCTTTTTCATTTACATCTTTCTGCCTTTGAGAGTTCACATTCATATTTGTAAGTGACCCTGATGTGTTGAGTGAACACACCTCTGCTCTGAAAGGGTGTGCTTGCATGCATTTTGTCCTGCTGCCAGCCCTGGGTGATGACAATAACATCCATGTGCATAATTTGTACATGCACAATGAAATGTGCAAACAAAAAACAGGAACTCCTATGTATCTGTTCTCATTACAGCTGCATGGCATGTACTAGACATGTGTGGCACACATATGAAAATGATCAAAATTTGAATGTTGGGTTTATTCACTAAAACGGTCTTTCACATTTAGGCGACTCATGCCATTTTATCCCTGTAATGTGAACATAACCAGTGTGTTTTCATGGGAGACGTGGATGGTGGGATGAACAATTAAAGTTTGCTGAGCAACTGCAGTTCCTCATAGTTTTATAGAATTATGTCAAGACACACATAACAGCATGTTGTGGGTGTATCTGCAGGAATATGTCTTTGTGGACTACTAGTAATGATCCTTGTCTTCCTGCTGTAGTCTGCCTCTGCGTTTCTGGATCAACATTGTGAAGAACCCTCAATTCATCTTTGATGTGCAGGCGTCAGACAACGTGGATGCAGTACTGTCCGTCATAGCCCAGACTTTCATGGACTCTTGCACTATTGCTGAGCACAAACTGGGCAGGGTGAGAAAGAAACTCTGCAATATTTTATTAAACAAAACCTTTATGAACAATGGGCTAATTACTCAGTTATTAATTTTAAGTCTACTATTCAGTCATTTTTATATGTTCTTTTAAGCAGAAAAGTACTGAATTAAATCTTATATATTGCATTGGATTGAAGAGTAATAAAAGCTCTGCCGTTAACTTTCATCATGATTTAACCAGTCTGTCAGCAATCTTCATTTTGAATAATGCATGCTGATTGGCTCACTGACTTCTTTAATATGTATTTGGTATTGAATAAAAAAATATATATTTTTATAACTGGAAATCATGAATTTTGGTGCTGTAAAATAGTTGAATGTCCAGCCCTGGGACTACTATGAATTATCCCTTACATTGTTTGGAATTATTATATAAGAATAGGTTTCTGAGCTTGAGGAATTTAAGTCTAAACCTGCTTTAGTGTATACATGAAACACCTGATGGGGCAGAGGGCTTGTTGTCCTCACTTTTGCTTTGAATGTCTTTCTTCAGGACTCCCCCATAAACAAGCTTCTGTATGCCAGAGACATTCCTCGCTACAAGCAGATGGTGGAGAGGTAGGATGAACAGATCTCTCCTGATAATAACTTTGACTCTTCGTTTTGATTTTTGAGCATACTTTGACATATGCTGAAATAGATCAAGTTTAGACTCTGTTTATAAAGTTGTATTAACTTTTTATTGAGTCCAAAGGCTAGTCTTTAATTGGGAATCTAAACTGCTTTTAATCTTATTTATTTACCTCTCACTTTCTCAGGTACTATGCTGACATCAGACAAACCATCTCAGCTAGTGATCAGGAGATGAACTCTGCTCTAGCTGAGCTCTCCAGGGTAGATCTTCAATCTTGCACCACTTTCACTTCATATATTGTTTGCTGACATGCCCTGTTCCCAGCACACTTTAACTGTGCTAGAATGAAAGTACTGTTTGTTTGTTTCTCTTCATTCGTTCCTGCAGTTTCTGTGCCATTTTGTGACATGTCATTTTCTTTGTGTCTTTAGAATTACTCTGGAGAGCTGAACTATCTAGTTGCCCTACATGAGCTGTACAAGTACATCAACAAATATTATGACCAGGTGAGTTAGTGAGGGTGGAGGCCAAGAATGGAAAGTGGGTTGATAAGACTACTCAGGAAGTGCAGAGTGGGGGGCAAGTGTGGTTTTATATATCGATGGTTTGGCCAAAAGCTGAATGTAATTAATTCCAATCAAGGGGTGAACAGAAGTATGCTATGTTAAGTTTGCTTTTTTAGTTCTGCACTACAAGTAGTGTAAGCCTCTATGCCACCAATCAGCATGGTTTGTCTAACTACTGATTGCTTACACAGACATACAAGCTAAAATACATTATGCTTGGTAATATTCTATGTTTTCTGATGATTGTGATGCTGTTACTAAAGGCTTCCAGATTTCTAATGTGATGCAGTCAGTTTTTCAAAAGTATGATATGTTAACTCTGGCTGCACAATGCTGGTGGATATTACACCCCTTCCCCTACCCCCTCTTTAATCATACATAACACTCCCACATGAATAATACATAAACACATGAGCACACACACAGCCACCACATCAACTACACAGCATCAACAGAATGTGTCCTCCTTCCAACCCCCTTTTCTTAACCATACATATACAAATTCATCCTCACATGCTCAAAACACGTATGACCATGCATTGATGCACATATCTACATATTGTAGAAACATTCAATAGTTAAACACAATAATACAATAGTTAGCCTTAGGAATATTGTTTCGCTTGCCACCCTTGTCTCATTGTCTTTCTGATCAGTGTCTGTCTACCCAGTGTTCACCCACTTAATGTCAGAACTGTGCATTCACTTGATAATAAAAAAGGTTGTGAAATGACATTCAATGTAAACTTATCTTACCCAAATATCTGTTACAAGCAGTTATAAGCTTTATATCACTGTGTTATAAAAACTCTATGTCTGTGTACAGCTGCTATATCACTACTGTTACTGTGGTGCTAATATAATACAGGAAAATCCCCAAAAAAGTTAATAAGAAAAAAGTTAATATTTGCATCCAGGGGGTTATAGAAGCACTCCAGCAGTTTCCCCTAATCTGTTTTTAGAACTGTAATCTGCCCCAATTAGTACTGACTGCACCAAAAAAAAAAAAAAAAGATTGCCCAAAGGTTCTAGGGGTCCTTTAATACTACATGACAATGGGACCTGTAATACTACATGACAAATTTTTATAAAAATTAACAGACTAACAGTCTAAGTCAGTTAATAACTTTTTGGTGGTACTAGTGTTCGCAGGTCCACAGAAGATGACAGTTATCAGCTTAAAAACAGTGTACACAGCAATGATTAAGTTGTATTTCTTTCTTTCAAAAGAGAGGGGGCTTAGCTGTAATACATTATATGTGTTCTTTATAAAATAGACTTGAACACTATAACCAGTAACCGTCATTTTGAAGGTTTGTATACTTTTTGTTATTGGGAATAAAAGTGTCAGAAAATACAAAAGCAAGTAAAAATGACTTATTTGTCATTGTGAACACACTCATTTAAATCAAGTGCACCACAATGTGAGCGAAACATGACCTCTGCATTTAACCCATTACACGTGCACACATGGCGCAGCGGGCAGCTATGTACAGTGCCTGGGGAGCAGTGCAGTACAACTGTACCTTGCTTAAGGATACCTCAGTGGTAGTTGAGCTGGGACTTGAACATGTGACCTTCTGTTCACAAGAGCAAGGTCCTAACCACTAGGCCACCACTGCCCACTGCCAAGTCTAATTTAGGCGCAACTTGATAGTCTCATGTAAGGAGAATGTGATGCATCAACGATCATGTGTCCATATTGCCTTTATCTTAGCTCTGTCACACAAATGCTTCAGGCATAAATATCAGCACATCAAGTACTGCTTGTGTGGATTGAAGCACTGGTGAACCTGGAAGCATCTGTTCTGTCAAACAGATGAAAAAATGGACAACCTGCTTTTAATTGTCTGCATCTCAGGTAATAGGAATATTAATTTTAAGTAAAACTTCTTGTTTGTGTGCTTTAGATCATCACTGCCTTAGAGGAGGACACAACAGCTCAGAAGATGCAGCTGGGGTATCGCCTCCAACAAATCGCGGCCGCTGTGGAGAACAAAGTGACGGACTTGTAAATGCGAGATCGTGGATTGGCAGAACTTTGGACTATGAGAGAAAAAAATGGAAATGGGAAAGTGAAAGAAAAGGAGAGTATGGATGGACAGACTCACTGTATGTAGTGATGGCAACGGAAGGAGCATGGAAGGAGATAATGGGTTATGTAGAATGAACAAATGAGATGGATGTAAATGATGGAGCACACACAATGTCACTTTAGATATAAAGAGAAGACGATGTGTTACGTGACTAAACAAGGTTCTTGTCCTTAGCTGAAAGAGGAGATTAGTGGGTTAGGATGGTCACAGAAGTAGAGCATCCTTCTCAGAATGGTGAAAGGAAGACACTACAAGCTGAGGATCCACTGCGATGATCTTTCAGAAGAGAGCAAGCTACCAGAGGTCACATCTGGAAGATGTGCATCACCGTGAGTGACGTCACTGACACAAACAGCGGAGTGTGAACATTTGTCTCCTCCGACCCTCTGTGAGATGACTACTGGAACTCTCTCCCGAACGAGAAGGATCATAACATTTCCAGTTAGAGGCAATTCAATGAACTTAGCTGCCCGTTGCCCATTGATTGGTGAAATCAGTTTGCTGAAAATCTCATGGCTTCAGCTTAATGCAGTTTTGATCCAGAAAGGCATTCTCTGAGGAGGAATATGACTGGAAAACTCATCTGCTCTTGGAGCAGAGGGCAATGAGGTTATCAGAAAAAAACCAACAACAGAAAAACGCATGAAAATGACCAAACAAAAACGAAATGTATGTGTCATAAAACACTTGCTCCTCTGCCTTTCTCTACCTCTTCATACATTTCCCTCAAACTTTCATACATTTCATTTAGATTGTAGTTCTCTGTTAGACTCACTCATTTTCTTTAAGCATTCATATGCAGACCACACCCATCAGTGCCATAGTAACTGTGTTTGTACTGGTGTGATGATGTGTTGGGCATTAGCAAATATCATATTATTGTCTCTTGTCTAAAGTCACTGGCGTAAAGAGAAAGAGAAATTCAATGGGTGTAAAATTTAATTGTAGAACATTCTCATTTTAGATTATTTATTTGTTTTTAGATTATGGGCATCTTTTGGCCTTTTTCCTTCACAAATGTCCAACACATATCCGTCCAGGTCATGAAGAGGAGCTATGAGTTTGAAAGAGTGCCAACAAGTCGACAGGCCTTGAGACTTTCCAGGCAAGGACTTTGAGTAAATCGAGATTGTTGTCAAAAACATCTCTGTATTCTAGCACTAGAATGTTAACATTTTGTCTGTACTGTCAAGGTACTAAGAGTCACTGGAATGATGCTGTTGTAGTACATGAACCTGACTGAATTCTCTCTGTACGATCGTGTACTGTGTGTACTCTGCTTTTGGGCATGGTTATGAACCATGTTCCGACATTCCTTTGATATGAGAGAAACCGATGTTGTCAGATAGGTTAGTGTTTTAAACGTGTTTCCTTCATGTTCAATTACAGGTCTTTGTTTTTTTTTTTTTAACCCAGATGGCAAGTGTTCTATTCATGAAGCTGGACTTTTGGCTGCCTTCAACATTTTAATAAAGAAGCGTGGTGGTCGTCAGTAGTTTTTATCAAGGATGATTAGTGTCCATCCTAAAACAGACATAGAAAGGGAGAGAAAACCGAATCAACAAGGAGTCTAACTTGCATAAAGGTGCTTCAAGCTGCATCTAGTGAGATGAATCTAGTCATATGGTATGTTAGATTAATGGATCACACATTACAACTATTGTTGTGAACAGAGTTGTGAGTTAAAATGTGCAGAAATCAACAGAGGGAAAAATAAAGCTATAAATATTATTAGGTTGTATAAATTCTTGTGTAGTCTAGAGCAGACTCAACCCTAAACTGTTTAATTTTTAAAAATATTTTATTAATATCAAAATTAATGATTGTCTCCCTGTAGCTTCTTACCAACAGTATGTGAACATTTTTACGAATTCTATTGAGAGATAATAAAATTCAAATGACTGTACATTTGTGGTCTTACCTGACACATTAATGTGAATAATGTGCACTATTGATCTTTCCGACACTAAACTTAATGTCATTAAGCTAAAGTTAAATCTGATATTTGTACTGTGGACAGAGTAGAGGCAAAGGATGGAAAGAGCAACTGTCCCTCAAACTCTGTTGATACCTCTTGATATTACAAATTGTGTAAAGCTACAAAAATGTTCCAAAATTACTTTGCAAGACTTGCATTAGAAGGAGTAGGAGATAGGCTAGGTTACTGACCATGAATACAGAAAAATGGCCAGTGCTCCAGAGGTTTCCATTCAGCTGATATATTTTATTTGTTTGTTCTGGTATTTTACAAAAGTTTTGCCACTTTGTTCCTAACCTTATCTGACAAGGTCTTTAGGGCATAAGACCAATATTAAAACTGTCCACAATAAAAAAGGTTTAATGGTGATTTATCATCATTACTGCAATTTGGCTAACCCGAAACTTCTCCAAGACTAGAAAAATTGTGGGCAGTGGTGGCCTAGTGGTTGGGATGTTGCCCTTGGAACATGAAGGCTGCAGGTTCGAGTCCCAGCACGGGCACTACTGAGGTGCCCTTGAGCAAGGTACCGTCCTGCTACGCTGCTCACCGGGTGTTGATGGCTGCCCGCTGCTCCATGTGTGCACGTGTGATTGGTTAAATGCAGATGTCATGTTTCATTGTGGTGAAAATGTTTTAAAAATTGTTTCCTGTATACAACACATTAACTGCACAAGCTTAAACTAGGAGTGAAATGTTTGATGTGAGAGGTAGTTATTTTATAAAGATTTTTTTACCAAAATATTTTTTTCTGCACCATAATACATATTCTGCTACAATACATGCAAGATACTTATGGCCGTTTCTTCAGTTAAGGGGCATGTTTGGCCTGAACCTGATCATCAAATGTCCTTTCCACTACACTTTTGTCATTGTCCCCCAGTAGGGAAGTGTGATGAAAGTGTTTGTGAAAAAACTGGCAGATAACTTTACATAACAGCTTTGATTTGACTGGTAGCATATGATGTATACAAAATACATTTACATTGAACTAAATTTATTTTTATACACACTTCCATGAAGGCACAATATGTCTGGAAAAGAAAAACAAGAAAATAATTTCTTTTCAACATTTACCTTGTGTCTTTTTCAATATCAGATATGTGCTTCGCTGTCTCTGTCCTTTTCCTTTTCCATAATAACCACCTGAACGATCTTCCATACAGACGTTTTACAGAGAATATACACTGCTGTAGTGGAAATGATGGTGATACTCTGGAACAGCTGTGTCTTGTGTAAAAAAGTGAACCTTCACCTAAAATTCAAAAGTATTTATATTATTTGTCATTGTGAACACACCCTATCACACAAAGTGCACCACAGTGAAATTCGACCTCTATAGACAGGACTGCAGGAAGAAGACACAGAGGATCCTCTTTGATCCCAGCAATCTCAGCCACACTCTCTTTAATTCAATTTCAATTCAGTTTTATCTACATAGCGCATTTTACAACAGATGTTGTCACAAAGTTGCTTAACAAAATCCGGGTCCGAGGCCCTAATTGAACAATTTCCTCTGGGATCAACAAAGTTTTCTGGATCTGAATCACTGGATGGCAGTAAAATAACCAGTACAGGTGCATTTAGAACCGCACCAGCAAGTTCATGGACATTTTCTACCCAGATCAGGCTACTGAACTCCTAAACATTTATCACTTTGGTAACGGTTTAAAAAAAATTTTTGTCATTTTAAAACTAACCTTCTGTATGTATAAGTGCTTCTATCCTATTTTCTTTTAATATGTTCACTATTTAATTCTACTTTTATTACTTTATTAATGTTAAATGTTTACTGTGCAAATTTCAGGAGGTTCAGAGTCCAAGGATTTCATTGCTACTATAATGTGCCATTGTTTTCTGTATATGGCAATAAATTTGAACCATTAGACTACAACTGCCCACAATTATATAAGTATTACATTTTCAGGTATCACTCAACTTTGATGCACATATTAAATCAATTACCAATGTGGCATCTCCTTTACATTGCTTGCCTCCGTCCATTGCTGTCTAGTATAGATGCCTTACTCTTGTTCATGTTCTCGTTACATCTCGTATTGACTACTGTAACTCCCTCTTTGCTGGTCTCCCTGCTAAGTCTCTACAAAAACTTTAGTATATTCAAAACTCCACACTGCTCGGCTCCTCACACCTCAGCTCACATCACCCTCATCCTCTTCCAACTACGCTGGTTACCCATTCAGTCTCAGATTTAGTTTAAAGTACTGCTCCTCACTTTCAAAGCTCTGCATAATCTTGCTCCTTCCTATCTTCCTGATCTTCTCATGCCCTACATCCCTGCTTGCTCTCTCAGGTCTACCGGTAGTAATCATCTTGCTGTTCCTCGCACAAGACTTTCCACTATTGGAGGCAGGTCCTTCAGTGCCATAGCCCCCAAACTTTGGAATTCTCTTCCTTAGTCTCTCCGTGATTGTTCTTGCCTTTCTACCTTTAAGTCAGAACTTAAAATGTATCGTTTCAATAATTACTTTCCAATGTCCTTACATTTTTTTTTTTTTATGTATATGTTATATTTGTATGTTAAGCGACCTTGGGTTTGTGAAAGGCACTATATAAATTCAGGTTGTTGTTATTATTATTATTATTATTATTATTATTAATAAGTATATTAATAGTTTTAAGGCAAGTCATGTTTTAAAACATTATTTTCATGGTTGCATTTAAAAGTCTGTGTATGTAACAAGGGCAGAATAGTAATATTTTATAATCATTACCTTTGTATCCTTGCTCCTTATTGTATTTACCCTTATATGTGTAAATACTGACATCTAGTGGTCAGATAGCGTCTGTACATTCAGAGAGAGAGAGAAAGAGAGATGGGGGCGCTGTCTGTCTCCCGCGTTAAAAACGCGTCTGACCCGGAACGGTGTCACGTGACTGTAGCACTATGGCGTCTGTGGTGACGCGCAGTTCTACGATTGTATGGCACAGCTAGCGCAAAACCACTTAGACCACACACTACTAGCAAAATAAGTTCAAGCCGTTATCTGTTTTGGTTTCAATTTTCCATCTGACTTTATGCATGTTTAACGGTCAGAGAGAGATACAGGGGCGTACTGAGCAGTGAAAGGGCCTGCAGCCGCGCTCGCGTTGCTAACTTGCTCGGTACTGGCGAGTGTCCGGGCGCGAGCGAGCTAAACCCCGCTCATCCGCGCAGCAGCAGCCGCACCACCAACCGGAATAACCGGCAGCAGCAGGAGGTGGGTAAAGTTAGGAGAGTCGGCGCGAGAGTGGTGTGCAAAAATCAGTAAGTGCTGCCGTCAGTGAAGGAGTGTAAAAGTGAATGAGAGCTTGTGCTTCAGTGTTGGGTGCTCGTCTCTGGTCAGGCGCGGAGCTGAGGACAGTGGTGAAAGGAGCTAACGCGGGCTGCTAACTGAGGCTAGCGAGCTGAACGTGTACATTTCTGATAAATACACCGTCATTTACAGGGTGTGTACACTGTGAGTCATGTTAGCGGTTCGGGAGGAGAGTGTGTAGGTATCGGTATTTCTTTTATAGAAAAGTATCTACAGTAAAACTAAGTACTGTTTGTACTTATTTGTAAAGCAAATTCACACAGTTACTGTAGTATAATTGTATACATGTAATTGGAAAAGGCGCTGTATAAACATAATACAATAATAATAATAATACATGATAATAGTAATAATTATTATTATTATTATATAAGGCATCTCAAAATTATTATTGATTACTAAAATAAAATGTGAAATAGATAATTGAAATACATTATTGGTGCGCAATGATCTCGGAATCCTGTTGGTATTGGCAGATGTGTGTCTGAGAAAATAATACAAACCGATATGTTCTCGCACTCTTTCGTTTGACGAGATAATCAAGATTATCCCAATTTTTACATTTTTAAATGTTTGTGTCCAAACGAGCAGATGTGAGACTTGTATGCAGATATTTTTCATGTTAACATCAGTGTGCCCCCATTACATTTTTCTCTCAGTATCAATCTTCAATACTGCAGAAGGCTGCGATATGCTAATGAGTCTGTAAACCAATCACAGAACTTCCATGTGAAGGGGCGGGGCTAAGTTGTTGTAGGCTAAATGTAACGTATGTAAATATGTCTTTTGTGACATAACACCTGTGATTTGAAAATGGGGTGTTTCTAAACCAAAGTTGTCATATGTGGGCTGTATGGAAAGGGTGTGGATGTACATTGTGAAGCTTAGGGACACTACAAGCCTTTTTAATTAGAGAAATTATTTTTTATTATATTGAAAAACCATTGCAATCACAATATGTAGTGGTATAATCTTAATACTGATGTTTTGTATACATCTTGCAGCCCTAATCCGTATTGTACAGCCCTACAGAACACATATAATTCACCTTAAAGTACAGCTGTTCGCTCGCATGTTCACTGTAGAGCTGTGGCACTGCATGTTTTCTCTCCCTGTTGTGACACACCTTATTGGACTCATGAACAGGCATGCATAGAATTAACACCAGGCATCCAGGCTGAGTTAACGTACTCATGTTCAGATAAATGCTATGTAAATGTTTATGTTTCACTGCTTTTGTTCCATCAAATTGCTGTTTATCACACCCTCATACACCCCTGCACTATCTCTGCCTTCTCTAATTTTTAACAGTGAGGATTACAGCAATACCTTTGAATTTGGGTTGTGTTTAAGCATTCTGAGAGTCCATGGCCATTGGGAACATATTAAAAGGATAAAGGAGCAGATTGTATTTCAAAATGAAGAAAGTTTATTGATCCCGGAGGAAATTGCTTGAAAAGACTCATATTTGCACCTACACCGTGACTGTATTTTAATAGGCTGACTCTCACATTGTACTGTTTAAAATACAGATCTCTCTGAATCTTCTTTGTATCATCATAAAATGTTTATATAATGTAAACAGCTACTGACAAAATTATTTGGGAGAAAAAAAAGAACACAGCAGAAATAGAGAATGGAGAGGTTTAGTTCCTACAGCAACAATTAGTGTATCTGGAATGTGCCATGTAGTCATGTTAAATATTGGTTTACATGCCCTGTTTTTATTAATAATGATAGTAATTATACTAAAACAGTGGTGTAATTATTATTCTATAGTCTACATCTATTAGATAGATAGATAGATAGATAGATAGATAGATAATAAAATAAAAATAAGAAAGGCTATGTATAAAAAAGTGTAATGATGTAGTAGTATATTGCACATTGTTATGTAACATATGTAATAATTATAACCATGCTTATTATATATAATTATTGTTTTATGCTTTAAAGTTTTGCTGCTATTGTTTTTACTGTTTGTGTTTTTTTATTTTGTCCAGAGTGATAAAATGATGGAGTCGTCTGAGCAATCTCCTCCAGATTCAGGGGCTCAAGAAGTGAACCCTGTGTTTCTTCAGCAGCTGAGGGAACTGGACATCCCAGAGGAGGCAGCCAAGCAGGTCCACTTGAGCTTCATCCCTGTATTCAGCGATTCTCACGTAGAATTTTCCTTTTTCATGTGACAATCATGCAGTTTAGCTGCAGTTTTTATAGATGTGCAGGACAGGTGGAATGAAGATGATTGAGATTAAGTTCAGGCTTGTTTCTACTGTAGCTCAGCCAGTCCAATGTGAATGTTTTTTCTGTGTTGATGTTAGGCACTCCTACACACAAGAAATGTATCTGCAGAGGAGGCGGCCATGTACTACTTCAACAAACTGGAGAATGAGGTCTGCTGATTATTACAAACAACCAGCACGTGACCATTACAGTGCTTTGTGTTTTGTATTTTAATTTCTGAGCATTTTCTTTTTTGTCTATTCTTTCAGGAAGAAGGAGATGAGGACATGATGTTCAAGATGGTTTTTGTTATAAACATGGAGCTATCAATGGGAATTGGGAAGGTACAAAAACTGTAAAATTGACCTAGATACCCATGCCAAGTGTCAGTAAGTTGAAGTGGTTGGGGCTGAGGTTATCACTGTGTTCCTCCAGGTGGCTGCGCAGGTGGGTCATGCAGCTGTGGGTTTGTACCAGGCCATGCAGGAGAAGAACACCTGGAGGGAGATGGCTTGGAAATGGGATCATGCTGGGTGAGAGACCGTAACCGGTATTCTTAATAAGGATGGGTATTTTTCTGTTCTTGCTATCTGAATATCACAACAAACAACAGTATTTGAACACTCCACTGAGGAAAAACATACTAAAAAAACACCAGGTTTACAATTTATTCTATGTGGCTAGCATTTGTTATTATATGCCATTTTGCTGTAAATTTTAGTGCATGGTTATTGTTCATTAGCTCTTTTTGTCTACATACTTAGAAGGGAAATACACAACTTTTGCACAGGTCATTTTTATCCCTAATGTGCCAGATTCAGCTAATAAATAGTAATTGTGAATTTAATTGTGCAGAGTTGTGACTGATAAATAGGATCAAAACAGATTAGTGTGAATAGTGCTTTAAGTGGTGTGGTGCAGTTAAGGCACAGAAAAGATGGTTTCTCTGGCAGACCTGTCTAATGTAACTCTTAAATGCAAGTAGCTTTTTAAGGCTGAGAAGCTGGGGAAATTCACCAACCAGTGAATCATAGCTGGACTTGGTTCAAGTTAATTCCCTTGCTCAAGGGAACAGATGAAAGGCATTGCTATTGGCCAAGGACAACTGCAGATTGTCAATCAACATCCCAGTTCAGTCTTTGAAGTAGCATTTTTTACCATCAAGCCTGCTTTATCTTGACTGCATTCATATTTTAGGCCTCATTTTGCTTTGCTTTGTGTGTGTGTGTACATTCAGAGCTAAGAAGGTTGTGCTACAAGGCACTAATATGGCGCACCTGTTGGAGTTACAGGCCCTTGCTATGAGTCTAAGCCTTCCTACAAAATTGATACAGGATGCCGGACTCACTCAGGTAATGTCAACCTAGTGTAATTCACTGCATATATGAGTAGAATGGATTGTTTTCGGTGATTTGCAGAGATACCAGAGCCTTTCATTGAATTTTATCCTGAAAAGCCTTAGTTCAGAAATGAGGAATTTCACATCACAAATGCAAATGATACTCAGCAGCCAGTGTCGGAACATAAAAATCATTAGGGCAGGCACCACTTACTGATTTAGAGCTGATTATCATTAGAGACCATGGAATCAGTATTTGCAATTTATTGTTTTATCAGTTGTCCTTATTGTGTTTCAATCAGCTGTCCAAAACTTTGGTTCTGGTTTTATTTTAGAGCTAGTGGTGTGCTCAATGCTGCACATGAACACTCCCATCAGAACCAGTTCTTTTCATTTGTAATTGTTTAAGGACAGGATTTTTAATACACTAAAACCTTCAAGTCAGGTACACTTTTGACTTTATTGGTCATGTTTAAGTCCGTATACTTCTGCCTCATATATTATTTGCCATCTCTTTACATTCTTTTAATTCTTTTTTGGTATTTGTTTAAAGAAAGGAGGATGGATTCTGCTTTTGATTCTTGGTTATTCCCAAGGTTTCTTCCTGCAGCTTCATAAGCATTGGGTGCTCATGACCCTGTCACCTGTTGTCCTCTCTTGGATCACTTTCATATCCCAGCCCATTGACAGGTCCCATTGTAATTAAATAACTAGATCGTCAATGCTATTCATATTACCTGTCAGTGGTGTTGATGTTATGGCTGATCAACTGAATAGTAACTGTGATGAAGTTACTATTTTTTAAGCTAATGCGTCTCAATGAAGTAGATGCTGAGTGTTAGCACTTTTTGGTTTAAAATCAATAGTTACACACCAACTCACAAAAACGGTCACCCCTGACTTTTGTTAAACTTAACTAAAAAGTCTTGCCTGTTGTTTTCAGGTGGAGCCAGGCTCTTGCACTGTGCTGGCCATCATGGGAGAGGAAGAGATGGTCAACAATGTTACAGGCAGTCTGAAACTGCTCTGAGCAGTGAGGGGGGGGAGGCAACTGTGGAAAAACAGGTGTGTACAGTACCACTGAGTGTCCACAGGGGGGCAGCATTGCCCCACAGAAGCGAGGCTCTCCGCATGTCAAAAAAAATCCCACAGATCAAATCCCATAGCATTCACATACTCCCACTGACTTGCACTGATTTACACACACGCACACACACAGAATAACAATAACATCAGTTTAGGTGGGAGGAGGGCTGCACAAGTGGATGGTTGCCTGGGTGCGTCATTTCAGGCTGATTTAAAGTTTACAAGTGTATTCACATTTATTGTGTTATGAAAGGATCTGAGTTTAAAAAAGGGAAACTGTGTGATGACTAACGGTGAACATATCGGTATGTGATCAAATGGGTAGGTGATACCCATCATCCCCTCTTACATAAATATTTAGCACATAACTAAGTTAGAACCTAGTGTTTTGGTGATTGTTGAACCAAAGTAGTCATTGTAAAAGAGTTGAATGAAATGTAACACTACATATAAAGCATCCTCTCTAGATGTAAGAACTCCTGAAATGTCTCCTTGGAAAGTTTACTGCTTATCAGTGAAGGGGCTTCCTTTGCTACAAATTGTGATATATAAATCTATGTATGTATATAACTTTTATGTAACTTAACTGTAACAATGTGATACCCCCTCCTACCAAACATTGTAATGTAGAAAAAACATGAATGCATATTGATATGGAAAAAAGCAAAATCTCCAAGCCATACTTCTTGTGGAGTGCCATTGTTAATGTTTTCTGTCACTTTTTGACTGTTCTTTTTCTTTTTGCATCTACTTATTGTCGTCTGTCAATTCTACGACTAAGAAGGTTGGTCATTTGCAATAATACTGACATGCTATTTGACTTTTTATTCCTCAATTAAAATGTTTGTAGTGTTCAAAATCAGAGCGCTTTATTTAAACTTCACTGTAACAACAAGGAACATCTATTGAAGATCATGACAAAACAGCCTGGAATCCACATCCCTCAATACTGTCCTGTTCTCTAACTGTGTGGAATTTAGTTCATGTTTTGCTCAAAGGTAAAAATAAAAACTGAACACCAAACTCTGTATAACTGTGTGCACAGCAGCCTCCTCTGCAGGGAGGGACTTTAGAGGCAGGGCTGGAGTGCAGCAGAGAGGGAGGGGGGACCTGGATGCTGTACTTCATAAATCTTTAGGCTAATTACAGTCTCTTTTCAATCTCCAAATTCAGCTTTAGAAATCATGTGTTCACGTCTCAGAATCCATTGCATTTGGTGGGCTTAAGTACAGATTGGGAGAGGAAATGCAGATTGTAGATAAATGAAAAAGCCCTTTCAAATTATTGTTTTGATTACTAAATTATTATTATAATTAGTGAATTCAGTCTTCCCTGGTGCACCTATGGCACACATAACTGGTATAATCTCCATAGAAAAAAAAGGATGCACTGATTTGGAAATCGTAGGCCTGGGGCAGTACTCAAAAATGTTCATGCATATTTCAATGATTTATAAACATTTTTTATAATCAATGAAGTAGAAATCAATAAAAAGCATTAGAAATTAAGACTGCTGTTAATGGAAAGAGCCCAAGGTCATGGCCAATGCCATGCATTGGCTAGAGGAGTATGTAGCCCCCCAGCATTGGGCTGTGGAGTAGTAAAAGTGCATTCTCTGGAGAGATGTAGCTCCATCCAAAACCTTTTGAGAGGAGCTGGAGTTTGTGATCTCAAGTATTTGACCATGTTAATGCTCTTGGGGCTGACTGCAAGTAAGTCCTTACAGCAAAGTTTCAATACCTAGAGAAAGTGAGTGATTATTTGTCATTGTGAACACACCACAGCACACAATGCACCACAACAGTGAAACCTTTGCATTAACCCATCTGTGTGGGAGCAGTGGGTAGCTGACTCGGGCAGCGCACAGGCAGCATGCTTGGGGATGGAACCTTGCTCATGGGTGCCTCACTGGTGCCTTTACCAGTCTGGAATTTAAACCAGTGGCCTTCAGGTCACAGGAATAATTCCCTAACCATTATACCACCACTGCCCAGTCTTCCCACAATATTCCCAGTCTTTTATTGCAGCAAACAGGGACCAACTTTTAATTTCAGAGGGTTAAGGATTATGTGTCTATTACTGGAAGATAAACTATGTTACCCTCAGCACGCAGGTGGATCGTGCAACATGCAGCAGAGGTGGACATTCTGGGTCCAGAAAGTAAAAATCCACTCCAGTATAAACGAACTGGTACAAAATCCTAGAGTGAAATTTTACTTTCCGTACCTAAAATATAACATTTTTGGTAAGCAGGGGTGGGTTGTGGCCGGAGCCCTAGCGTTCGTGCCAAAACAACGTATATGGTTGCTCCCTCGCATCAGTCCAACACTTCACATTACCATCGTTGCTCGGTAATCCGTTAAACAGCCCGGTGCTCTGATGAGTTGAGCTGTTTTGTGCAAACATGCTACCGTTAACCGCTTATTCGTTATTTTAACGCTTAAGCTAACCCTTTCGTGTGCGCATGCGCAGAACCCAAGCAGCACACATCTCTAGGATGTACAATTCGTCAGAACAGGGTAAAATGCCCGGTGCGCCACTGGTCATGATTTTAATCGGGAAACTTCTCAAACGAAGCGTTTCTAACTTTGCATGACCAACTGTCAACCTCATATCAAAGACAGGAGTGAGGCATTAGCGAGTGCCATGTTATAACGCGTTGTTTTTCGGGGGTGGGGTGGTGGGCTCCTCTGGCTGTCGGTTATGTACCATGTGACCTAAATGTAAGTATTAGCTCTGTTCACTGGCGCTACAATAGCGGCATTGTATACGGCGAGCCTCGATCTGGCGCTGCTGCTGCTGTGGAACGCGGAAAGCAGCGACGAGTCCCAACTCCAGAATGAATCATTTTATGATCCGATTCACCAGTCCAAGTGCATTAAACTTTCCGTAGCGTTTCCGCCACGCTCACGTCCTTGTTATAAACCGGAGATGTTTAACAATCTTAAGATTATCCCGTTTAATCGCTGATGGAATGTACCTAAGCCTCCTTGAGTTGCTGTGGACATTTTCCCCTCTTTCTGTTTGTACCGGGTGCGCTTTGATGCACTAATGAACAGATGAACAGCAAAGTAGCGGACATCGGAGCTTAACGCGACGAGCTGAAAGAGTCGATTCCGTGAGATGAGTCGCACTCCTTTGCTGTGGTTTGTCACGTGCTTCGCCGAGCTCCGAGGATGCAGTGAGGACGAGATGTCCCTCCGGCTTTAGCGCGCGCGCACTGCTGTGAGGTGCCCCTTTTATGCTGACGTGGGAGATGATAATTTGCCGTTTGCCATTTAAACTCAAACTATGTCGGTCCAGGACAACCTACACGTCCTACTTGGTTTATTTAGGCAGCAGAATTAGATGGATAAAGTCTTCATTTGCTTTATTTGCTACTGGTGTTTGATCTTTTAAGCTACCGCCTTGTACTCGCCCGTGAGTTCCTGCGCTCCTGAGACAAGAAGCTCTAATGGCTGATGATTTTTTCTTGTTTGCGTAGCTCGGAGATTACGTGCGTCGCCGCACGTCCTGCATGGCCGTTACGCCAGGTCAGGGCACAGTTGCATATGAATAGATTCACTAACCAAAGCTTGTTTTTTTTTTCAGAAAGAAAGAACGATTAGTATTACACGATGAATGGAGTGCAGCTCTTGCACCCGACTGTGGGAAACGCAGCCTGCGGCGGTGCGAAAAATAAATTAAAAATAGGTTAAATTCAGCTACGTCATGAATACGAATCTCGCCTACATTTCACCCCCACTTATAACAATAAAACACTCTTTATTTCCAAAGCGGAGTCTGAAATATCTGTAAATGCAGACATTCACTTGTAAATAAATATTTATTCATGGTTGCATCAATTTAAATAAGAGACTATGGTGTGTAACTAATATGTTGTCACAGCAGAATTAGACTGTAGATAATTGTCTGGAACATCCAGTTACCTGAATTTTTAGGTCAAAGGACGTTTTTTTCGGAAACAAACCACACGTCGGACACTTCCAGGTTTGGACCCGTTTTAACTACAGCCTAGCCAGAGAGCTTCACGAGCCATTGCAACAAATGACGTTAACAGAAGTGCTTCGGCCAATCAGCGCTCTTCTTCCTTGCCCCGTGAACTGGCACAGAAATATCGGGCCAATCACACGCTCACTTGGTTGTATCCATTCATGTTCGGATACTTGGCATTCGGGCCACACTGGACAGTAAAGACACGCTTGACGTTTCGTTGGCAATAATGGTCATAACTTGCAACTTACAGTGTTTTAATGTCGGCGAGGGATTGTTTCTTCGCTTTAACAGTACGCACCAAAAAGCACACAGACAGAGTAAAAAAAACTTGTTTAATATCTCCAGCGGGACTTTAGAGGATGGCCTTTGAATTTAGACCCATTTTTTGTGTGAAAACAGCCGAAAAGGCGTCACCTTAGCAGGAAAGTATTTGACGGGAACGGTCAGGAACCGCACAAGAAAGTCAATAAACCCTGTCCAATCCCATGCCAGGTCCCACAAGACCGACCCTTCATGTTCCATTCATAGCTGAGTTAAGGTGGGGCTGACCCTACCTCTAATGTCGTAGTCCCTGGTATGGGGCCCCGGAGACCCCGTGTAGCTACGGATAGCTGCTATGTGGCTAAGCCAGGCCCGGGGTATTCCCTTTTGCGCTGAATGCATTTTTAACAAGAATACAAGAAGAAAGAATAATCCCTTTATGAAAGAAATTGAAAATTCCACGGCTTGTGTATTTAGTAACGTGACAACTGTTCCCATATCCTCATTCTTTCGAATATCCGTTTAGCTACTCGGTCTTTTCTCCTCGCCTGTGAACAAACTCCATCCACCCTCTCACCGAGCGGTGCAGAATCTGACTACGCTTTTCCACCCCTCCCAAAAACGATGGCCTGCCCCCCCCTTAGTCAACGAAAACGTTGAATGTTTCCTGTCCAATGATATGTTGCCTTTTCGTGCCCCCGTGCAGACGGACAGATCTTTAGCCTATAGGGAGTTGACTGGGCTGAGCCTTGCTGCTGACACCGCCTCGCCGAGGAGCCCCTGCTGTAGCTCCGCGGAGACCCCGTGCTATGGTTGTGTGTCAGTTTCGCTGGGAGCCGCGGTCGGTGCCGGTGAGGAGGGGGATGGGCGCCGCTGCAAATGTTAAGGACCTGGATAGAATCACAGCCTTGTAACACACAGAGCTGAACCTTACCCATATAAATATCGAGCATAATTGGTGTAAAACAACATCATAAATGGATGCAACCAGTAGGGATTCAAAATAACATTCGAAGGAAATGCTATGGCCCAAACAGGAGAGGGTCTGAAACTTTCACCCTTTGCTTGAGGGACACTGGGAAGTTTGGAAGGTACCCCGAAGAGGGAGCTGCCTCTCGGCTTACAGCGTGCAGGAAACGCCGAGGTCGCAAGAAGAGGCCTCGTAGTCTTCATTCGCCTTGATGTGGGAATATTTAAACACGGTCAATTATCGGAATAGGATATTTCACCTGAACTGAGTTGGAATGACGGACTGGGTAAGTTTACGTGTTTTTGACTTGGTTATTTTGTGAGCATTAGCCTGTTATGTATCACTAATGGCCAAAGTTACAGCATAACTTGGCAGCTTTCTAGTTCGCTCTGCGTGTGTGCCCCTGAGTTTCTGCGAGGTGTCCACACTTATTTGTTATTTACATCGAAATTCTTTTGACTATAATTACAAATGGGCGTTTTTACAGCAACATTAGTTCATTTCGTTTAGCTAACTGCCTAACTGAGCTAGTTAGCTAGCTATATGGCTAGTAATTTATGTTTGTCGCTTGATAAAACCAGTAATCACAATACTATGTCCTGGTCCTCGTGTTACGAGAGCTGCATTTTTCATAAGAGCCCACGATGTAAACATTTGCTGTTTGTATTTATGTTGTGATATTCAGTTGCGCGTTTGCATCAATATATTATGCTTACAACCCTGGCGTCACTCAGGACGACAAATTGTGAGTGTGTATTATTTTTGCTAATTCGTCGGTTTGATCTCGCTTTTGAAGTAGCTAACAAACTGAACAGTTTTCCTTTAGTTCTGTGGGTTAGCTGAAGAAAGCTCACTCTTTCCGAAAGGCTCGTTTGATTACAAGTCTTGTAACACTGAAAACGGTCATCTTGGTCATGTTTGGGGGCAGTGGGCAGTGTAAACTAGGGAGTAAGAAACTAGATTTTCTGTGTAGGCTTTGGGGATTCTGTGTCATTTGCGATGATGTTAAGTTGATTTCTATTTCTCGTGTTTAGCAGCTTGGTACATTTTAAGGCGCGTGTGTTTTTTATGGAGCCCATAACCTCAGCGTTCGGGTCAGAAGAATGAAGTTGTGTACCTGTAAATTGTTTTTTGTAATCCGTGTTGCTGGTTTGAATTCTCTCGAAAGACAAGGTTGTGTGTGTGGTTGGTGAAGCAATATATACTAGAGAGCGACGTTATTACGATTATCAACTTGTGAACGTTATTTCAGCGAAACACCCCCGGTTTTCCCTCTTTTGATGGAATTAATTTTGACTTATTTCAGATGTAACTTATTTTGAATTGAGGGTGATAATTTCCCCCCCCTTGGTTTTCCGCATTCATTACGTTTTCCCTGTTTATGTATTCTCCACATTCGCTTTACAGGAATAAACTGATTTGTTTGTTTTTTTATGTCCAAGTTTAAGTGCGCTTCCAAGAGCTCACAAATTTGGCGTCTTGTGTTGAACTTTCTCTGTTTCGCAAGCTAACATAATGCCAACTCTTAGGACGGTGACTTGCTTTTCTCATAACCCCCCTCCTCCCCCTAAGCCCCCCCCCCCCTCCTCCTCCTCCTCCTCATCCACCAACCCCCAACCTCTTCGGCGGTGGCGGCGATGAGAAATGGGTGGTATTTCTGAGGGGAGCTCGCGTTTCCTTTTTTAGCCTCCATTTTTATTTCAACAACAAGTGAGTCGAAACGACAGGGGAGAGAGGGCGAGCGAGGGTGGAATGGCTAACGATTTGGTGGCTGCTCTCTCTACCCCCCCCTCTCCAACTGGGAATTTCCTGTTTAATTATTATATGAACTCGCCCCTTTACACTCCCGAGTTTATAAAAACCCGCTCCACCAGACCCTCGTTTCATGGTCCCTACACAAAGTTGTGGCTTGGGAAATTCTTTTCGTGCCTTTATTCAAAATACAGCCTGCGACCAGAATGAAAGCAAACAGTTTTTTAACTGTGCTACCATTACGTCGGGTTGGTATGTGGTCCAAAAATAACCTTACGTTACAAATATAATTACAAGATCAGCTATGTGTAGATTTCTTCGCATGCTTTACGCGTTTGTATAATCCCAAATGTGTCTACGTGTCATTATAGGTCACGTCAAGCTTGCTAATAGCTAATTTCGATTTTTACCAGGACCCCTTCTTTCATTGACCGTGAACAAAGGGTGTCCATAATAGTGCCTGAAATTCTTGCTGCTGCTACGCAGCATATACGTTTTGGCAGACTTACATGAAGCTCCAAAAAAGACCTGAACACGACGACTCAGGTTCGTCATACAAAGCTAGTGACAAGATGTGAGCTCTCAGGACTTTCATATTATCAATGCGAATCACTTATGAGATGTCTAAGTGCAAATGCATTTATCAAGTGTGTCTGTCTCTGCTGGAAAGCCAGGACGAGTACAGTGACGCCCTGTTAGGCAGCCTTCTGTTTTACAAGAGCTTTGACTTGGACGTTATGAAATAGCTTGGAATCCAGAAAAAATGAGTGAGCTCATATCGTGTCACAGGGTGGTAGGCCCAGAAGTATTTACCTGAAGTGTCCTTTAGGATTTGTAGTATGACCAGTAATGTATAGAATCAGCCACCACATTTCCTTCTGTTTCTCTCTCTTTCACCCCTGTTTCTTTCTCTTGCAACTATGTGTACACACAATTGTTGCATAAAACCGATCGTGCCACATGTTTTCTGAATATGTTTCCATGTGTTATTTTAGTCACTGCTGTTTTGGCCGCCCTCTGCCATGTGAAATTTGAGCACTCTCCCTCACTCACCCGACTTGTTATCAAAAGTAAACCACACTGCTTTTGTGAAGGAGTAGAGACAAAGGACAAATCGGCCCCGAGAAAACAGAAAAATGCCTCTGCACACACAAATCAAATCAAGACTTAAATGTCTTTTAAAGAAGGATGTGTTTTCAGTGTGTTTTGCCTTCTCAGTTCAATGTTTTTGAAGAATTGTGAATAAATGGACAATTTCAGGTTTTTAAAATTGATGCATTTCATTGCTTACATTTTAATTACTGTTGTTGGGCTCGACCTCAACCACAGCGTCTTAGCAAACCAAAAGTGAAAGAGGGCGTTCTCTTGAAGTTTTGACTTTTTTTTGTACAGGCTCTGTTTAGCACTAACTAAGACTAAGTTTTTTTTTGGATTTATTCCTGCATGTTGTTGCCCCCAAAAGTGGGCCTCTGGTGTTTTTTTTTTTCCTCTCTCCCTCACCCTCCTTCTCGCCCCTCTCTGTGCTGAAACATGAGGATCTGAAGGAATGTTCAGTTAGAGGGGCAGGACTAGTGTTCTCGCTCTCTCTCGCTCTCTCTTGCTCTCTCGCTCCCTCTTATTTCTTTTGCTGTGTTTCTTGTGCGTCTTTCCTGGGGGGAGCATGAGGCTTTTTTTTTGTTAAGTAAGATTAGCACATAACATGAAATGAGAGCTTGTGCACACTGAATAGCTATCTGAATTTGCCCCCTTGGCAGTTTGTACAGGAGTAGCCATGTATAAGGCCACATATGTGAGGGCAGAAGTGTGAAGACTACGCAGCGCTACTCTAAAGTGGCGCGCTCAGGAGCTGTTTATTAGAAGCACAGAGAAGCGGAGTTTGAAATATGATGCTGGCCCACTGCCAGGAAAGAGAAAGAGGGTTCCAGCACAGAGAGATGAGGGTGAGGGGTGACAGTTTTAGAGGAAGAGATATGAGGATGAGGCAAAGCAGTTGATGGTTGAGAATAGGATCCAACAGAATCCATTTACTCATTGTTTACAACAGTGTTTTCGCTCTAGGCTCTGCATGCTTTAGGGATGTACAGTGATATTGTACAGTGATATTGTACAGAATGGTACTGATGTGCAATTTGTTTAAATGAATAAATGAATAGATTGGTCATTGCTGTATTGATACTTGAATGTCACTGTTTTTAGTTTAGTGTTTAATGTATTCATTGTGCTCTGGAAGAGCAGAACATTTAAGCAACATGGAGCTACTGTGTTAAAATGTAATACATTTTATTAATTTTACACTGTAACCTTATACATGTGAATGTCTCATTTCTTTGTAATGCTCATCCAGATGAATTAATTTCTCAATTCTGTCTTTTTTTTAATGTGTATATCTGCGTCAGGACTGTATATGATGGCAGTGGCCCAAAATTCCCATATCAATGTGTCACTAGTGACTACTTTTTTGTGTTTTGGTTATTTCATTTATCATTTAAGATTCAAAGCAAAGTTTTGTTCTGCTCATTATTGAGCCAATTTAAATGCTGCTACAGTTTAGTCGAATCTGTTGTAGACATACGAGTATGTGTTTGTGAATCGGCTTCTTTCCCAAGTTAAAACCCTGGATGTATGGTGTAATAGGGCTGTTTTTGACCAAGACAGGGATTTATCTTGTTCATTTGACCGTGTGTGCGCAGGTTGTTGTGAGAGAGAGGAATCCACTGTTGGCTCTGGTAATCAGTAGCTGCTCTAAATGTGTCTGAGGCTGTAGCCTGTAGTACAACAGGGTTAAGAACATGGCGCTGTGACGCCTGCCTCCCTGCTGTCATTTGATTGGAGCTTTTTCTGAGATTCTCAGCCAATTGCAGGAGGCGCTTCCATAGATTGGACACTGCATGCACACATATGTTTGTGTTTTAAGGTCGGTGGGGGTGGTGTTTTTTATGGCTTTGCTCTGTGTTTTTCCTGTGCAGTGAAGAGCAAAGGTTCCTGGGAGAAAAAAAAAAAAAAAAAAAAACAGAACATGAAAAAAAAAAATCACAGAACAATTTGCATGCCTCTTCCCTCTTCCTCTCTCATTTGCTTCAGGTGCGGTCTGAGTAACATTAGGTCGAAACGAGGAGAAATGTCTTAGTCCTGTAGAACCGCAAGTGCCATGACTTAAGAATTTAGTATCAAAAGAGAGAAGAAAACTCACCTTGAGCCCCTGCCCCCACTCTCCTCTCTCTTGTGTGGTCACACAGGCACATACATGTCTTTACTTTCAGTCTCCCTCCTGCTTTCTTTTTTTTTGTGGCAGCAAAGCAGCCATTTTAGTTCCAGGTCTTCTGTCTCACTCCTCTGTCCACAGTAACTGTAAACCGAGATAATCACTGATCAGAGGGCAAATGATAATGAGACATGACACAAAAAGCATGTTGACCGAGCGGGTGTTGTCACACGGTGGGCAAACGTATTTCATGAGAATCTTTTGGATCATAGAGGTCAATGTGGTGTAAATGTCACTTCATATAAAGATCTAAATGAGTGGGTTCCTGAGAAAAAAAAACCTCTGCCTTTCTAAGTTAAAGCGAGGCTGTTTTAAGGTTTTGAAACATGTAGTAGTGTGTATCATATTTTAGCTGATGGTGTGCTTTTTTTTTGTCTTCGCTTTCATGGTGAAGCAGACTGTTGCTTCACCATGAAAGGCTAAAGTAAAGTTTATAACTTGTCAGTCTTCCTTCAAAGCACTTATCTACTAATTTGTTTGGGGTTAATTCAGTCTCAGATTTAGACTTGATAATAGTATGTTTGTGGAGGGCTGAGGGCTGAGCACTGGATTTGTTAGTAGACCAGGCCTTTCAGCTTCGGTTCCATTTTCAGGGATTGGTAAACTCAGTTTGACTTGTTATACAGGCCACATAGGCAGACATCTAGTACAACCTATGCCGTTGTAGTATATTCCTCTTTGCCTTTTCTGTTTGAGTAAGATGCTGAGCTGGAAAGACTGAGGTCATTGTGTGCGCTCAGGTGACTGTTTTTATGTTATGGCCGAACAAGTTTTGTGATTTCTGATTTAAAAAAAAAACCTAGATAGGTATTGATATTGCAGCCGAAAAGCTTGTTTTCAGAACCAGTGCAGGCAGTAAAGAATGGCAGCTGAAGACGAGGGCTGAGAGAGAGAGTCAATACCGGTTAGGACGACAGTGGAATGGAGGGGGTGGGGGGCATTTTTCCCTTTATTGCTAAGAGAGATGATGTCATTCGTGCATGCGTGCGCGCATGTCAGGCTAGATATTGGAGCTAGGCCGAGCGCTGTTTCAGTATTGGGACAGTGGATTTTTTTCCCTCTTGAATGGAAGCAGCCAAGCCCTGTACTTCTTTAGTGTAGCGTGGTGTTTGATTTCACAATGACTAATCAAAATGGAACAAAATGTACAGATCTTTATTTGTGGTTTACAATATTTCTATGTATATGATCCACGTTAGGGAGCTATGAAGACTTTGTTGTATTATATACAAGTAGGAGCTCTACATTGATGCCGTTTGTTGTGATAGATGTTTAGGTTCTGGGAGGTTCTTAGGAAAATCAGTATAGAGTATTTGTTACAGAGTTTGTCTTCATTTCATTTTGAGAGGATCGGATGGATGATCCTTGTTTTCCTGCAATGTAATATGTAACTTTTGCTAAGGTTTCAAAATGTTTTCTTTCCCTAGTCTTTACAGTGATTAATCTAAAATAAGCTTCAAAAACAGCCTGTGCAATTCTTTGTTTTTTTATGCAATACACCTGTTTACATTTGCCTATGAGATGCTTTATTAGAGAATCTACCTCGTAGTCATTGTCCATTTTTTGTAGGTGCACTTTACAATTAGCCTACACACTGTAGTTTGTCTGTCTCTGTCTGCATCATTTGTTAGATTCCTTTAATCAGTCAGTGGTCAGGATCACAACAGAGCAGGTGTTTGGGTGGTGGATCGTTTTCAGTGTGTGTGTTTGTTGGGGGGTGGGTGGTTGCTCGGTGTAGATCACGGTAGGGCACCTGGAGTTTTTAAACATACGCTATGTCACTGCTGGTCTGATAACCGCCTACCAGCTAAAAATACCCAGACCGCTTCAGTTCAAAACCTCAGTACAGGGTATGTGTTCCGAATGACGTGCCTCATCAGTGTATATCCACCTATTCAGCCTACAGCGATTTAGCCACATCCATTCACATTGAAAATCTTTAGGGATTTGTCAGCCTGCATAAGGCACAATACATGCCAACTAACCAAGAAACCGATCATTTACGTACATCAGTCTTAAAGTACTAGTAAAAGAATAACCTGTGTAATTGTACATGGTCCAGGGAGGTTGGAAATACCCATGTATAAATAAAATCAGTATTTAGAATTATACAAATGTCTTAATTTAACCTAGGGAAATTGTCAGATTTGGGCCCCAAGCTTGCTTATATTCTGGTTTAAATGATAATGTGAATTCCTGAAGTCCTACCAGTTTACAGCATGAGCAGCATGCTGAGAGGGGTAAGTAAAGGGCAAAAGGGATCATCCCGATTGTTAAATTTTATTGTTCAGTTTTGATAATGGATGGTCATGACTAACACCTCAGCTCAGTGTATTTTACTTAACTATTCCTGTTTTCTGCCTTCCGTCCCTCTCACTCCCCTCCCACTTTATTCGAACAGACTGGACAAGGCATAAAGGAGACAAATCTTTTACTACTGCTTCTAGACAGTGTGACGAGGAACTTTAGGATAGCCTGGTTGGGTGATCGAGTTGAACTGATGAATAAACTGAGTGAATGTAAGAGTTCTGGACTGATGAACAGAAGACTTTTGCTGCTTGTTTTGTTGTTCCTCATCGTCTCCTCTCCAAAATGGCCTTTGTTTTCTTTAACTGGAGTGTGTGTGTCTGTGTGTGTGTGTGTGTGTGTGTGTGTGCACGCACAAAGAAACAAAAGAGGAGTAATTTGAGCTCTGTGTTGAGGAGAGATGGACAGGGAGAGCGGCGTGAGAGAACAGGGGAAATGAGAGCAGATGAGATGTGTTAAGGTTGGATAGAAAAAAAAATGATTTAGTAAATTTAGTTATTTTTCTACCATGGTTTAAGGTTCCAGGAAGTCAGGATATCACAGGAAGAAGTTGAGGTATTTTGTTGTTGTGTTACTGTGTAGTTTTGCATGTATTGAGGTGTTACAGAATCATAATTATCATCCATGCAATCAAATAATCTATTTTTTGACGGGGGGAAGTTGACCTGCCGGTGCTGTGATTGTTTTTGACCTTTTTTGATTTTATTTCTCAGGGACACTTTCTCTCTCCTATGAGTCTTTGTTTCTACCCCTGATTAGCACAGTGCTTGTTTGTCATTTGTATTGAAATGGTACAACAAGCAGGTGTGTGTTCATTAATAGATTTGACAGACATTTACATCATTAAGTTTAATATGCTCTTGGTTAGATAAACATGCACATCTTTGTGAAGGATTATGCAGTGTAATGGATCTGCTGCTTTATGGAATTGTTGTAGGAACAACAGCTAGACTTGCATAACTATGCATTTTTTAAGGAAGCGGCCATAGTTAAATTGTTTTTGTGGAAAGTGTCTGTACTTTGTGTTGTAGGGTGGTCAATGGCCAGCAAGACCATGTGAGAAGGGGTCATGCACAGAAAACTTGCTAAAATCCATGCAGTATGTGTCATGTAATCCTTGATAATTGAGCGGTTGGTAATCTAAGGCAACAGTTTCTGTTTTTTTATCTATGCTCTTTGGCACGATCACAGTTTTTGGTCGTTTTAAATTCTGTGGGTACAGATGGTGTCCGTGTCTTAGCAGAAACATTGCTATCTGCTTTAGGTTCTTGGACGATGCAGACACGATACTTAGAAAGAAGTCTCCTATAAAAGTCTCCTATAAAAATGTGGAGTATTTACATTCAGCATTTATCTGCTCTGACTCCTATTTTGAATGTGTTTGTGTTACCTGGAGTGGGAGGTTGAAGGGGACACTCCTTTTTCAGTATAATTTAAGATTGTTGAAGTGTTGTTTTTTGTACTTTGATGTAGACCTATTTCATCTTTTTTTCCAGCATTTTTTAAACCCTTTCTCTTTTTTAATCAACAACTGACCATGAAATGACTATATTTAGTTGTTTTTGGAAGTATTGCTGTCCCTGATTGGTGGCATGTTTTTTTTTTTACACAAGCTAGCTCTTGCAGTCACGGTACAATCTAAACAATGCAATATAAAGAGATTTTGATTTACAGATTTAAATATAATTAAATGTTTGTATTCAAATATTAATGACATGTTAATAGTTATGTGGTCCTTCTCCATAACAAGACTTGGCTCATAGAGTACTAATCCGACAACTGAACAGTTAATTGTTTTTAGGTCAAAATCACAATTTTTACATTGCAATTGCTGCAATTTTAATTGTGCTCCATATTAACAAATATTGAGGAGTTTTTATTTGGGGGTGTTCAATAATAATAATATTATTAATAATCTAATCATGAAGAACTTTTGAAGATTCGTCTCTCTGGCACATTATGTATATATAAACTCAAGCCCAAGCAGATTGACGTTTTAGCTTACTACCTGGCTATGAGAGAGACCTAGAAGCAAATACTAGGTCTGCTCCCTAATAGTCGACTCTTGACCTAGTTTTCATTATTCGGCTAGTCAGTTAAAGGGAGAAACCTCTCAACCTCCATTCAGGAGCTGTGCCTTGTCGTTACAGTTGTTACTGTGTGCGGTAAAATGTAGAGCAACCCATTATGGATAATGTAGTGCTGGAGGGCAGAATGTGGTGGAAAAAGAGCACAAAAAGCAGGTGGGAAAATTCTAGCAGAAAGAAATTAGTAACCGTGTGTAATGTTCTGGATGGCGAATGAGAAAATCTTACTGAAAAGCAGATATTTGTTCTGAGCTGTTTGTTTCATGGTAATAAAAGCCACTCTGCCTCAAGGCAATTCACAGTCCTGGCATCAGTTTCTGCTTGCCAGTTGCAGGGAGTTAAGGTAAAGTGCCTATGCTCTGAAACAGACATGGCAGCTTTCCTGTATCTCCTGCTACGGTCAAAAGATGACAGAAAATGTAATCCTGGGGTTTCCACTGGTTGTGGTTCTATTTTGTTTTTCTCCAACATTACTTGAATAACTGAACTAGATGTTTGGTCCAACACATTCAGAATCATTACCGCTTTGGCCATTAGCATTGTTGCTAGCTAGGGGCTCACTTTGCCCATGTGCACATGTGGAATGTTTATTATGAAGGCTCATTATGTTTTTGTAGTTCTTCGTAATATAGCACGTTAACAGTATTATTTATAATGTTCTTTCTCAGCCCCACAACTCAAACCATTTTCTGATTGCCAAAAATATATATTTAATTAGGTGAATTAATATAATAAATGTGCAACCACGACTTGACTAATGGCTTGAACTTACGACTGATGGTTGACTAGGAAAATCTTAAGTTGATGCCATCCCTAAATACACAAAACTGGAAATAAACGAAGAGCATGACTAACTAAAGTGCTGGATAATGCACCTGAAACTCTCTTATGTGGATCAGTCACATGATAGATACCATAATCAGTATATTTGTGCACTGCTACAGTTTAACCAGTTGTATAAATTATCATTAGTGAGTTTAAAGCTTAAATTGCTTATATCAGAAGAACACTATGTTCATTCCCACCACAAGGCCTCGAATTTCAGTCCCTGCAGGAGGTCTTAGTTGTGCTTAGGTAAATGAGGTACATATGATATGTTGACCTGAACTGCTCACATCAAGTTAGATGACAGAATTTCAATTTGAGGAAGTTTTAGACCAAGTTCTGACATAAGATTTCTCAGCAAAAATAAGAAACAGCTGTGGAAATGTTGTGGCAAACTAGCCAAGAGACAATCACAGTTCTTGAAATCACAGCCCTCTAGCTGTAAGATCCTCTACTTAAGTGTTTCTCAGAGTTGTTTCTGCCAGTTGGAAACTCGGACAGAGAAGTGTAACTTGATATTCGCGGTTGTTATCGTTGCTAATGGCTGGCACTCATCTCCATGCTCTTTAAATATGACTCAAACATTGTATTTAAAATGCACTAATTTGATTAGCCTGGCACAAGCATGATTCATCACTTTGCCTTATTTTACTGAATTGAGAACTTGTGTACAAACAAGGAGGTTTGGGCCACAGCTGATATACTGAAAAAGATAAAAACCTAAGCAGATAAATGTGTTTTTGGACAGTCTAGCAAATGAACACCACTGCATTTTAGTTGTTTTCTTTGGTGTTCAGCTTTGTAGTAGAGCTGCACAATCTAGACAAATATTTTCATGTCATGTTGTTTTAATGTTTTGCTACATATTGCATTAGTGATGATTTTTCATTCTATTAAAACCCATATCAGGCTAAAAATATAAATGCTAAATATAATACATATGTTTTCAAATATAAATTCCCCTCACACATCCATACAGTCTATATATGGAAACCAAGCTGCAAAAACAGCCTGTTTTTAAATCACAAGTTTTGGCAAGTTAAATGACCCAGCCTATTTACATACATTTTCTTATTTCACCTACAACAGTTTAACCCGGTCCATGCATGTGAACATTCTTAGGAGTGTTTCAGCACAATACTGCCCTTTAAATGGGCTCCAATACAAGGACACCAATCAGAAAAGAGAATTTATATTGATCTGCCTTTTAAGACACAGTAACAGAAAAGGCCTGATTAATTTTAAGGGATAAACAGGGGTTGGAAAATGTTCACGTAAGAATAAATCACTAATGTTGTGATTGATACAAAAACATAATAAAAAAAACAAAATGTAGGCAAAAAAATTGGCCAAAATAATTTTAATTTTGCCCTTATTTGAAACTGATTGGTCGCCCTGGCAGAAACACTATGATTGGTTAGATAATGATTGACAGACTATATATTGCACTGCACCATTTAACTGCATTTCAGATAATTTAATAAAAAATAAATGCAAACTATTCGTGTGAGTTGTATCTGGCTATTTGTTTTTCATGCCTTCAATATTTTCTTCATTTCTTTCTTCCTTTAACCTTGTATGTGACCTTTGCCTTGAAAAGAAGAAGGAAAATAGGCCTTGAAAACACACAACCACTTAGTGCATTTATTGCATGCCAAACAAGTGAAACATCACTTTATTTGCCAAAATGTCAACGCTGCCCTTTAATTAAATATAAATCCCAGACTAGCCCTGATCCATGACTGTTACGGCACCTTAGTAAAGTGTCATTTGTTTTGCACTGTTGATTTATTGAAAGATTAAAGGAGAAGTAAAGCTGACATTATCATGAGTGTGTTGGTAAGATGGTGTTAGTTCTGGCAGCTCACTTCCAGAGTCCTTGTCCGCAGTAACTATGGGCCGTTAGCAACCGTATCTATGGGGACATGTTCTAGAACGCCATGCATGTGGGTGCTAAGATGCTTCCTGATAGGAGGTGAAAAATGTCTATAAATGTGTCTCAGTAGAATCAAAAAAAGTTATGTTTGCATTTAAATTGCTGTATGTAGCTATGATTAATACATTGTTTCTGCAATTTCTGCTCTGGCCTCAGATAAATGTAATAATCATAATAGATACTCGTCTTTTTTTGTTGCCTTATCTGTGTCATGGCCTAGTGGCCTTTCAGCAGTTTCAATTGTTCTCCTAAAGAAGAAAATTCCTCACTTGCATAAGCCTTTTTTAGGTTGTTCGTGTTGTTCGTGGTAGGAAAGTTATCAAAATGGCATTTAAGTGAAACGCCAACCAAACATATATTTAGAAATTTGATTCGTTATTAACTTGTTTGATGGAGTGAATTTTTTGACAATTTGGTCAGAGCTACAGTGGTAAACGTCAACCAGTTAAACTGCCTAATACATTATGAACATAAGAAGTTAGAAAAAACAAACTGTTGATACTATATGTGCAGCTTTGGGTTTTGGTGTGTAAGCGTAATGGGTCTGACATGTAGACCTGCCCCCCTTCTGCACAGAGAGGAAACTGCATGTTTTGGATAACATAGCCTAGTTACTGTGTTTATCCTCTTGTCTGCCTATGAGGTTTAGTGCTGATAAGGTCTGCATTTGTAAATAGTTGGGCCTAAATCCTTTTTCTGTAGACTGTCCACTTTGATCAGAGTTTGCTGCTTGTTTGATTTAGTATTGCAGTAATTGTTTCCCTACACCAAAGCAGGTACTCACACTTCTTGTGCTACTACTGTTCTTAATAAAGCTACTGAAAAGGCTTATGGTGAAAGTCGCCTCCTCTCATTGTTTTAAATCATAGTGCTGTTACAGTTCTGATATTCTGTCGGTCTTTTGCTTTAAAAACATGTATTCGACTGGTCACTTGTTTAAGTTACTTTATTGGAGGTCATTGTAAGGTTCTGCTAAATTCAGTGCACAATGTTCAGTTTTTTTCTAAATAAACTAATTCACCTGTGTCGACCTTCTACATTACATGGGTTTAAATAGGTTAATGATCTAAATTTGATTAAAAGTTAACAATGTACATGAGCTTGAAGAAGTAGGCTGTCATTTTATAAGGACTAGATGGCGAAGTTTTTGCTATTGATTTGTTATGTCACAGCAGGAAGAGACTCAACTGTGAAGTTCCAGGAAGTAGCACTGGGCTAGTGAGTAATAGTTTTAGAGTGAGGTCATCCCTGGGACGTGTGTGATGTGGTGTGCCAAGACAACATGCTATATCTACAGAAAACGCGAACTTTTCTGCAGCATGTGTTTTTTAGCTTTAGTAGTTTGACTTTTCATGTCTGAATCATTACATTTTTAGCTTTAAACATTTAAGCTTTAAACATTAGCTCCCTATGACCCACCATGCGCCTCTTGAACATTTTCTGGAATTCCCCTTGGTGATGGATGACCGACACTTGGCTTTTGTGTTAACTAGGCTCAAGAGAAACTGGAAGTGAAGAAAAACATTAGCATAGTTCTTTAAAAGTAATGATTTATCACAAAAACAAAAATATAGTATTTCTTTTAAAGCAATGTTTTGCTTATCACCTGCTCGCAATTAGGCAAGGGTTTTTATTTTTGGTGTAGGTGTTATTTTAGCTCATATATACATATAAATATAAATAAAAAGACATACAAAATGACATGTTCCTGCCTACTTCATTTTCCTCTCTCTTTCTCTCTCGCTCTCTAGGTCTCCTGATGTGTGTGAGGCGCTGTGAGTGGCATTGCGGCACCCCGCCTCTGGAGTGGTCCGTCGCTGCCATCCGGACCTCGTGATTCCCGCTTCCCTCCTTCCCCCTCCTTTCCTCCTTTCCCCCTGTCCCTCCATCCCTCCCCTCCCTCCCTCCCCCTTTCCCCCCTTCCCTGCGGCGCTGTGCTTGAAGTCATGAGCATAGCAATCGCACTGGGAGTCACCACACCTGAGACACCTTACACAGACATGGCCGCTGGATCAGAGTGAGTTCTATTGCAAAATGTGTATTCAAGCATTATTTGGATGTGTTTTTAGAAGTGTGTATGGGAAGCATGCTCCCCTTGAGGGTGACTGGGAAAATTTCAGGAAGCTTTTAAACTGTTTGCATGCTGTTATGTGTTTGTCTACCAGCTTATAACCTTCTGATGTGCTAATGTCAAAAACAGTACATATCTCTTTCTCATGGAGTCCCTTTTAAAAGTTAGGCCACTTGGCTAATTGCCCACAAAAAAATGTAGTGCAAACATGGGTGTGAATCAGTTAACGCAGTTTAAACTGCTGATAACATGGAAAACTGAATTTTCCCCCCTTTTAAGGTGGACACTATTAAATTTTTAAAGGAACAATTTGCTCCACAGTTCATATATGGAAATTAAGCTGCAGAAGCAGCCCATTTGAATTGGCCAATGTCACAAATGTGCACATTTCCTCTTTGCCTGCTCACTACTATTGCGGTTTGGCTCTGCCGATTTATGCTGTATTTATGGGGAGTGTTTCAATCCAGGCTGCTTTTTGAATGAGGCACAATGTACAACAGCCACTCAGAATAGAACTACTTTACATAAACCAGTCTTAAAGGCACAGTAGCAAAAATAACCTCTTTAATTCCTAAGGATATACAAAGGTTGGAGACTATTTTGAAGAAACGGACATGGCACGAACATAAGTAGGCTTAAAATTAAAAATGAAAGAGAACTGTTGGAAATAGTTTTTACCCACATTAAATATTAGCTTTACTTAAGTGTAAAAAATCCAAAATTGAATTTGTTTATCTGCTTGAGACTTTTTTTTTAATTGGGCAGTTTGTGTAAATGCACAGTTGGTCTGTGTTCTCTATGGTACACCCAGAAAAGTGTATTGTGAAATTCTCTGGACTATTAAGCACAGTAATAAATAATCGTTTAGTGATAAACGATCAAGTGAAAACCTATAAATACTGGAGAATTATTGCTTATTACTTTAATGATTATTGAGTTAATATGACCATTTGTAGAATAATAACACTGCATTTTGGTAACATTACTCAAGCATCTTTCAGCTTGCAGTGCTCGCACGGAGAAGTAGAAGAGTTCTTGTATGGTAGGCGTTGGAGGTTACATAAGAACCATGATAGTTTCTTCTCGTTTGTGTCATTACAAAGCAGCACCGCCATCTAGTGGCGGGTTTTGCGAAGGGCAAGTATTAAGAAAGCGGACACATTGTTGATTCTCACTTGCATTAGAAAGTGCACAACTTTTCCCATCTGTGGTTCAGAGCTGATGGTCTCCATTTTATTCCCTTTAAACTGCATAAATTTACAATGTCTCTTTCCTTCCATCTCAGTCCTGAGTCAGTGGAAGCGAGCCCTGCCGTGAATGAGAAGACATATTCTAACCACAACTGTGGGAGCGCACAGAATCATGGCTACCGCGGCCTACCCTATGCTGTGAGTATCGCTTCACTTGCTGGCATTTCTCTGAAAATATAACACAATTGCTCAGTGTAGCATTAAGTACTGTATTTGTCACCGTATTGTAAAATTTTACTATCTTAAAAGAGTTTAGGCCTATTCACATAAAGTATTGTATTTTTACTGTATTTTTAACCTTCACATTGTATCAGATGTACTATATATAATTTTTTAACATGGTCTAAAAAGGGAAGTAGCAGGCTATTCGGAAGACAGAAAATAAAGCTTGCTCAAAAAAGTGCAAATCCCTGTTTATCGGTTTCAGGCTCTGTGTGAAAAAGTTTTAATATTTGTGCATTTTTCAAAACTTAGTGCACAATTTGTGTTAAATTATATGTGAATAGGCTTTAAAGCAAAGATGTGTTTAATTTGAACACTCAGTTCTTTTGGAACCTATGTTTCATTTTAATACATGATAAATTTTGTTGCAAAATCACCCTGAAGCATTATAATTTGTTCATCATGTCATAAGCATAAGTTCATGTTTATTATTGTAGTATAGTAGTGTAAGTACTGATGAAGAATCTGTAAATCTTTATATAACTTTATTTTAAAGTCGCCTTACACCAGACATTTTACAGTCCTGTTGAAGTATCACACTGTAACTACTGAATCCTGCATGATTTTTGAACGCCACGTTTTATTTTCATTCCCGCCTCCTTTCTCTCTCTCTCTCCCCCCCACCACCACCATCTTTGTGTCTCTCTATCTTGTCCTCTCCCTTCTTTCTCTCTCATGCCTGAACACCATTGTTTGAAGATGCAACAGTCTTCCGTTGTGTGTTGTCAGGATCATAACTATGGAGCGCCGCCCCCTCCCACCCCTCCCGCCTCCCCGCTCTCTCAGACCATCATCCCCCGTTTGGAGCTCAATGGCACCCTTGGCCGCTCCCGCTCCCGTTTCCATGCCAATGACCCCGACAACTCAGCCGACAGCGAGAGCTCTTCAGAGGAGGAAGAGGGCGCTGTGCCAGCCGGCTGGTGCCAGTGCCACCTCATGTCAGATGGCTACCTTATCAAGTGCGAAAGCTGCAGGTGAGGAGAGTGCAGACCTGGCCGATTCTACTTTGGGGTTGTATTTTAACAAACTACTCTGTGAGCTCTTGCGTTTAAGACCTTTTTATATCTGTCTGTACAGCGTTAGTATTGTTCTCAATAATGTAATCACATTGTAATCAAATTTATGGCAATATCACATTGTTACATAAAGAACTGCATTTATATGCAATTTATAGGCATTTTGACAGAAATGCTTATTTCAGTGAAGTATGTGTGATTATTAATGCAAATATGCACTATGGTTTTGTCATAGTTGTCACTAACTGCACCATCTAAGGGTCAATGGACAAACTTTTTTTCTTGCTCTTTTTCCTTCTTTTTCTGCTCAATGAAAAAGTTGCCAACTTGGGCATGTCCGCTCGTTTTGTAAACGTAATTCAGGTTATTGCATATGCAAGTGTGTGAGTTAGTGTGTAGCTTCTCTCAGCCAGTTTAAATATCATTTACATGTATACAGAGGCCTGGACAGGAGGAAAGGGCTGGATGGACAGCGACGGAAAACAGACAATGTGTCAGGTATGATAATTCGTGCACACAGCATCTAAGTCTTACGTTTATTGTCAGTTCTAGTTTTTTGAGTACATTACCTTCCAATGGTGTTTTTACTGTGTGTGTTGACAGTTGGAGAGAGCAGCGCTACAGAAAGCGGAGATGAAGAGGTGTCTGCTGCCACAGTGTCATACACAGCCACTCAGCACACACCTACCAGCATCACACTCACCGTCAACCGAGTCAAGCGCAGCAAGGCCAAGAAAAGGAAGAAGAGCACAGAGAAAACACGAGCCACCCCTAAAGCCAAGAAAGTCAAGGTACTTGGTCGCACATTTGCAAGCTCATGTTACCAAGTGATGTGAGGTCACATAGATAAGTATCCACACCTGTATTTTCAGCCAGATGCTGTACAGTATTATTTACATCTACGTTTTTCTTTTCTTCAGGCCTTTAGAGAAGGTTCCAGAAAATCTTTGAGGATGAAGGTAAAAGCATGCACACCCATACAGTGATGCCTCAGTAAGAATAAGTGCAGTCACTGACACCATAAGCCATACCTTTGGCCCCACTTTGTTAGCTTACACAAGATTTAGTTTTTGTGATGTGCCACATTTTAAACAATACTAAATACTAGAGATGTAGTTTATCAAAAAAAAATATATATAAGTATATTGTCACCTTGCCCAAGCCTAGCACAGAACAGTGGTTTTGCTCAGGTTAATCACAGAGGCAATATTACTCAGATATTCTAAATTTGTTGGTTGACAACTGCTGTCATCAATCCACAATTATAATATAAGGCCATAAGTATTTAGGCAGTGATACAATTTTTTGTAATTTTGCTTGTTTGCTACCATAGTGGATGTAAAACAGAAGCTGTCAAATATGATGGATAGATTTTCAGTTTTAATTCAAGTACATCATTTAGTCCCTGTGTTCTTAGTGGCTCAAAATAATTATACAGTTGACAGCTGAGCAGTATCATGGCCTATTTAGAACGCTTATAACTAGGATATGGAATAATATAATTGATGCTAGCTACAAGTGGCTACCTAGACTAACATTGTTGGATCTCCTAGTTGTTTACTTGTCAGTACACCTGATCACAAAGAAAGCGGTTTGTTGTATTGCTGTCGAAAGACATTGTTTTCTTAGCAGACAGAGGTAAACTGGTGATTAAGCAGAGCAGGTATTCTTCCATTGGGCAAACGCACTGTTGGGTTTTTTGGGCTTAATTTTTATTATTTAAGTACATAAAAGAAAAGAAAAATGTCCCATAAAGCAAAGACAGCAGCCCATTTGTGAATTTTCTATACTGACAATGTGTTGGCCCAATCATGTCTAAATAAAAAAGCATCTGCCAAAATTATCAATGTAAAGAGCTGTTATTTTCCAACATTCCAGTAACAGTAATTCTAACTTTGTCACAATTTTTAAACAGTCCTTTTTCTGTTTTTTGCTTAGAATTCCACCAGTGAGGCGAGTGTTTTGGATGAGAACACTGCTGAAGGCTGGGAAACACGAATACGCCAGTGGACAGACCAGTATGAGGAGGCCCTGGCCAACCAGTACAGCGCTGATGTTCAAACGCTTCTCCAACTCCACCACTCTGCCAATAAGAACTCACCAAGCCCACCTGCCCTCACCATGGATACCATTAACCGTACAGAGCTGGCCTGCAACAACACTGTGCTCAGCTCTCAGATGCAGGTACAATACTGTCTTTGATTAAAGAGAAGTTACACTACACCCTGTTAAAGGCTTTGACTTAAGCTTGAGGGAACCTGATCAACTAAATGGTCTGTGTATGTGTGTTTAGTTGCAGTTGGGCCGTGTAACTCGGGTACAGAAGCATCGGAAGATCCTACGAGCAGCACGTGACTTGGAGCCTGACACACTTATCATAGAGTACAGAGGCAAAGTCATGCTTAAACAACAGTTTGAGGTCAATGGACACTTCTTCAAAAAGTAAGTGTGTATGTTTGTGTGTGTACATGTAAAGAACGGTATCTATTATAATGTTAAGCATTATAATAAGGAGAAATAGTCATAAAAAGTACATAGAAATAGATTTTTGGACATCTGCTCACTAGCTTAATGACCATGTATGCTTCTCCTGTTCAGGCCGTACCCATTCGTCCTGTTCTACTCTAAATTTAATGAAGTGGAGATGTGCGTAGACGCTCGAACGTTTGGCAACGATGCTCGCTTCATCAGGAGATCCTGTACACCCAATGCTGAGGTCAGTAAATGGTGGAGCAATGATCAATAAGACAAATTAGAGAATATAACCAATATAGAGAAAAATGCAAAAGTAGTATTTATTTAAGTGACTGTAGTATTAACGTCAAGATCAGATTACAACATACTGTAGGGCTTATGTATGTGAAGTGTCAACTCCTTCAACTTCTCACCGTTTCTCTCACTTTATGTACATAGGTACGGCATATGATTGCAGAGGGGATGATTCACCTGTGTATCTATGCTGTAGCTCAAATCTCTAAAGACTCAGAAGTTACAATCGGCTTTGATTACGAGTTCAGCAGCTGGTCAGTTTTAAATCCATCCCATGTGTTTCTCTCATTTCTGGAATCTTGATTCTCATCTGAGTGAACAGCCGTGTGTTGACTGTTTTGTGTCCGCTTTCTCTATGCAGTAACTATAAGGTGGACTGTGCATGTCATAAAGGCAATCAGAACTGCCCAGTGCAGAAACATAACCAGAGTCCATCAGAGTCTATGCTCCCCCCTCCAACACACTCACTGCCTACGCTGCCAGGGGCAGAGACTCGCAGAAGACGGGCCCGGCGTAGAGAGTTAGAAGGGAGTGGAGTGATTGGGGGAGTGTCTGATGATAGCAACCATCTCCTAGATGAGCATGGGGAGACACAGGCAACTAGTGATGCAGAGGTGTGTATTTGGTGTGTGTGGGTGTGTGTGTGTTGATCATCGTCATCATGATCATAATGATGATTTTGTTCTGGCTCCACAGGAAGGGCTGGTAGATGGCATGAAGCAGGAGGAAGGACAGGACGAAGTAGATGAAACTGGTGCCCTTGTATCGAGCAGACGGGTAAGGAAGGCTTAAAGGAGCGATTGACACTTAATTTACCTTCTCACTGGCCACCGTTGTCTGTGCATTACTTGTGGTTTCTTTATTGCAGTCACGAGAGGATCGGAAAGCTGAGGCGATCATGCATGTTTTTGAGAATTTGGAAAGGAGGAGAAAGCGTGTTTCTCAGGGTGTTGAACGGGGTGGGCTTGATGACGCTAAACAGGAAGGGGTGGAGTCTGAAGAGGGTGGAGCTTCCTCTCCTGTAGTGTCCAACCCTGGTTCAAATTCAGGAGTCACAGGAGGAGTTAGCACGCGGCGGTCATCTTTCACTCCTGTTAGTAACAGTCATTTACTGTCCTGTTCACTTTCCATCATAACGTACAACAAATTAGGAAAAGCTGATCTGGTTAACTCTGGTTCACAACAGAGGTTAACCACTTTCTGTTTACTAAGTATAAGGTACTCAGCCCGAGAGTGCACATGTGTGCTTGATCATGAAAGTGTTGTAATGATGCTTATCAGGAATATACAGTTGTGGGGAAACAATGAGGAGTCAAGGGAGAAAGAAGGAAAAGGTTGTGCTATGTAAATATGTTGAAAGAATAACCGTTGTAACTGGAAATTGTTGGTGGTAAATCTGCTGAAAAACATTATTCATCTGATTGACACCACAAACTGTAAAATGCAGAAAAAAAGTCATCTCTGTTTCTCAAAGTTGCACATTTCTAAGTTTTTTTAACAAAAATAAAATGGAAAGATAAATACTCCCAAGTAATCAGGGTTGGTTCCTCTAGTTTTGTATGTAGAAAACTTGGGCTTCATGTTTCTTTGACGGTCATTGATGCACATGTAGGACTAACCCTGTGTGCTAACACCCTGTTTTGTTATTCTTTTCTTTCCTTCTCTCAGCTGGACCTAGCAGCAGCATCAGTGGAATCCGAAAAGGCCTCTGCTGTGCCTCTTGCCACCCCTAAACCCCCCCCTGCTCGCTCCTCTAAACCGCGGCCGAAAAGCCGCATCTCACGCTACCGCTCAGGCTCTGCCCAGCGGGCACGAAGGCAGCGTCAGGCTTTGCTTGCCCAGCAGGCGGCTGAGGCTGGGGCAGCTGGAGGCGAGGAGGGCAGTAGTGCAGCTGGCCCAGGGGACATGGGGCTTGGGGAAGGAGCTTTGGGGCTGGGGCAGCTGCAGGATGGAGATGGTTATGGAGCAGCTTCTTCAGCACTGGGTAGCAAGGCCAGTGTGAGATACCCCAAAACCAAAAAGGTGAGGTTTATCACTTGGGTACCAAAAGTATAATTTCCAACTCCAGTCCTGAGAGCCAGTTTACTGATTTAATTGCTCAGACACAGCTGAGTTATGTCCATCTGCAAATTATCAGCTACTTGACTAGTATAAGGTGTGGTGAACCTGCGAAAGCACAGAGCTATGAAGAACGGTGATAAAAGTTTTGTTTTTGCCCTAGAGAGGAAAACTTGATATGTGCTGCTTAGAAGGCCATTTCTATAGCTCTAGTTTTAGCATAAAATTTGCAGCTACTTTTTGCCTTGCTCTTAACTTCTACCTTTGCTCTCAGTACCTGGTGACGGAGTGGCTGAATGATAAGGCCCCGGAGCGTGTAGAGGAGCCTGTGGAACGGCCGCTGCGTATCACGACTGACCCCACCGTGCTGGCTACGACATTGAACATGCTGCCAGGCCTCTCGCACTCACCCCTTATCTGCACCACACCCAAACACTACATCCGCTTCGGCTCGCCCTTCAACCCTGAAAGACGCCGCCGGCCACTTACCGTTGACCCTGGCTATGGCTCCTGCAAGAAGGTGAGCAACACTGGACCTCAAACTATTTGTACACCAAGTGTCCTAAAAGTATTGCAACAGTTGTAGTGCAGAGGTCATAGTAGAAAATTAATTGCGGAGGCTATGGTGAAACGCAGCTTTGAGTGCTTCTTTTTTTTTGTTTTATTCCTTTAATCTCTTTTTGTAAGTAGTATTGGGCACACATTATTTAAATTATACCTACCTTAAATTTACATTTTCCTTTAAAGTTTGTCAATTTGATACAAAAATCAAGGCATTAATAACAAACCAAAAACATGTTGTTTTTTAAAATAATTTAACATCAGTAAATAGTCCATGTACCACTCAGTGCATGTGTCTCTCACTCTCTGTGCATCCTTCCATTCAAGATAAGTCCTTGAACGTGATGTTTTAGAATGCATGGAAACTATTGGAACTGCAGAATTTCACAGAAGATCACAGAATGTGTTTATTACAAACAAAACTATGTGGATCTGATAGAAGTAGTAGTGTCCTTGGTTTTAATAGTGAGTGTTTGCATGTGTGCTTCTGTTTTCCGTTCATCTGAGTAGAGGTGGATAAAGCAAGCACAGGATGAAAGCATGTCATCCGTTTCCATGGAGGATGGAACGGAGTCCAACTCTTCACACCAAAGTAACAGCAGCAGCACAACCTCCCTTACCTCCAGACCCGGTAAAATACAAAAAGCTCACACATTATTTTATACACAAATACATTAGATGTTTTGTTACTCAATGTTGCTTCTTTTTTCTCCGCTTTTCCTTGCACAGAACTGACAGCGCCCTTTAAAAAGAGGAAGTCGAAGTATGTGCCAGAGACTGTGGCCCCGCCCCCTGACCTTTTGCTGCGACCTTTGTCCCCCATCACGCCCCCACTACCCTCTGAACCTTCTGTAAGCTCGTTGCACCCACTCCTGTCCTCCTGCTCGCTGTATTTAGGAGCCGAGGAGGAGAGGCAAAATGGCGCCACGTTCCCGTACTCCCCGCTTCCCTCTTTACCTGCCAGCCGCTGCAATACACCTCTGCAATTTGAGGTAAACACATATGCCAGCCTGCTGACTCGGGTTCAGTTAAACATGCACATGGTAGTCTAGTAATGTCTTTCCAGTACAGATGTGTTATTGTGTCTCACTCCCCTCTCATTCTCCATATCATCGCCAGAAGGCAGCTCTGGTCCAATATGGTCTGAGCTATAATGGCATGAACACGTTCATGTAGCTCTGAATCCTCTAAACTTCTCCAGCTTGCTGGTGTTCTACTAGCAAAAGTGTTTCTGCAGTTCTGTGAGGTTGAATAACTGCCCTCTTTTCTGCAGAATATCTCATCTCCTGAGGCATCTCCTGTACACAGACCAGAGTCTATTTCTCCAGAGGTAAGACATGTATTAATAGTGTTTAAAAGTATGGGCACCCTTGGCCAAATTATGTTTTGTGATTCAAAAGAAGATAATGCATCTGCGTGGCGCAAACTTAAATATGACCAGTTTATACTATTGAATTTATGAATAATCATTTATTTGTTGAATTTAATATATTCAAAATCATCTGTTCCACTCAAACCAATAGTGTTTGTAAGGTCTCTGAGCTTGTAAGATGGAAGGTTAGAAGATATAGACCAGTGTTTTCCAAAATGTGGGCTACAGTGACCTGGTTGGCTGTGAATGTACTGCAGGTGAACCATGAAACATCATCTATCATAAAGTTTAAAACTTTTTGTAGTATGTATAATGAAATATTTATATTTTAAAAATGGAAAACATTGTAAACATTGTATTGTCATTACTGGGGAATTATAATTGACAGAATGATTGTGTGCTGATCAGAGTCATGATTAAACGTTCGGGTGGGCTGTGGAAGATTTTATGGTTTTAAATTGGTCCGCATCATTCTTGATCTGGCTGGTATGGGCAATTGCAGAGGTTAGTAAATGAAGTGGTCCTTTAAACTACTCAGGGTGTTCTGATCAAACCACCATGTGCCCATATATGCATCTAGATGAGGATCTGAAACAATAGATGACTCTTACAAAGCAAGAGACGAGTGAGAAATAGCCTAGCAGTTCTTGCTTGTAATTTTACTGTCCAAAATGTCTTTACGAAATGAAAGTTAAAGTTTAAACGAAAACTCTGGGAACTGGGTGTAGACTGGTCTGGTATGCACAGCAATGGAGCATGATTTGGCTGACAAGGAATAATAATATCCTGGCCCACTGTGCAATGTTGTTGCATAACCACTATCCCCATGTAAGGGTTATCAGAAGGCAACCTTAACTGTGACCTAAACACACATTTGCATCTTGAAGTCGAGTGCTGTGGTCTATGGTCACAAAGTTGAAACTCTATAATTGACTACAATCACCGAAAGGTAAATTTGTAGAAAAAAGGAGAAGCACTTTCTTCTGTCAGTAAATGAAAATCTTGCCAAATGTTAAGCATAAGTGTGCATCTATTGTAAGAAAACCAGGAAGAAGGGGGTTCTATTGAATTTCAACAGATCTAGCATAGATGTAGCCTACTGTCCCACAGGCAGTGAAGAAGCTGGAGAATAGAAGTTGGATATTGAAATTTAAAGAGTTAAAGCATACACCAAAATCATCCTTAAGCTATTTTAAGAAGCTGAATGAAGTTTGGTAAGGGCCCACACCATCCTCAGACTTGAATATGCTGTGCATTTAAGATGATCTATGAACATTAATCTGCAATAAAAAATGGATTTTGTTTTATTTAGCAAATATTTAATTACTGTGCATTTAGATTTGAGTAAATGTGTCATATTGTAGCTTTCTCTGAAAGTATGACTAGGCATAACCACACTTACACACAACTGTCTGTGTCCGTATGTACATAGTAAATGTTTAGAAGCACTGTGTTCAACATAATTTTTTTTTAATTTGCAAATTCTTGAAATCCTTTTAAATTGAATTTTAACTTTTTTAAAATAATTATTTAATAATACATTCTTACTGATCAGTTGTGTTACTGAACCAGCAGTACATTTACAGACAAATTACAGTTACAAGATTAATCTTTCAAAAGCAATATTGCCTACATGTAAACGTAATAAACAGTAATTAATTACTTTGTTACTTCTGCATTCTATTTCTGATTTTTTTTTCACTAATGCATATTTACTTGTATTTTCCTGTTGCTGTAAGTCAATGTGGGACCAAAAAAAGGGTCAAATTTTATGTGCAATTATTCCTATAACTGCTGTTAACCACATAATTATGTTTTAGTTGTTTTAGTTGCCTGACACAAATCTACTAGAGTTTGCTTAATTTCACTGACGTTTAAGCCAGATTTTAAAAAAATTGCAGTCAGCATTCTGAAAGCCCCAGTTGGGTCAGTGTAGATCTGCAAAACTGTGGAACTTCATGGTAAAGTTGTGTAAGCTGTTTCTTTTATAGAATAAAAGATATTTCAGTGTTTTGAACACGTTTCTTTAGAAGGATTAATCAAGCATCTTTTTTGGCCAGTTTTGACAGCGCTATTGCCAGTTTAAATTCTTGTGAGACAAAAGTAAGGAGTAACAGTCCCATTTTAATTCAGTAAATATAATTGTATTAATTAAGTTGGAACGGTAATTAGTTACCCTAATGCACCACAGTAATGCACTGCTTGTAGCACTGCCTTTATTGTGTGTAAAGTAAGATTATAATGAACAAGAGAAAACCATCCTTAGAATGGTAATAAAATGTATGTGTTCATTACGCTCTTCTCATATGTGGCTATCTCCATGACTCTCTCTAGCCCTGTTTGCGGCCAGACTTTGATACACCACGCATCTCCACGTTCCCTGATCTTTCCATGACCTCCAGCCTTGGCAGTCCCACACCTGTGTCTGACGACTACCCCTTGGCTGCCCCAGATGCGTTGGGTGGGTCTGGAGGTGGAAGCGCCATCACAGCGATCTCTGTATCTACTGCCACCGATGCTTCCTTGGGTTCCCGCTTAAATGAGGCCCAGGCTCGAGAGCAAGTCTTTAGGACAGAGTTTAACCTTATCTACACCTGCTCCCCCCTGAATGCCAATCTGACCACTGGCCCTGTGACTGACCGGCGTCACTCCCAATCAGAGGGCAGTTTCTCTCCTGCTGAGTCCTACTTCAGCACCGTGAGCGGCCAGGCTCTGCAGGCAGAGACAGGCTCCGGTTCTCTTTCGCCCTTTCCAGAGCCTCACTTTGGGGGCAGCTACCCAGACAGTGGAACACCGCCTCATACCAGCAATCCACCACAGAAGAAGAAGGCAAGTACAGCCACTTCCACATTTTGCAGATTTTGAATCTTTGTATGATCATTAGTTTTGCATTTTTCCCTTTAGTCTAATAGATAAGGGGAGAGTCACTCAGCCGACATGTCTGCCGTCTAATGTTTGTTTCTCTAGTTTTACACGGAAGGATGAAGTAGCTACAATGACGCAAGACTAACAAAGTACATTTCAGAAAACAAGCATGCCTTGACTGATCAACTGCATTTGGGTTAAGAAGAAAATTGTGTACCTGTTTTTCCCTCCAACACTTGTCTATTTTAATCTGTGAATCTCCAGTTTTAAAAAAATGTTCAGCCATAAATCTGTTTTATTTTTCTCTAGTTTGCTGCTATTGTTTTCACCAGAGCCAAGAGGATAAAACGACCAGCAAGTGATACGAGCTTGTAACTACTGCAGGACTTGTGGAAAATTGTTTGGATTTTTTTTTCCCACAGAACTGTGCCTTTAATCTGCTGAGTCACATAATTAGTAAAAAAATTACTGATGTTAACACATCTGCTTATGTAAACACCAATGCTTATGTGGGTAAAGGTCAAAGCAATGCCTCACGCTCCACTGAGCTATAAAGCCCGCAGGCTTAACTGAACTCCCTGCATCTCCACAGAGGCTTCCTGGTTAAGTGAAGAGAGAGGTTATTTACAGTGAAAGCTTATTATTCTTTGCTAACGGGGCATAATTCAAAGTATGAAGAACAGATATTGGAGCAGTCGTTCCTTCATTGTTCAGGTAGCATTTGGAACTCTTACACATCTCAAATGAAAACTGCAGTGAGTGATCCAGAAGTGTTGAATAGCTTTGACTGGGTATTACAGAGAGTACATTGGGTGAATTTTCTTAAATAAACTGTCTAATACAGAAATTAAAAAAATAATAAAGTACAAAATGCAGCTGTAAGTGGAATATCCCTATTCACATTCTCAGCCAAGTCAAATGAAAAATACCTTTCAAAGCATATTTTGCTTAAGTGTTTCATTCCTCATGTGCATTTAATCCTTTAAATATTGTCCTTTCTCTGTGTGTATTAAGCCAAAAGAGAGGCAGAACTCCTACACTGTGGTTTATTCTATGCCCTCTTTTCTCGTCCTTTTTTTCCCTCAGATCTCATGCATTCCAAAAAATTTTCCCCTGAATTTTTGCCAAGTCTTCTCTTTTCCACTTTTTTTCAAGGCAGAGGGCCATGGGGAGTGGCGTTAGTCAGCTGTCAGGCTTGCCTGGTTACCAGGCACTAACTGTAAGGGGCGAATTCAAGCCAGGGCAGAATATGGTGAATATTACATACATGGCCTCCATCTAGAAGTGTGCATGTGGATATTGTTTTGCATTAGCATACAGTGCGCCTCTCTCCCTTGTACTGCCCCAAATCCCCTTAACATGCATAAAACCATTGAGTATTGTTTCTTTTACAGACATACCCAACATGTGCATCATTCTTGTGTTGAAAGTTGGTGTTATGTGCTATTAATACCTTTTTGATATGAAATTTATAATGGTTTCATGTTTATAGAGGTTCATTTAAATGATCACAATCAAAGGTTTTGAGTTGTTTGATGAGCTCAATACTGTGTGTGGGCGTGTCTGCGTGTGGGCGTGTCTGCGTGTGGGCGTGTCTGCGTGTGGGCGTGTCTGCGTGTGGGCGTGTCTGCGTGTGGGCGTGTCTGCGTGTGGGCGTGTCTGCGTGTGGGCGTGTCTGCGTGTGGGCGTGTCTGCGTGTGGGCGTGTC
>JBBPDA010000105.1:20652758-20666333 GCA_037974385.1 Arnoldichthys spilopterus | reverse complement strand
TATCAAAGGCTGCACTAAGGTCGAGTAGCACGAGTAAGGAGACACAGCCCTGATCAGATGCAAGTAAAAGGTCATTTTTTTGTCACAAACTCTCTCTTGCATGTTTATTGGGGTTACTTTCTATATATTGCCTCACTGGTTATAATCATCTACTGCTTTGCAACAAAGCCTGCCCCTAACTCAACCCCAGGTGTCTTTTAAAGTGGATATCATACACATAGTGTACATAACACATACTGTACATGATTCATACTCATATATCTCTACAGTTTTTCCCCATTTCTCCTTTACCAGGTGCTAAGTAAGAACTTCAGTCACAATCTGCTACTTGAGGTGGACATACTTATTTGGTAGTATCAAAATATGCATTTGGTATACATTTCAGTGCTTCTTAGTTTTACTTTATTTTTTACTTTGCAAAACTCTAATATAAAAGTGATAAAACACTGAAGGTCATGTTGCCATGAATAACATTGCTTTATCACAGCTGTGACATTATTCTACATCAGCTCCCTCTTCTGTAGTGCTCACATCATTCAATAACTACAATAAATCAGTAACTACAGTTAAACCAGTATGTACATTATGCAGGTATGAGAGTGTGGAAAAAAGTGTGGTCCACCTACAGGCCCTTGTTAAAGTGGTCTGCATTTTTTAAACTAAAGTAATTGGTCTTAGTAAGATCATGTGAATGTGATAATCTAAATACAAAAATCTGGAACTGTGATTGACTGGTGACGCTTACATCATGTAATAAATATTTAACGACTGCTTAAATGACTCATATGCATATTGGAGTTATTGGTCTTAGTAAGATCATGTGAATGTGATAATCATTCAGTAATGATTAACAAACAAGGTATTTTGCCTCAATGCACATTTCTAACCTCCAAATAAAGAGATTCAGTGTGTTTTGCAGGTGAGCTGCTGGCTTCATGCCAGTCATGAGGTGGCAGTAGCTCACCCGGGCAGGGTTTCCATGGTGATGCCAGGCATCTATGGTGCAGCGTCCTTAGTGCAATTGAATGTCTCCATGGTTCCTTTCTGTAATGCTGGTCATGCCAAAGATGACCGTTTAATGCCCGCTGACAAGCTGGCACTTAGCCTTGTGCTGGCCAGTACCCCAGCAACCCCCCCCCCAATACATACACACACTCTTCCTCTTTGGCCCTGCTGCCCTGCTTTCTGCTCATTCTCTCCAGCCCGCTGTTCTGCCAGAGCCGCTAACCAGCGCTTCAGGAAGTAGCCCTCCACAGATGAGTGCAAAACCGGCCATCTGTTCATCTATCTATGCCCTCGCTCTCTCTCACACATACACACGCACTCTTTCCCCCTGCCGTTCATCCTGCTTCTCCCATTGCATGTGCCTTTCCTTCCGTTTCCAGCCTGTTAAGGTTAAAGCTTGACAGAATATCTTATTTTCCTTTTCATGCACACCAACCATCATGCAAATCTGCAAGTGCAAATATGTATGGAATGCTTTATAAATTAAAATGAATCAGAACAAAAAACACAGTTAGCTACAGAACATACAGTGTTAGACTCCACATAAGCAAGTCTGTTTAAGATTACTTTTAGCTGTTTGTGATGATTTGATTCATGTAATTTGCACAGTGCTAACTAGTGAGCTATAAGCATTTATTACGTATTAGCTACATTAGCAAAACAGCAAAAATATATCTTCAGACACCAAGTATGACATGACAAATCATCAGTATGAGGTGAATGGAAATTGTTCACAATGACTTATGGACAAAATGCTGCTTTTTCCAACATAGACAGGCCGTGTTGATCATGACTGATATAGCTATGGAAATCTGAAAGAGGTCTGAGAAGAATCCGGAGACATCCTGATATTACTCGGGATAGGTACGTTTTCAAAAACAGTATTTAAATCATTAATAAAAAAAAGAACATATGAGTAGTATCATATCAGTTTCAAGAACTCCCTGCCAAACAGAACAATGTGCTAGTTTGAGTTACAAAGAAAATAGTATTTTAAATACTGTTTTAAAAGGCACAAAAAACCTAAAGGTGTTGAACGAGATGTTGAATCATTTTTCTTACTTCCACTACTCCATTCTGTTCCTAGTCCACAAAATATAGGTTGTCATAGCAGGCAGGCCAAAGGTTTTTCTTGATTACGAAAACACATTTCTTTAAATTAGGCCTTAATTTCCCAAAACTCTAAACACAGATCCTTAACTGCTCACTCAACTACTGAAACTTTTCACTGTTCAGTTAAAAAATAAACTCATCATTCAAAACCATGTAATCCCGCATCTAAACCAAACTCTGCCTCCAGTAATCACACAAAAGGCATCAAATAAATATACGCTACAAACCAGGAATTACACACTAGCAGGTCAGTTCAAAACAATACCTTAAAAACCTATTACTGCAATGAATTCACACACACAATATAAAGACACAACATCTTTGCATTTGTGTATTTTTTTAATTCCGTGATGTACTGTAGTCATAAGCCGAAACTGAGTGAAAAAGTAATTAACAGTAAAATAAGCAACGGATAAGAAACTTAGAATGCAGAACATGAAATATGTCATTGAAAAGATTATGGTATCAAAACAAACAAACAAAAAAAAAACACATTAATCTTGAATTAGCATCTCTTCTTTTGTCTGGGTTAAACTGCGTGAATCTGATCAGAAACCACTTCTGTGTCCCCTTCCTCTACCTTCAAGTCTTTGTAGTTACATTTTTTTCAATACAAGTGTACTGACACATGACCCTTTTATCTACCAAGGGAAGGTTCTGATTGGTGTGTGAACAATTCTGATTGGCTGTTTTCTTCTGGATAATTTTGTGCTCATTGGTTTCAAGGTGTGCTGGCTTGAGTGAACCATATTGAATGCAAGTGGTTTCTGACTGAGCACATGGTGCAGGCAGTGAAAACTGAGTGAATTTGTGTATTGCGCTTTGCTGTAAGAGTTAACCAGATCTGATTCATGTGTCAGAAACATTGTTTATGGCTTACGGAAATGGGTGTGTCTTTTGGTATTTGGCATAATGGTTTGGGAAGCCAAGGGCTTGTAAGAGTGTGTAGGCAATCAAGAAAAACTGTAATAATAATAATAATAATAATAATAATAATAATGATAATAAAGATTAGCATACCACCTCTAATCTTTGGGGTCAGAGGTGAGAGTGTCAGAATGTACCAAGACTGCATTATTCACAGAAACCTCAAAATATTGTTAATATACTCTGATCTTACTCTTTAAACAAACCAAATCAATTTTTATAGTTAAACATACAAAAAGGCAAATGGCCCTTTCTTCCTTCTTCCTGTACCTCACTGAAACAGTTCAGCCATCAACAAACTTGGCTCATGATCGTTTTGCAGGTTTGTGCAGCTGTAGTGGTTCAGCCACACATCACCCTGCGTGAACTTCACACAAGGCCTAGTCTCCAGGGCATGGATTAGCCCAATGATGTGTTGTATGGAAACGACAGAGAAAGAGGATTTTGAAAGAGAAATAATTGAGAGAATAAGAAAAGAGAGACGTCCAGGGACCGAAGCCTCAAGGGCCCATTGCACACAGCTTCTCACTTATACCTTCCTGTCTGAGTGTCCTCCGTGCACACAAAGCCCAATCTCATCTGACATAACGTGCTGCACGCAGCCCCCAGCCATCTTTTTGCTGCTCTGCTGTGGCTAAAAATAGTGCATAAACACACACATACACACACACACACACACACACACACACACACACCCTTCCAACTCACTGGGGTGCGTGGATGTGCATGGCGAGCCAAGACATGTTTCCAGCAGACTGCGCCTCGCATTGGCTTGCTTTTACAGGACGTTAAATGTGCTGCTAGTTTGTTAGCGGATTGCTGAACATTGCTAGGGATGGAGGTTTTTCTCATGGAGAACAGAGACACATTTGCCTGACTGAATGAGTCTGCCATAAAAGATAAAGCTGAACAGCTTGTCCAGTGCAGGCTTCATAATACATGTTTTTTCTGCATTAGAACAGGATAAGTGTAGTTCACTGTCTGCTCCAGTTCAGTGTTAACCAGGGACAGCACTTATCCACACCAGGCACAGGAAAGCAGTCTTGAGCTTTATAAGGGGAACCAGTTAAAGTCATGATGAAGCCATGATGATGTATTTGAGAACAGCTCACCTGATACACAGTAAAAACAAGTCTGCTTGACTCACACACTGAAACATTCACATTAACGACATTCATTTTTGGCATGGTGGTGCAGTGGTTAGTGCAGTTGCCTTGCAGAACGAAGGTTCTGGGTTTGATTCTTGGGTTGGCCATGGGTGCCTTCATGTGTGGAGTTTGCAAGCTCCTCCCTCCCACTGTCCAGAGGATTATTGATTGAATGCATTCACCTTTAGATATAGAATCATTAGGTAACTTCTTAAATACACAACTCCAACTCAACCCAAAGGTACTGGATAGAGCTTCGTCACTCCAGAGAATGCACCTAGTGGGCAGTGGTGGCCTAGTGGTTAGCACGTTGCCCTAGGGACCTGAAGGTCACAGGTTCAAATCCCGGCCTGGGCACCACTGATGTACCCTTGACCAAGGTACGGACCTGCTCCCTGGGTGATGTGGATAGCTGCCTGCTGCTCCACATGTGATGGGTTAAACACAGAGGTCACATTTAGCTATGGTACTTAAGTGCATTCACAATGACAAATAAGTCACCTTCACTTCACAGCCCATTGCTGAAGATCTTTCTTATATCTAATTGTGGTTTAAACAATATTTTGATTTTAGTTTAAATGTGTTTATTTTTTTTAAATTGAGCTTTTTTTTTAACCAGACAAAAAAGACTTTACACTTGAGTTGTATATGTAATTTACCAGAGCACCAATTTCAAGCTCTGCATGACTGGATTTCATTATTACTTTACACTCAAACAAAGAAAAATCAACAATAATGGATAGAACAGGATACAATTGAAATTGCACTTTTAATAATATTGCAATTTCAATCTATCAGTCCTACTTTATTCCAGTCTATCTAACACTTGGCATTGAGTTTGGTGACCTTCAGAGTGTTCCTTTCTATTGGTTGATGCTATGGAGATGGTGCAAGCTGTGTGTACACAGTTGAACACCTGTGACAGCCATGGGTGCACCACATGATTTTACTTTCACATTAGGCCAAATGGATTTTGTTGGAATGTTTTTGGAGTGTATGGAATAAGATTTTTTTCTGTGTATGACATTAACAAAATATTTAGCTTTGAACTGCAACCCTGCATGTGTGTGCTTGCATGCGATGTAGAGTCCCAACTCTCATTAGGGACTGATAGTGTTGATCAGTGACAGTCCAGTGGCGTTTCCCAACGCTTCAGCACACACAAACAGATGAGACCAGGGCTCAGCGGTAGAACAGAAGAGGAAGTGTATGTTGTGGAGGAGAGTGAGAGTGAGAGTGAGAGAGAGGGGGAGAGAAAGAAAGAGGGAGAGAGGATTCTAATGCTGCTATTACTTATGCTTAGACTGTTTAAATGAATAAAATAAGTGTGTATGTGTAATATAACTTCTTGAAGAGAGTGTTCTCTGCTTACATTACAAACTGGACAATACTGCTTTAATCCTGCACAAATTATGGGATGTCATGGGTTGATGATAAATTAGTGATGATGGGTTACGGTTTGATCACTTAATCAGATCCCTACATTACTACAGTTCATATGAAAACTAGAGATACTGCATTGCAGTGTGTAATATGATTGCCACAAAAACTGGCTTAAGAGTTGTTTGAGATACTGCAATGCGCTTTTGGCTTTGTCCCATAGTCAGAATTTAACAAAATCTGGGGTTTCAAGAATGTGGTAGCGATACAGAGTGTCAAATTTTGTGAAGTTTGAACCATGTCACAAGATATTGTCTAATGAAGCACTAGATTTTTGCACTGATGTTATTCACTAGGTGGTGTTACTCAACAAATGAGCTGTAATGAGCTAGGGTCATGCCCTTCCTAGAGGCTAACTTTCCATACAAATTGTGTAATTTTTGGCAAAATAGTTGTTGAACAATTGCCCGAAAAATGCTTTGTGCCCACCCCAGTGCAGGGGTACTAGTACAAAGGGATACATCCACCTCAGAACGAAAACCTCTTATTCTGTATCAGCCATGAAGTTTTACAGTCATGTAAGTTTCTCATGGATTGTTAAAGTCTAAGTCCATATTATTGTTAACAGAAACTTGTAAAAAAAAAAGGAAAAAATGTTGATAAAAGCTAACATTCACAAATGTACCGAGTGTTATCAGTGAGGATATAAACATTTGTGATGAAGATGCTCTGCATACTGGGCTTTAAAATCCTGCCCAACAGGTAAAAATCAGTGTCAGTTTTCTATTAATTATTCATATGAACAACAGAGAGAGAAACAAAAAGAAAGAAAAATAAATAAATACAGAAGAGTGCCATGGATACGCACTTTTTGTGCATTATACATACTGGAGGTTTACATAACATCACTGTCAGAACAAAACTTTGCATTTCCAACTTTTTCAGGACAAGGCACAAACTGGCTTAATTTACAATGAAAATTATTGTGAGAGATGTTATACTAGGTCATTTTGGTAGTTACATGAAGGTCACATTTGTCCAGTTGTCATGAAATTTTAACACAAAGTAAACAACAGCTGTCACTTTCAGATATTGTGAAATAATAATAATAATAATAATAATAATAATAATGGAGATACAAGCTGCACTGCAAATCATACAGAACACCACCACTGTCGTGGCTCAATTTAAAGCTCAGAATCTGATATTAAATTCATTTATTTAGATTTTCATCTCTTAAAACAACACCAACAATGTATAAGTGGTGGTGACAATGTCAGCCATTTTGCACTCCCCCATGACAATCTTGCAGAAACATTCTCGTTACATTATTTTTTGTTTGTTTGTTTTATTGAGAGACATCGCAGCATCCCAGAAATATCAGAGAAAAAAAGAACATTTACAACAAGAGCAAAAGCAAAAACTCCAACAGAAAGGCATTCAACACTTTGATGCACAGAAAAAAAAAATATACATAAATAAACATACTGCAGAAATCAGTCATATCATATCTGTCCACAGCAGTCTGCTCCATTCAGTTTGGCACAAGTTTTTTCAAAGGAAAAGTTTACAAAGAAAATGACAAAATCATTGAGTGATGTGAGAGAAAAAGTGACAGTGCATGTCTGCTAACTACCAGTGTGCACAGCTCAGATGATAATAATAATAATACCAAATGAATGAAAAACTCCCCAGAGACTGGAGGTATTTATCCAAATGCACATCTAATGAACTCAAGGAGGGTTCTTATAGTTCAGATGGTGGCACTGCAATACTGGGTTGAAAGGGCTTTGGCAATGCCTTCATAAATCAGCAAAGGCCAGCAGCTGCAGTATCTCAGATTATGTTATAAAATGGGTGTAATAGGTGTAGATATAAGGAACAAGGTATAATAACAATAATAGTTTATACACATTTGTTTTTGAAATAAAGCCAAATAATACATTTAAGTCAATACTAAGCTTAAGTTTTTGCATGAGAAGATTTCATTGAGAGCAAATTGTGTTTCCTTTAATGTTTTTTGGCATTACGGTGTGTCCAGTACGGTCAGCACAGTGTACTTTTAGAGGACCCCACGAAACAGGTTAAAAAAATTGCACTTTTGCCTAAACTGTCTACATCCTTTTGCCCTCTATAGGTGAATTAAAGGATGGGTAGATGAATGGAGATATTATGGGTGTATCATATGAGGTTGCCTACTGGATGGCCACTAATGGATCTCAACATGTGGAATGAATCCAGCATCCAAAACATACTACTTTATGCACAGTAAAAAGCCTCTAAATATTTCTCATAGGGACCACAGGACCCACAGCCTGTCCCAGTGAGCGTTTGTCCCTTCATCCTCTTTCACACACTCATGCTCATGTGATTGTGTCTAGTTTTTCATACTTTTATTTCAGTAGTAGATGTCACCCACAGTGCACGGCACTCTTAGAAATAAAGGTTCCTAAACGTCCTTGGCTTAGACGTACAGTTCTAGAAAAAACTTTTAAGTGTAGAACTTTTACATAATTAGGTTCTTTAAACAATTCACTCCAGGGTTCTTCAGGGCAGAGGTTCCTAACCACAAGGCTGTGCATCAGTATTGGACTGTGACTCGTGTGACACTGGGGCGCAACATTGTGGCAATGAGCAGATAGATAGGGGAGTCTGGCCTCATGAGTGTGTCTTGGGTGCTACTGGGTGCTGAAAAAAAACAGCTAAAGGAAAAAACACCATGAAAGATTTTTGGCAGATCTGTCCAAAGTGTTCAGGAGAGAATCAGCAGGGAAGCTGGGAGAAAATGCAGTCAGTACAAATGATATTAACCCTCCTCTGTATATCAGTGGTAAAGCAGGGGGAGCCACAATCAGAGCAGTGCACTCACAGTCACATTTTTGTCCTTGCCACCTGCCACAAAAGAAGCATGTGCCAACTAGGGGTAGTGATGACTCAAGATTAGTGGGGCATGCTGATTGGTTGGTGGGTCTTCATCAGCAAATAATGTGTGTAGTGGACAACCCTCCTTTCTGTGCAAACTGTTCTGTGCATTGGTCTAGACTATTACAAAGATTAGGAACCTCTGCCTTTGGGAACCAATAGTGGTTTTTCAAAGACATCACTTCAAAAACCCTATGTGTTTATTTTTAAGAGTGTATACTGCTGCAGTTCAGATCATGAGCTGAAACATGACCTCTAACCTGGTGGAATAAAAAAATACACAATTTTTCTGTATTTAAACATTTCCTTCAGAAACTTTAGGACATTCTCTCCAACTGAAATGTATGTTGTCCTCATTTTTTAAGCTGAGTAAAAACTCCTGAAGATAGAATTCTTTTTGTTTAGTGGTTCTCAGGCAAAGTCCTAGAAGGTCCTACGCTGCAGTCTAGCATTTTTGCTGCTTTAACATACCTGATTCTACTCTTCAGCCCATTGTAACAGCCTTTTTGAGCTGAATCTGGTATGCTGGAATATAGAAAACACTAAAGTGTGCAGTGCAGGGGTCCAAGTTTTAGGCTGAGGGCCACTCATGCCAATGCATAAACCCTCAAAAACAAAAACACACACACACACACACATTCGCACACACACACACACACACACACACACACACACACACACACACACACACACACACACACAAAATATTCTAAACTTAAAGTGGATGGAACCAAACATAATCCAAAAACAATATTTCATCATATATTTGCAAGAAAACAGAGTTGCATTTATAAGTTCTTGTGGGTGACAGCAAGAGAGAGAGACTGAGAGATAGACAGAGAGAGTGACAGAGAGAGAGAAATAGAGAAAGAGTGTAGGGCAAAAGGTAAAAGGTGTACAGTGTAGGGATTTCTGAGGCTTTTTGCCATGTCCACAAATGACTCATTGCTTCTGTTTCCCAGGCTTCTCCTCTCTTTTTGCTCCTCCATTTAAATTATATTCCTCATCCTTTCACCCATTTCCCCAGCATCCATCTTCCACACCTCTCCAGTGCATGGCTGTGGGCTGTTTGAGGCTGGAGAGGTGTGGCCTATGATGGATGAAGGGGGTGGAGGGTAAAGCACCATATGGAGGAACTTCACATTTCGCTCTTCAGTTTTGTGTCCTTGTTCGAAATATATCTTGAGAAACTGTCCGACCTCAAAGCTGCACAGTGCTGGCCAGACCCGCCCACAAGTTTTTAGTGCAGTATGTGTGTGTGCTGTCCTTTTCGAACAACCCCAGAAGTGATTCCCAGCATCGATGATGAAACACTTCCCTTGTGGAGTGAATGGAAAGTCACTGTACAAGCATATCTCTCTACCCAAGGAGCGCGAAAAGGGTATCACACATATGAAGGTTATTTTGAGGGCATTGAGGAGAATTTAGAAAACCAACACTGACCAGAAAATGAAAAATGCAACCTTTTTAATGGCAATATAAACACCTTGATTATAAACATCTATATATAGTAAGTGTTGTATAAGTGCACAGTTAGCCTTGATGATCTCCATTTTTGCTTGAAGACCCAACTAGGGATTGCTGTGACTAGTACTGCGACATCAAAGGCCTTCAAATAACAGCGCAGCTGCTAAAACGTACTTTTAACAGCAATTCTGGACCTCCCTTTAACCACCAAGCTGGTATTAGCCAGACCTTTTTAGGTAAATCTGTCATTTCTTTCTAATCAATCACATGACTGTGCAGATGTGATCCAACAAGCACTGATGATTTTGCTCACATTTACCCCTCATGTTGAACATGACAAATCCAAAGTAAGATCAAGGTACTTCCAGATGCAGCTGTGGAATTCATGATGGCCTGAATTGAGACTAGTGCAGAGTTTAGGACTTTTCTGTAACTAAAAATACTCATTTTCTCGGGTCAGATGTAGCACAGCACACTGAAACATGTTTCAGGCTAACATGAGTTTAGAAGTCAACTGTGATGAATCTTCACTTGTTTTTCCTCGAAGCCCAACAAGCGCTTCTAGAGACTCTGTTCTGACCCATCGTGCTCAGCTTTGTTGCGCCATGCCATCATACAGTTTCACTGATGCTCGGCTTGTAGGGTCTGGGTGGTAGTGAATTACAACTTATCAGTGCTTCACACGTTGGGCCTGAGTAAAATGCAGCATGCAGGGCTTTTCCTCGAGACAAAATGGGTAAAACAAAAACAAACGACTGAACAAAATGAATGCAACAGGATCAGAACGAGAAAGTGTAAATAACCAGTCATGGAATTATTGTAACCAGAAGCCTAGAAGTGTCATGTTGCTAGCCACTGTTTGTGGTCAACATTTCCCCTGCTGTTTTATCAGAAAAGGCCAAATGAAAAAAAGGATAAAGTAAAAGGAAAGAAATTGAATGAACTGAAGCTCTGGGAAAAATTCCATGCCAAAGGAAACGTTCTTAAAGATGTTTAGCCTTCAGGTTTAACGTAGGCTTTCCTCATGGTGTGGAGCTATAAACTCTGAGAACTGGTAGTTCAGGTTCGATCAAGAGATAAAGATGATAGATTTGATAAATCCACTCCAGGGTGTAGAAGGAATATAGTTTGGGTCGATAAATGTGTCATGTATCTACCCTGTCTCCATAGAAATCTATTATTTACAAATGAACTACTTCTTTTCTTTTGGACTAGTCTCTTGTTGCCAACCACATGTACAAAGGAGGGAGTTCAAAATCTTCCAGAAAAAAGACGGTCTTCAAAATTACATCTTGTGCTGTACAAAAAAATTTCTTCTTTTTTTTCATTTTATTTGATTTTTGGCTTTGAGTTTTTCTTCATCTGTGTCTCCAGTAGCACCCAAGCACTTATACATATGCATGAATTCATTATAACATATTTTCTTTTAAAGCTAGAAATGATTTTTTCCCCATTTTAGATAAAATATGTAAATTTGAACATAATACCGCTGTTGCAAGCATAATCATCAGCGTAACATTGTTGTCATAATAATAATAATAATAATAATAATAATAATAATAATAATAATAATAATACTGTGTTAGTTTCATCACTTTCCCAGAGTTGTTGGTTTTTGTAAAGCTGATTTTTTAGTCTTGATTTTGAATTCTTTTGAACCATGTGTGTAAGTGTGTGAGTGTGTTTGTGTGGAATAGGTTCTCTTCTTGAAGTGTGCTCCAGGCCAGTCCTATATTACAAAGAGCTGAGCTAGCAGCTTCCTAACTGAGGTCAGAGACGCAGACCTGAGAGGAGAAGGAGAGAAGGACTGGGGTACAGGAGATGAAGAAATAAGAGAGGAGGAGGAAGAGAAGGAGGAGGAGGTGGCGTCTCTTCAGTGGAACCGCTGGACTCCAAAACGGGGATCCTTTGTGTCACGGATCTCAATCTGCAAAGAGATACGAACAAGAGGGAGAGAGGGAGTCAGCAGTGAGGAAATACGTGCAGACCAGAATGAACTAACTGCACCTCAGCAGACTCCCCCGTATGTTAAAGGAATAGTTCATCAAAAAAGTTACATTTATTCTATTTTTATGTGCATCCAAAATTCTAGTTGGTCAAGAATTAGAATAGAAGCTTCTAACTCACCATTCACCATCATGCAAACTGCATGGCTAAACCATCCCTCGCTTAAGTAATCTCAAGAAGACAGTGGCACACTGTTCTGACAATGGCAAATGATCACTATTGGAGTAAATCTGTCATTTTAGACATGAATATAAAGAAATCTATTTTAATGCAAATGTTGTTCCCTAATGAGATGTCTAAGAGTGTGTTAACACTAAGCTAACAAACTGCACATTTTTGACCTTTGGAGACTTCTGAGCTTTGTAAACTGGATTCCATAAACGTCATTGGTTTTACAGTAACCCAGTAGGTAAAGAGCCAGTAGGCATAGAACTCTTTTACATTTCTAACAACTTACTGAAACCTGAAACCACTACTCATATTCACACTCAGTAGCATATCCAGGACCTCCAAAAGGTCCAGGGTTATCTTATAAAACTTGTCCCACCCCTTACAAATCAAAACCTGATTAGTGGATGTGTAGTAGATCTAAAATATAGCTCTGTAATTCAGCTCCTGTAGGACTAACGAATAGAAGAGCTAGCCTGGCTCTATCTACCTAGATACCACAGAGTGGTATCCTGACTGGACAAATTTCTATTTCAAGAATTTAATCTTTTTTTTTCCAGTCAAAGTTAAACAATGGCATAAGAGTATAACTACAACACCTACAGGGTTTACAAAAAGCATCATGTTTCTATAAAATAAAAAGGTCTAAAAATACAAAAATAATTTAGTTTCCAGAAGTCATAAGCTTTCACTTCAACAGTATATGATACAGCATCAGAAAGTATTTTTTTCACATGTCTTGCTCATCAGCTAGATCTGTGGTGAGGAGGAAATACTGTAAGATTTTTTTGCTGATCCATTCCTTTATGCAGGACAGAAACTGAGTGAACATGGATGATTGTATTTAAAGTCTCCCTGTGGTGCTGATCTAGCCCATCTCTCCAGAAACCACCATGTGAAACAGTACAGCATCACTGACAACCAATCAGCATCAAAAGGCCACTTCCACAGCATATAGTAATAACACCACACTTCTGACATAAACAGTAGTTGGCTAACCACTGTCGTGAAGTCTCCAATCCAAAAACTCCAGAGAAAAGAGATGCAACATGAAAGGTAAGGACAAAAGAATTCTGTTTTGGTTTGGGTTTTCAGGACACAACCAGGGTCATTACAGAGTTGCAGGGGAACAGACGGGCTAGATTTAGATAAAAAGGGACATTCGGGACTACAAACAACCTCTTTTCATCTATTTTGCTGACCTGCTGTACTTGTTTGACTTGCCCTCAGAGTGTATGAATGCTTACTGTATGAAAAAAGGAGTTTTTTCACAGCACTGCACAATACATTTCTTGCCCTAAGTATGTAAAAGACATAAGTGTAGCACTGTCCATCATATTTACCTCTTTACCAATTAGGTCAGTGTATGTGTGTGTGTGTGTGTGTGTGTGTGTGTGTGTGTGTGTGTGTGTGTGTGTGTGTGTGTGTGTGTGTGTGT
>JBBPDA010000105.1:20624969-20644270 GCA_037974385.1 Arnoldichthys spilopterus | reverse complement strand
CATATATGTACATATATCACAATATATAACTGCATTTCTGTGCCTAATAAGCTTGTGTGCAACACAGGTTTCTCACCCCATGTTGTCTGGGTGGTACAGGGTTGGTTGAACATACTAAATCTTGTAAACAAATACATTGAGATTTTATGGACGTTAGTCTGCATTTTTGCTTTGGTAGAAAAGAGCCCAGATAATATCCTTGGAAAGGCACTACATGTATTGTAGCCCATTTTTTCCATTCATAAATCAGATGGCTTAAGTCCCAGTGGTGGGAGTCTATTCCATACTTGTTTCCCATTCCATTCGGATTTACAGCCATCCAAACCTATAGCAGGATTGGGAATCAGCAGGAGGCTCACAGTGTGGGAGGCTGAGGAAAGAGTGGGCCAAAAGACATTTGGAATCTCCTCAAAATGTGGTACTATCCTCTAACTCAAAATTTCCTATAAAACCAGCCTTTCTGATGTGAAACATTGTTCATTAATTATTTACATTTCTGAACAACGGGAAAACCAAAGTATACGGTGGACAGGTACGCGCCGCTACATGAGGAAAGTGTAGATTCATTTCTCTTCTGCCCTTCCTGCACAGGTGTTATGGTGGAATCGCTGATGGATGCAAGTCACATCCAGCGGCCCTTAGGATTCCCTCCAGGCTCTGTAAACTGTAACAAGGACACGAAAGTGGCTACATGCTTATTAGCATGATGCTAATGGGCCAAGCTCACTTTCCTTAACACTGGAATTACTGAGAATTTGAGACTCTCTGAGCAATCAAGTGTTGTGAATGTGTATGTAATTGTGTGTGTGTGTTTGTGTGTTGGGAAGGGAAGTGGGGGTTGGGTTGAAGATTGGGAGAGAATCATCTGAAACATAGCAGCAGTGATGTTGCGCTAAAGAAGGGAGATTTGATGAATTATGAAGGGCTTTTTGGAGGGAGAGAAAACGGTGAGGTTACAGCAGAGTGGATTAAAGTGAGAGAGAACAAACAGAAGCTGGGGGTGGCTTGGCAACCCGCCACCAGGTTTTTATTGATGCTGCAACACCGATTCCCAGGCTATTACAGATGCTGTGCACATACACACAGTGCACACAAAAAGCACCCTGCCTGCCTTCCCCCTCCTGCTTCCCTTCTCTCCACCTTACCCCCGACCCCCACTTAAAAACCCTATGATGAAATAGAATTAGCAGCTAGCGAAGGGAGTGATGAAGTGTGTAAGTGTATATGCCTCTGTGTGTGTGTGTGTATGTGTGTGTGTGTGTGTGTGTGTGTGTGTGTGTGCGGGTATGCGTGCACGTACGTGTGTATGTCTGTGTGTGTGTGTGCTTATGTGTGTGTGAGTGTGTGGGTATGCGTGTGTGCACGCCTGTGTGTGTGTGTGTGTGTGTGTGTGTATGTGAGAAAGAGAAGGCACAGCTGCAGAGTGCCGAGTCGCTGGGGAGAGAGCAGCAGCCCTTCTTATCCTGCCGGAATCTGACACGTAACCATGGCAACTTCCTCAATAGAATCAGAAGGCTATGAAGGAATTGGGTGGTGATTTTTTTTCTTCTTCTCCTCTTTTCCTGTCTTTCTTTTCTTTTTGCAGTTTGGCACATTCTTACTTGTTCTTTGTATTCCCTTCTTTCTCTCTCTCCCTTCTACCACCCCCCCACCCCAACTGATCCCACCCCTTAACACCCCACCTGAACCCCCCACCGCCCCCGCCCAAACCCACCACCACCACCACCACCATTACCACCACCACTACCACCACCTCCATGCTTAAACCCCCCAGTTCCCCCCCAGATAATGCATTTTTATTGAGATGGTAACAAAGCTTATCCTTAAAGATTTACTAGCATTTAAGCAAACACATCCCTCTCCTCAAGCCTCACAGACCTCATGATCTTGCTTCTTACGGTCAAAAGGCATCTGAATTACCATGGTGCGGTGATCGAAAAGCTAGCAGAATGATGAAATCTGCTTGTCACTACAATAGCAGTGAGGAGCCGTCTACTACAGAAGTCTTGCTCAAGAGAGGAGATGAAATATTTATGAACATGTGCCCTCTTACTCTTTCATGAGAGATTCAACCCTCCCTCTTCACCCCACATCCTCCACACCAGCCTCAAACATGAACATCAGTCGGCTGCGAGAAGTAAACAAGACAAGATGGAGGCGCTAGCCCCATCATCTCACTGAGACCCACATTAGTGTGGAAGCCATTTTGTTTGCAGTGAAGGGGGGTTTCCCTTCTCCAAGAGAATTAAGAGTGTAGGGTCTCTGAAATGTCTTGGAGGGGAAAATCTTCTTTGATATATAAGTGTATATAAGCCTTACTTGGGAGGGGAATCCTTACATAATGTATAACTGTGGGTTCTGACCCCTTTCTATCAGAGTCAGTATTTACTTCTTAAACCACGGGAGCTCTTCTGTGGAATCAAACCATACTGGCTAGCCTTTACGATAAGGCTCCTGTCAATGCTTGCCCATTTTTCCTGATTCAGCACATCAGTTTGAAGAACTGACTGTTCACCTAATATAACCCACCCCCTGATAGGTGGGTGAATGATGAAGTAACTAGGCAGTCAATGGAATTTACCTGTCAGTGGTTTTAATGTTATGGCTGATTGGTGATACATCATACCTCAATGGTACTTGTGTCTTAGACACTACAGTGAGCAGATTAAGGGGTCTAGGAACACAGGGGTGATCCCTGTTTTCCTCCATTTAGTCTTAGCAGCTAGCATATGCTGTCTATTGGGCTAATTAGGCTGCATGCATGTATGGCCCGTATAGTACATAGTTATCTGTCCAATAACTAAATAAGAACCAGAAGGTTTTAGGTTGAAATTCTGTTTATCACAAGATCACAAAGGAATGCTGGCTTAGTACCAGAGGGCTTTGTGTTTTAATGTTTCTGTCTGTTGAGAATGTACTTTAACCCCAGAATTCTCTATAGATACACCAGCATGATAATCTGTGTGGGCTTGTGTGTGTTTTTTTTCTTTTTTTCCTTTCACTTGTTTTGCACTTTTATTGATGTTACTCTGTCGTAAGCGAATAACCTTAGGTAGCCTATGTTGTGCTGCTCGTAGACCAAGTAAACAGACAATCTTACTCTTCCAATGGCTTCTTCACAGCAGCACAATTTCCCTGCTGTGTTCTCTGGCTCTTTCTTTGTTGTCAGCCCAACTTGTCAGTCATGGGGTTTGTGAGCATGCACATTAAAAACCAGGGGGAAATTAGGCAAATAACTAAATTTGTTGATGTTGTTCAAGCGAAGTGCTCAGTGCATTTTCTTTTGCGAACGTAGATCCCTGGATATGAAAGCATGGCCTATTGTGTTTAATGACTTTCTTAATCTCTTCTTTTGTTCTGTTTATAGAGCTGGATTGTAGTTGCCCTAAAGATGTCAAACATAATTGCTTCCCCTATAGCCTAAAGTCATTGTTCTCCTGCATTTCTCTATTTCTGTGACTGTTGCCATTGTTCTTCTGAACCTGCCAGGCCTTATAACCATCTACACAATGCTGCACATAGGACATAACACCAGGTCATTTCTGGTGGCCACCTCTCACCTTTATTGTCAGCCTTGACTTCATCTTGCAGGAAGTCGCTTTGGCGATTTCCCAGGACGAAGGCGAGGAAGGAGAGAATGAGTGCATCCAGGATGCCAATGATGGCCAGAATGTAGGCCCAGCGCACCGAGCAGTTTCCGAGCGTGTACTTCCCTGTCTCCTCTCCACACATGTCCCGAATCACCTCAGCATCCCAACCATCTGGGAAGATCATGCAACCCAACACTAGACACACAGCTACAGAGAGAGAAAGAGAGAGAAAGAGAGAGAAAGAGAGAGAGAGAGAGAGAGAGAGAGAGAGAGTTACTCAGATGGGTGAAATATGAAAAACATACAGACAACAACAGTAACAGTAATTATGTAAATGTGTTCATCACTGTGACTTCACAACCATGATGTATTTATGTATGTTAACATTCTACAATGTTTTATTTGAAAGAAACAGAGAACATTTTGTAATTTGGCTCTTAAAGGCTTTAACAGAGAAAAGATATATCAGAAATATGACACCAAAGCACTCTTTATGCTTCATTGGCTGTATAAAGAGAGAGGACACAAAACAGCATGTCTGTAGAGAAAACACATTATTGCTGACAGGGGTGCTCAGTGCCGTACAGAAGAGTGTGGGGTAAAGGACTGACACAGCAGCAGCTCCTCCCCTAAAGCACAGACCCACAGTCTGCATCGATGAGCGTAAATGCTTCCCTAACACACACACATAGCAAATATCCCCCAATCAGCCAAAAGTGCTCCCTCCATCAGTACTGCACCTGCATCCTTTTCAAATGTGCGGCCTTGTTTTTCACTGGATCGGCAAAAACAGATCTCAAAGCAAGGTGTATGATGGTTGTTATATTCGCTCATTCATTACTGTAAGACTGAAAGGTCACTTTAAGCAATGTTCTGCTGGATGGTATATATCCAGCTTTGCAAAAACTACTTTTAATGAGCTGTGGTTTAAAAAAGCTTAACAATGCAGTATATGCTTTCAGCTGGGCTTCACTGTTAACATAAAATCATCATATTTTGGGTGATTTTATCCATGCAGCTTATTATATGTGTCTGTATGTATATGTAGCATGAAAACCTTTATAAAGCTGGGCAAAATTGCTTTTTTGACTGTGTTTAAGCATACTGAGTGAACTTGAATTTACTTGTTTATCTAAAGAAAAAGCAAGAATGGTTGAATCACAGCTACACTCACTCAACTTCATTGTATTCAGTTGACATTAATATGTAGTAATAAATAAATAAATAAATAAATAAATAAATATACAGTGATCAGCCATATCATTAAACCACCTGTCTAATATTGTCTAGTCCAACCTCATGCAGCCACTGCAAACTGGGAATACCCCACTAACCCTCTGTTATGTATATGCTCTGACTCAGTCATGGTGCCATCATAGCCTGATCTTTTCTATAGTCACTTAGATCTTTACGCTTGATTATTTTTTCTGCGTCCATCACATCAACTTCAAGAACTGTTTGTTCACTTGCATAATATATTCCACCTCTTCACAGGTGCCACAGTAATGAGAAAATGAGAATATCAAAATTAATTATTACAGCTGTCAGTGGTATTATTGTTATAGCTGATCGGTATAGTATACAATGCAGTGTACTGTATAATATAGTGACTAGGTATACTGCTCACTCTAAGAAGCTTTGTGGTTTGTAGAAATGCAGCTGCTTGTTATGAGTATTTAGCTTGATAACTTATTGTAAGTTTTCCACCGGTGAGGACTACAGATTTCAGAGTTAACTTTTCCATGAGTGGCAGAGACCGAAGACTTGTGAGCATGTATACATCTGAGTGCATGAGGCTGGCATAGTCGTGGTCATACAACTCAGAATGGGCATTGTTGTGTAATATATACTGTATCATATATTGTGGATGTTTGGTATGGAGAATTTATGTCTAGTATGAAAGGTCATGTAGTATGTAGCATGTAATGTGTTTAGCATATAGTAAACAGTGTCATATAGTATCTAGTATGCTATATTGTGCGGTATGTAACATGCTTATGCAGAACTTAGTATGCACTGTTACACATTATGAATCTTTAAAGGGAAATTTCACTGAGCACTGTATGCCCAGCTTTGTAAAAGAGCTGTGGATTTTAAAGACACCCCTCCCAAACACACACACACACACACACACACACAGAACCACATCTGACCAAGAGATTAAAGAAAAGAAAAAGGAGGGCATTGTTTTTTTTGCCCTTTTGCAAAGATAATCAGGAGGGACAGACTGTGTTTTTTTCTGCCCCGTCAAATGAATGAGGAGTTCTGAGGAGGATACTTGAATTTGTGATGCTGCAACATGGAGCCTAGAGAGAGCATGCCACTACTGATTAGATATAGAAACAGAGAGAGAGAGAGAGAGAGAGGTAGAGAGAGAGAGAGGGAGGGAGCGATATTTGATCTTAAACAAACTTCCACCATGAAACTCTCAAGGCAGAGACAACAGCTCAAGGGTTTTAAAGCAAAACATACGCCCTTTTCCCTGTTTCACTTAAACCAACACAGTGCAATTTAGTGCAATTTTTTTAACTCATCTGAATCTTTAATAGATGAGTATACAATGAGTACACATTTACAAGCCTTAGCGTCTGTGCTCTGATTACATTTCCACTTGATAAGGTTCAAGAGGATTGAAATGGATTAGAATTACACATTAGCAGTGTAGGAATAAGAAATGAAGTAAATTCTATATTATTTTTTATAACAGTGTAAAACAGATAGAAGTAGAATACAATGAAACAATGTAGAATAGATTAGAATAAAATAAAACAGCATAACAGATTAAAGAAGTTTTGTAAAATGCAATAAACACAAATATCTGTAGTTTGTAGATTCTCGTGATTTTATTTACCTGACAAAAGAACAAAAAGGTCACTGACCCATTTCATTGTAATTTATACATATGAAAATTAAGTAAATTTTGAAATTGATGCCTAAAGTACGCACAAAAATGTTTTGGGATGGGGCAAATTAAGAATTAAATGTTTAAGGATATTCAGGTTACACAGTTTTGAAACATTACACAACAAGCACGTGAACTGTTAACAGGTGAGGGAATCGTAATTGGGTATAAACAGAGCATCCACTAAAGACTATAGTGTTTGTAAGCACAGATAGATTATGTCTCACCACTTTGTGCCAAACTTCATGAGAGAATAGTTATTTAGTTAAATATGAAAATTTTCTAATTCAAGACTGCAGAGAATTTAGGTCTTTCACCATCTACAGTATGCAATATTGTGAAAAGATTCAAATTCAAGAGAAATCACAGTCAGGGCAAGGCTGGAAACCACTGATAAATGTGCATGATCTTTGAGCCCTCAGCAGGCATTGCATGAGAAGCTGTCATGCTACTGTGATAAATTTAATTGCATAGACTTAAGAGTACTTCAGAAGATCGCTGTCACAATGGCAACATTTGCAGCTTATTTTTGGGAAAAGCAGATCTTGATTTCTCTGTGCTAAAGACAAAACAGACCATACTACCATCTAAAGTGAAGGTGCAAAAGCCAACATCTGTCATGGTATGCATCAATACACTCAGCATGGGTGACTTGGATATGTGCTACAATATCATGGTTTCACAGACACAGAGTGTGTGTGCTTGACTGGCCTGTCAGCTTTCCAAGATATGTGTAATATTGAAAATGTAAGGTGCACCATGAGCAGATGACTGTGACTACACACTATTGAGCAGCTAAGGTCTTGTTTCAAGAAAGAATGGGCAACAATTCAGCTTGCAAAACTGCAACAATTGGTCTCCTCAGTTCCTTAACAATTAAAAAGTGTAATTAAAAGAAATGTTTAGATTATACAGTGGTAAACATATTGAAGGCATCAAATTAAAGTTTGTTATATTTATATGTTATATTTAAATATATTTTGGGCAGTTGTGGCCTAGTGGTTAGGACACTGCCTTTGGTACCTGAAGGTCGCAGGTTCAAGTCGAGGCCCAGGCACTACTGAGGTACCCTTGAGCAAGGTACCGTCCCGCTACACTGCTCCACGGGCGCTGTTGATAGCTGGCCTCTGCTCCATGTGTGCATGTGTGATGGATTAAATGCAGAGGTCACATTTCGTTGTGGTGCTTGAATGTGTTTATACCAACAACTAGTAGTGACTTTCATATTTTATTTTGTTATTTAAATATTCAAGCGAATTAACGAATCACAGATTCTTGTTTTTACTGAATTTTACAAAATGACTAAACTAGGAAGTTAGATTTTTAGAACAGAATAAAAAAACACAATAAAATAGTATAGAACAGAATAGAATATGACCTTATTATTCAACCAAGCCTGGAAATTTTTCTGTATGCTCACCTCAGACACAGTAATTAAACAGTGAACACTATGTCACATAGAAGGTGGCGAGTTAAAATTATATCTGCCTTTTCAATAATTAATGCATATATGTCTGTCTTCTGGGACTATAAAAAAGACAGTGGGCCATGTATGGGCATGCGCACACACACACACACACACACTCAATTAGAGCATTGGGTAGAGACTAACATAACATTCAAACATGGAGGTTCATGAAGACCAGAACACATGAAATAATGAACAAATGTGAAATTAGACCCTTGATGTCAAAGGGAATTCTTTATTTCCCACTAGGACACAGACACACATCCTAGTAGCACCTTCCCAAATCACTCAGCGTGGTCTAATCATTTGGCACTTAACACACAAAACTAAACTGCATACCATTGTGAGACTGAAGCCGTTGTACGTGAGTGTATTTTCTCATCTAATTACCATTTCAATCATTTCACTCAAGTGAGAGTGGATTTTAAAAAATGGCTCGGCAAATCTCACAGTGGTTATTATGACGCAAAGCTGAAGCTGGTGCCACCACACACTCCTCCTACCCATAAGCCTCCAGGCTGGCGCATTCTCTCTCTCTGGTGTATTCCACCAGGATGCACATGAATAGCTTTGAAAGAATGGTGCTTTTTGAAAATACGTTGAAAGAGTTTATATGAAAACGCATCATTAATGATCACTGATGCAAAGTATATCAACATACACACTGCCAAGGATGTAACTTTGGGAGATTTGGGATATAAAGGGGTCAAACATGACCTTCTATGGGTGTGAGGGAATGCCATTACAAGAAAAAAAGGCCAGAGCGTTTAGAAATATGAAAAGGGGCATCTGACCACAAAATTTCTCAACTGATCAACAGACCTTTAGAACTTTCAACCCCCTGGGTTACTCTATCCCTAAGTTAAGAACAAATATCTAGATCATCCAGGGATCCCTGAGGACTGGTTTAAGAATCACTGCAGTAGGGTATGTTAACACCAATTAGAGAAGTCCAACCATGATCTGTTATTTCTAATGGGTTAGATAGTGTGTTTTCATGCATAACTTAAAGAAATACAATTTTGATATAAATAAAAAAAAAGAGTTTTTACTTCATCTAAATCTAAATGTCACACTTGTACTGACCACAAATTAACATAATTATACAGTTACATTAGCACAGAACATTTTTCACCCTTTAACCCAGTCCAAATTTTTGAGTAAGGTTTAATACCTGGAGTGTAGGACCACATAAGTTAGGTGTGTGTGTGTAGACTGCTGTAGTTAATAAGGTAAGCTTGCTAACAGAGCAATGTTAAATAGGCAGTTAGCCTTCAGGCAAATACTTGCTGCTTTCAAAATTAACCTTAACATCATAATATGTACCTTTTATGTTGCTATACTGTATGTCCAGAAAAGTTGAGAAATACCTATATTACAGATTAGCTAGATTTAAAGCTACCTTAATTTAACAACACTTAGTATGTCCAGAACCACAGAAAAATCTAACCAAACATTAATCTCCACATCAGGCATTAACACTGATGTCACAGTCTCTTACGCTGTAGGCTACTGAACATCAAGCTTTTTGCACTAAACAGCTTTATACAGTAACATGTCACAATCTGTGAGAAACACATTAAATGGCTTTTCATTAGTCTCAGGTAGGACATGTTTGGTGTGTGTAAGAGGAACACTTATGTGTGAATCAATAGAGATTATTTATTATATCAGTAATACTATTTCTGATACATTTACTTAGGATAGCATTTTGCCATGTTAATTTAACTAATAATTATCATCAGAATTCATTATTGGGCACCTTATATGGCTAAATTTAACTGTAAGGATGGCTGTGACTCTCTTCCTCCCCATAAAGCACAACTTATAATAGAAAAATTGTTTTGCTACATTTTTGTAACATGAGTTGATATATTATAAGGGATACCACATTGTCTTGAACCAGTTGTTTTATTGCAAGTTACATTTTGTTGCATCATAAATTCATCTAGATGAGAGCTAATAAAAGGCCTAGAGTTTAATCAATATGTGACAGTTGCATTTGTCTGGTTTTGCTGTTAAATCTTAACATAAGAACCAAAGTGTGCAGAATTTGAAAATGGTGGTGGCAGAGACCAACGAGGGACATACTGGGCATCTGCTATTTTTTGTGGGTCACAGATTTAATATGACGATCATTGAGAAGAATTCTCAACCAAGTGCTCAACATGACATTATAATCTATATTGTCCACTTTCTTCATCCCATGAAATAAGCCTTATAGACAAGTAATAATTGCATTAAATATTTGCTTTTGATCTTTTGACAAATTTACAATGTAAAAGTATAAACAAATTGTTCACATTAAATGTGATTTTAATAACATTTACAAAAAATAATCATGTCACAATGAAGTCTAAGAGTGATGATGAGCTGGTGCTTATTCTCTTACAAAATAAAAGAACAAAGGGGACATTATGAGTCTATCTTACCCTAAGCTTTCGGCCTACTTCAGGATGTGCATAGGTCAGTTTAGGAGTTGATAAAGATGCTAGCTCCCCTTGTGAATAGGCTGACATGCAATTTTGGCAACCAGCCTACCCAAAACAGCAATAGTTATGTGCAAAAAAAACCCACAAACTGATTGGTCTACTACCTGAAAAAAAAAACACATAACATAAGCAAGACTGTGAAAGCCATCAGTAATTGCTGGGGAAACAAGAGAAAGGCTAGACTATTCTACTGGTACTGACACTTGTCTGTAATGTGTTGTTTCCACCTTGATCGGTTGCATCGCAGGTTCTTTCATGGAGAAAAATGTTGCAGTTTTTTTTGCGAAAATGTCTGAATGTCTGAAAATGAATGTTGTTGTATGCGTAAAGACCTTTAACATTCAGTCATTAAAGAAACTGCAGAAGAAGAAAAAAAGAAGCTGCCCTGTGCTAAAGTGGCTTACACTGAATGTAAGTCATGAGCTTCCAATTAGCACGATGTTAACAACCACATGTATAATGCTATTTTTGGAGAATATGTGTTCATTTCTTGTTAACAACATTAGCTAACATTTTAAAGGCAAATTATAGGCAAATGATTATGAATTACTGACTAATTACTATGAAACTAATGTAATGAAACTAATGTTTAATGCCCTGTCCCCCTTTGATGTGTATGAGCCATACGCTGCTATCTCCAGTATGTTTGAACAGCAGGAAGGCTGCTTTGAAAGGGGGGTTGGTGGCCCACAGAGACTGTTTCTGCCCTAGCCAAGAGAACTGTCCCAGGGGAGTCACTCGATGGATGAGTCCCTCTCCAGGGCACTCCTGAGGCTGACGACAGTGGAACAGAAAAGCCAGTGGTAATGAAGGCCTGTGTGTATGTGTGTATGTGCACGCATCTGTGCGTGTGTTTGTGTGTGTGCTAAAATGCCTCTTTCAAAGTGTCCTTAGTTGCTGTGCGAGCCTCAGTGCTCCTGAGTCCAGATTGCATGAGCAATGTAAAGGTTTTGTTTACAATGGTATAGACTAAAGTGTTCTCTATATCTTCTGCTGTTCGATCGGCATGGAAGGACCAGTAGTGCTGTATTTTATACATGCTTCTGTGATGTACCTCATCCTCCTCATGATTGTTCCTTCAAGTCATAAATCCAAGTGAAAGCTTAGTCATTTTAATCCCAGGGTTTCAGACTCATTACTTAACTCTTTCTTCATCACAGAGGAAATTTTAACTTCAGTCGTCAAAGATGGGAATTATTTTACAAAATGCAACTTGCTTTCAGTTGTTGCTGTTCAGGCTGTACACATTTACTGATATACAAGGATGCACAAGCTGAAACATTGTATGAGCTAAATGAACACATTAAACACATTAGAATATACACAGTACTTTGTATTAGTCACAGTAGCAATATAAATAGCTCTTTAATGAGCAAACTGGCAACTTAATTGAATTAAATTATGAAAAATCAGCTACTATAGAAAATTTTATATAGTAGTGTAATAATATAACAGTATAGTGGGCTTATTGCTATGCTTTAAAATGTATATATAATAGAGAGGCAGAAAATGTGACTTACATTAAGATGTTAATGTTTCCATTTTTAGTTTATTATAAATGTACACAAATGTATATGTGAAACAGAAATGTTTTATAGAAGAGTCCTGATCTAACACTCTAACCACAAGCTAGTATGTTAACCCCAGTCAAACACACCACAGTGATATGCTGCAATACGATGTGGATTTATTGTTTCTTCTTGTTTAGAACAATGAGTCAAGCATAATTATGCTACAACATTACGTTACAGGTGTAGGAGCATTCAGATACAGCACACTTAATCCGTCTTAAATTATTTAGTTCATAAACCTGCAGCACAGGTCTGCCTAAAGAAAAATAATAATCCAGCAATAAATCAGCTGACTGTCAGTGTTTGGTGCAGAAATCTTCCAGTTCCAATTCTGATCGTACACATCTGTTACATCTGTAACCACAAACTGTATCTTCACAAGGAGGACAAATGTTGCTACTAACCGGACTGGCAGACTAGCACTTTTGTGGCAAATATTTACAAATATTGTGTAATTAAAAATGTTAATTAAGACTTTGTTATTACACATTAAGGCCAGCCATCTAATGAGCATGTAATAGTAGCAAACACAGTACACCAGTACTCACACATCCCAAGACCTAAATACTGCTGTGAACCTAACAGTTTCTTTTAACACTTTAACACACACACACACACACACACACACACACACACACACAAACAGTTGTGCAACACCCTAGGTTTTTTTAACTGTGTGATCCAGAGGACAAGCAAGTGTTTACATGTGTGCATGTGAGTGTGTGAGTGTGTGTGTGAGTGTGTGTGTGTATGTGTGTGTGTGTGTGTGAGTGTGTGTGTGTGTGAGTGTGTGTGTGTATGTGTGTGTGTGTGTGTGTGTGTTAAACCCTGTTTCTCTCTGGGCTTGTCTCTGTTTGGCCTCAGGTTGAAGACCAGTGCTGAACTGATCATATTCTTACTCTTTGAAGTCCTCATTCACTCCATCCAGATCCCCATCCCCTCTCACTTCCCCTACACCCCCCACCACACACACAACAATCTTCAGCCTCACTCTCAGTTTTATTTATATAATGCTTTTTACAAAAGATGTTGTCACAATGTATACATGTATACATGTACTATACCCCTCTTACACATACTCTTTCTCTCTCTCTTTCTCTCTCTCTCTCTCCCCTAAAGTGTAGATATGCACAACCTCAGTTTCTTATAAAACAGATAATTAATTGAACATTAAAGTAATTGGTAGAGAATCTTTCTCTTACTGTATTTTATGTATACATGTACTGTACCCCTCTTATACATATTCTCTCGCTCTCTATCTCTGTCTCAATCTATCTATCTATCTATCCCCTCTTTTTGTGAATAGTGGTAATTTCTGTCCTCTCCTCTGATCTTTTTCTGCATCAGCTTTCTCTCAATTAGGAGACACACACACACACACAGTGTTTTGACGAAACATTGCCCTGTAGTCAGTTAAATCCTAAGATAGCTTTCAGGGATGGAGGCAGGAACTTTAGACAAGTGTCTACAGCAAATGCAACAAATTCAAATGTGAAAAAGAAAAGCAGTTCACTGAAGTTTATTTTAATCTCAACATATTGTCTCTATGCATACTTAGAGACTGTCAGCTCCAATCCTCCCATACCTGTTACAACTGCTGTTACTCAAAAAAATGGTTTAATGTGTAAATGATGTCTTGGAATGTTGAGTAGCTATAGATCTGTCATGACGATGGGATGGGCAAAGAAAAAAAGATGCAACAAATACATGCGATCAAGTGTGAGGGTTCTCCATAATGTCGAATCTAACAAACAATGTGATAACAAGGTTTTTAGGCATCGGATGCTCTCTCATACATAGATTTCCCAAACTATAGCTTCTACATGTCTACCCTGCATTACAGGCTCTTTAAAATCTGACATTGAAACATGACACAACTAAATGTCACATACTTTCAGATTATTCTCACCAAGCAGAGCAGGCCTGTCTCTTGGAACCTGAGGTCTCAACGAATTTCATGTCAACAAATGTAACTTTAGTTCAATATAAACATGGCAGTTGACTGCAAAACTCAGATGTCTGTGCTAGTTATATGTGAATTTAACAGAATGAAATAAAATAAATGTTGATTAGGATAAAACGATTCAGCTCTCAGTGGTTATCATCTTTCATGTATGATGTCACACAACATTTCATATGAAGCAATCAGCAAACCCCTCACGTTACAGGACACTGACTCATAAATATAGAACATGCTTAATATTTATGATTTAAAATCATGCTGTTCATGACTGGATTGCGAGTAGATTGGATGGGTAAAACGGGATTATTCTTACTCCAACCCACAGGATAAGCTGAGAAGATAATAGAGTAAAACCTTCCTGTAATCGGGACACCGTCAGCCTGATGATCCTGAAGTGTGGGCCAGGCATTATGTAGTATGTACATTATGGCATTATGTAGGTAATAAATCAAGGCGTACGCAAGTGGCAGTGGTATGATTTGAGCCCATGACACCTAAAAAAATGTGTTGTTCTCAGTCATGGAAATATGAACATGCCTCCAACATGTTGAAATTTTCAGGTTCTGTTTATAATAAGGTACATGTTTTAACCACCTGTAACTTGCTTTTTTCTCAAACGATTTTTAAAATTCAGCATGTTGCTGGTTATTTAAATTCCCAACTTGCAATGCACTACATTTGTAAAATGCTTCAATTAACAGCTGGCTATGCATAAACTCTCAAAAAACAAACAAATAAACATAAACAGTAGATCAAATAAGCAACCAGCATGTTAATGAGTAAGATTTTAAAACTTTTTAAAGAGCCCACATCACTTTTATTTTCCTCTATTTTAAATAAATGTATGTGGCTCATTAATACTGTTAAAGTTTCAGAACCTACCATTTAGCCTTAATTATGTATGGACCATATAGACAAATTTAGCTGCAAAAACATTTGTTTTAAATCCACTGTTTTGTAATGTAACAAGACTGAACACAATATTTTTATATATACATATTTCTATCTATTGTATTCTTTAAATGTCAACATCTTGGACAGCACCTTTCTAAAACTGTACACTGTAACTATACAGTCTGGCAGGGCTACTGACTCTCCCAAGATGGCGGTGCTGCTGACGTGTCTGGTGGAACCAAATGTGACATCTGTGTTTGTATATCTATGGTAATTCACACATCTCATATGTTAAACACTCATGCTTTGCTCTGCAGTGTTTGCTTATTGCTATCACTGTGAATCACGTCTCTTTTATTATTGACCACTGTCTGTTCGTATCACTACTGAGTGTAGCCTAACCTGTACTAGCCTATCTGCTGATGTTTGACTTTAATGGTTATTCTTGGATTTGCCTTCAGTAAAATTGTGCTTTTGCTTAAAGAGAGAGAGAGTGAGTGAGTGAGTGAGTGAGTGAGTGAGTGAGTGAGTGAGTGAGAGGAAGAGAAAGAGGGAGAGAGAGACAGAGAGAGAGAGAGAGAGAGAGAGAGTCTTCTGTATTCTTTCCATTTCTATAATTAGCTGTAGGGTTTTTAAGCTTGGTCCCTCTCAGACAGAGAGAGAGTCAAGTTTATTTGCAATTCATCCAATTTCTGCACTTTTATGAAACAATAAAGTTTTTTTTTTACCTTAATCAAATATTGCTGTCAGTAGGATAAAGGGTATGGTCCTTCACACATTTTCTCCCTCTCACGTTTTCTCTCTCTCTCTCCTTCTGTCTTTCTTTTTCTCTTTAAAAAAAGCCTTATAAGTTGTAATTCCAAAATGGTAATTTTGCTGATGTGTTTTACCAGGATGTAGGCAAAGCACAGTTTAAGAGCTGTAAAACTGTTACTGTAGGTATGAACCATGTCATCTATAGAATACTGCCCTATACACCTCCACACTGTAAAAAATGTCTATTCACTAAAGAAAGAAACCAGACAGACTTTAGATTGAGTGAACTGAACTTCTTATAGTAAGTGAACAGAACAAAAATCTGTGTTTAACATTCTGCAACACTGAACTCAATGTTCAAAGGTAGCCCAGTTACTAACATTTTAAAGTTAAGACATCAAATTTATATTTTTTACAGTGCTGCATTATTAGACATGCAGATATGGGCCAGGTAGTTAACCTTAAGTCTTCAATTTCTTAGAGAGGCACTGACCTATCATTTGTCAATTGATTCGCTTTCACTTGCATTGCTTGTACCAATTAAAAAACAATTACTTTCAAATCAATAGCTCATGTACATCAATTACTGAACTTTATTTATAAACCGCATCCATGCTCAACACAGGTAAGACTGAAAATACACAATCAAAACCTCATTTTTAAAAAACAACAACATTCAAAAGCAGACTACCACACATTTCACTTTATTTAGCTCTCTTTTATTTGTAATTCATTGGTTATGCAACTGGTTCTCTGCTGTACTAAATGCAACAAAGTACAAAGAAATGACTCTTAACTGTTTGGCTGATCAAATTGTTCAGTAAAATGTCAGAAATCTTTTTAACAGTTAAATAAAGGTTTAAAAGAATTAACAAATTACAGATTCCCAAATGTCACAAATACAGAATAAAGGCTGACTGGAATTCCCCAGCATCAGTAAACTTACTTGACCATTTGGGACTAAGATTTAAAAATGTTTGTGGATAGTGGTGTGCTCTACGACATCTACATTTTAGGTTATATACAACATGTCATATACAGTAATATGCGACAAATGTATATATAAAAATTCTTTTTCATCTTGTCCATTCAGCTAAAAAGAGGAATCTAGAATATGAATAACAGTGAGGTGAGTTATTGATTTTCTTCCATCTATCAGAAATGCACAATGATACCCAGAAGCATTAATGTGGTCCAATTTCAGGAGTTTTAATTAGCACCCTGATGTAAACAAGAAATGAGCCCAAGGCTTTATTGTTTTACCTCCTCAAGGCTGGGCCAGCTTCCCTACCCATGTGTTAACATTTTCTTAAACACACACATACACACACATTACCCTATTCAATCTTTTTTAACATCTCTAGAGCTTATTCAGCAAGCCCCATAAACACCTTCTCCCTTGTTACTAGCAGCAACAGACATACACTTTCCCATTCAGCAGCTCTTGTCTGGGCATTGATTATCAATCTGTTTTACAGTAAGATCAATTATTCAAAAGTCTCTACATGTGCTATTTGAGAGCAACACAGAGGAAAGAAAGGCTACTCCAAGTCTCAGCTACCTTTTTTGATTATAGTACACAGTGTATAAAATCTTGATGGTAATAACCACAGCCCATTTTAGAGGAAGGAGGATTGAAACTTCTGTTTCACAGTTCACTCATCTTGTGACCTTGTTGTTTCTCATGTATTTATATCACATTAATGGAATGAAAAAAAAACTTGACCTCTCCCTTTTCTTGGCAGTTTATTCAAATGTATGTCCAAATTAATAAAAGTCAGTATTCTGCATTTTTAATAAGAAACATGCAAGTAAAATTAAATACTGGCTTCTACTAGTGGTGAACTATGACTTTAAGAGCTAGGCCTCTAGTTTGGTAAAAACAAAATTAAAAACACATCTTAAATAATGCTAATTTCTATTAGCACCACATTGATATTTCAAGAAGAATATTAACACTAAGCTAAGAGCGGTGTGCATGAACATTTACATTTACATTTACAACATTTGGCAGATGCTCTTGCCCAGAGTGACTTACATGGTGCTTTCTAGTCTACAAAGAAATTTTCTTATACCAGTAAACCTAGACTTCGTTAAAGAGCTGCTAGTCAACCAAGATTATATCTGAGCTCATGCAAAACCTTGACATAGAATTTGCATCTTAAAGTTAATAATAAATTTGGTAATTCTTTGGTTGAAGACAGTGAGGGACTCTGCAGTTCTGACAGTTAGGGAAAGTTCATTCCACCACTTGGGAGCCAAAACTGAGAAGAGCCTAGATGTCTGTGATCTGAGAGGATGAGCTGTTATCCATAACATTTTGTTGGCCATTGTAACATAAACTTTGAATTGCCACTAATACATTGTTATTGGTCAGGTCAGTGCACTTGGAGGAAAATGCTGCATGATAATTCTGTTATGTCAGCAGTCAGATGACAGAGAAATGAAGGGTTATCCTACTCTTTAAGAGAAAGTGAGGACAGTCTAGAACTTAACAGAAACACAGAAAGGAATTGGTGATTGTGGAAAACAATTCTGGGAAATGATGGAAGACATCTCTTCATGGTGAGATGAAAAAACAGATCACAACAGTTGGCCATAGTAAAGACACCCTCCAAATACTGGTAAATAATAATTTATCACAATATACAAACCATTGGTAAGCCTTTAAAACAGGAAAACCACTTTAGAGTTTGCCAGAAGGAACTTGCTAAGCCTATCAAATAATAAGCCTGTACAGTTCCCGAAACCACACCTCATGCATATGAGACAAAGACAAAAGCTGTTTATGATTCAAAACAAACCACTTCCTCTGTCAAGCATGATAGAGGAAGTGCCATGGTGTGGGCATGTATGGCTGCCAGTGGAACTGGTTCTGTTTTTTTTTTAACGCCCATTGTTTTACTATTCACAAAAGCAACAGGATAAATCCTAAAGTGTCTAGGGATGTATTATCTGCTCAAATTCAGCCAAATGCTGCAAAACTCAGACAATTCACAGTGCAGATTAAAATAATAAAAAAAGACAAAAAAGTGAAATGTTCAGCAATGGCGCAGTCAGTTTCCTAAACCTAAATCCAGGTGGATATGTGTTTTCACCCAACAAGGGCAAAAGTGAAAGTAAAACACTCAACGAACAAACAAGAACTGAGCACAACTGCAGTAAAGCCTGGCAGAGCACCACCAGCATTTGTTGAGGTTTCCAGACAACAGAGAATCATTAAGTGTCGAATTTTAACTTCTTAAAATTATTGTTATTTTGTTCCTTTACTTTTAAGTCTCTAAAATGAGGGAGGGGGGGTTGAAGATCATACTCCTATTTGGAATGTAAATACTCAGTAAATGCTCATAGTAATCATTATTCAATTTCTTTTCTAATTAATGATTTATATGCAAGCATAATGGTAATATATATATATATATATATATATATTTGTGGTGTAACAGTGAGAGCCTTTTGGTGCTCAGTATGTGCATCAAAACCTGACAGATGGAATTGATATGGAGAGAGGAAAGAAAAGGGTGCCAGGTGCACTGGCTGTGTGTGTGTGTGTGTGTTTGGGGAGCAAGAGAGAGAAAGAGAGAGAGAGAGAGAAAGAGAGAGAGAGAAAGAGAGAGATTTCGGATGGGATAAGGGAACTGAAAATGATGGGAGAAGCTGAGAGC
>JBBPDA010000105.1:20591090-20624959 GCA_037974385.1 Arnoldichthys spilopterus | reverse complement strand
CATAGGGTGTGCGCGGTGGGGAAAGATGTGTGGGGGTGTATGTTGTGAGCGCTCTCTCTCTCTCTCTCTCTCTCTCTCTCTCTCTCTCTCTCTCTCTCTCTCTCTCTCTGTCTGTCTGTCTTTTACCCTCTCTCTCTCTCCCTCTTTTTCTTTCTCTGTGCTTGTGAGTGAATTCTGCAGTGACACATGAAGGATTGGTTAATACAGCCAATTATCTCAGAGTGAGATTCATTTACCCTAAGCAAATTACCCCCTTCCACACACATACCCACACACTTACACACAAACACAACACAAATGATGGCTTTTTACATATGTCTGCATCACAGAAACCTTCTCACACCTCTGCAATATGTCATACTACCACTCAGTATAACTATCAGGTCTAGTAGGCCTAAATGAGCATGTTTATATGTTGTATTCTATGGCAGAACTAGAGTGGTTAGAAACATGATTACATAGATCCAGTTTAGATTTACCCATCACTAAGCAGTAGAATGATTAAAGTGACAGAAGAATAGATTTAAGAAGTCTGGAAATGTTCATTAAGAATTTGGTAAATGCATGAAAAATGCAACCTTAGCTAAAGCTAGTCTGTGTCTGTCTCACTGCTATGGGCTAATAAGAAAGCAAAATATAATCGTGCATGATGCACAGTGCTAGCTTATACTGAATTTAGAAAATGATTACAAGATAAGGAAAAAGTCTGTGCTTGTAAAACATCCCCTGTGTTGGCGTCTTTTAAAGTACTACCAGAGAGCACCCTTCACTCTCTCTGTGTTTCTGTGCAAAGCATGTGGTACTGTAAGTTATAGCAGAACAAGCAGAATGAGAACAGAGTGAAGAGAGACTAGTTAATTGATCATGGATGGTGTTGTTTTCTCAGAAAGATAATGAAAATAAATATAAACAATGCAAAAGTAGGTCTTTAAATATACCTGGACTGCCTGCCCAAGTAAAATCTAGGTGTAGCAAACTGTACTTGCTGTGGTAATCGAACCTATGCTAATGATGCAGCAGATAAAAATTTGGCTAAAAAAACACATGCTTTTTGACACAGCATCTGCTCTATATAGTTTGTGTTACCTTGGGCACAATGGACCATATGGTGCAAAAATTCTTGGAATTAACTTTGTAAATTTACATTTCATATTTGAAAGCCTTTGTTTTCTATTAGAAAAATTATCATGTTCAAATTTTGGTGATACACACACATTTCTGACTAATAAAAATGTAACTTATCTTATCTTACATGAGATACAGAAGTGACTATTTGTGTATGTTTGTGTGCATGTGCACACACACATACAGACACACACACACACACACACACACACACACGTGGGCAGTGAATATGTACTACACTTTTTAGCCACTGAATTTTAAATCACTGTGTTATATATAATATATACAATAATAATACAATATAAGAAGTATATAGTGTTTGTCTTTCCTGCACTGGATAATGCAGCTTATGGGGTTGTATAATAGAATACATTACATTTACACACACAGTCAGAACTGCTTACACTTAACCACTCCTGATATCATCACTGATCTATACAAAAATTATATATATATATATATAGTTATCGTTGTTGTTATTGGTGGTGCTGTGGGTATTATAAGACATACAGGGCGTGCTAGAAGCAGAGGGCATGACAAAACAGATTATCAAAATGTTTATTAAGTATTCTCTCTCTCTCTCTTTCTGGGTGTGTATTTATTTTTGTGTGTATATGTGTATGTGTGTATGCATGCACTTATGTTTGTGTGTTATGTAAGAGTTGATTCAGCATCCCAGCCAATGAAGTGTGGCTAAGACAGCAGGCGGTGGGGAAGAGGTGTCTAACATATCGCCTTACTTCTCCTGGCACATGTGAACCGGCCTCACATATTAGCATAACAACACTAGCATAATGACTTATAGAAGGGCAAACTTTCACAAAATTATATAATTAATATCTTCACTACAGCTAAATAACAGATTTTAAAATGATCATTTGGTGAGCAATCAACTTTACACATTGTTGTATTCGGCCTGAATTCGGACACTCAGGCCCAAGGTCCCATAAAACTTTAGGAGTCATTTTGACCGAGATGATTTCAAAATACACATCTTTTCTGCACCTAATTATCAATCAAGGCCGGACTATCCGATGCCAATGGCTTTCTGACGCACAAGCTGACAGCTAAATGGTTCACACACACACATATACACACATACAGTGTTGTGGTTTGGTATAAAGTGTTTGCCTGACTGTCATTCAGGACTCACTCACTCACTAGCTCACGCTCTCTCTCTCTCTTTCTCACTCACTCGCTCTCTCTCTCACTAGCTCACGCTCTCTCTCTCTCACTAGCTCATGCTCTCTCTCACTCACTCGCTCTCTCTCTCTCTCTCTCTCTCTCTCTCTCTCTCTCACACACACTCTTTCGCTCACTCTCTCTCTCATTATATTTCTGTTACTTTGCCTTTCTCTGCTTGGGATCCCAAATCTTTGGGGGACCCGGTCTCCAGATAAATGTCTCTCTCTCTATTAAATAAAACTTTTAAAAATACTTTACGGTGTAATTCTGACCTCTCCTTGAAGACACGTCGACACTCGCCAACATCAACATCTTCCCCTGCACCCTTTGAACCAGCTAGTAAGCTTAAACCTATTTATGAGGTTCTTTAGCTTTTTTAGTTTTGCCCTGGAGCTGTAAGGCTAATTTAGCTAACAAGTAATGGAAGCTTAGACTACACACCTAAATCCGCTACTCTTGTTAGCCAAGCAAATGTCAACTTTTATAGACAGTAGCCTGCTAAGAAAGTAAGTAAAGTTTATTTATACAGCACTCTTCACAGACAGATGTCACAAAGCACTTTACAAAATGAGAACAAATATCAAAAAAGACATCAAGGAGGACAAAACAGAGATACCAGACAGAAAAAGCAAAAAGGCCCTAGCCAAAGTCTTGCTGAAACAAAAAAGTCTTCAGCTGTTTTTTAAAAGAAGCAACTGAGTCAGCAGCTCACAGTGAAGAGGGTAAAGTATTCCATAACCTTGGGGCCACTCACTGAAAAGAACAGTCGCCACAGGTCTTTAGCCTGGTATGGGCTATAGGAAGTTTTGGTCCTGGGATCTGAGAAATCGTCTGACTGAGTAATTATGTATAAAGTCTGATAAATATTTTGGGGCCTGTCTAATAAGACCCCTGTGAGTATGAACGAGGATCTTAAAATCCAATCTAAAATTTGCCAGAAGCCAATGTAATGACTGTAAAACTGGTGATATAGAGCTGTCTTGCTGGTGTGGGTTAAAAGCCTAGCTGCTGCAATTTGGACTGCTTGTAAACGTGAGGGGAAGGATTTATTTAGACCTGTAAACTGTAAAGTGTTACAGTAGTCCAGGCAGTGTCAGAAACAACAAAAGCAAGTCTAAACTACCTAATTACTTGTCTTATTACTTAATTACGTAACCTTTACAGACATACGTTTTTTAGATTACATTTAAAAAGGACTTTGAAAAAGTCTGTTGTAAGCAGTATTTTCACTGCTGCTCATTAGTTGAAGCTTCCCACATCCACTGAAGTTTTTATCACATAGAAAAAAAATGAAGTTGTTGCACCTTCCAAGAGCTTTTTTTTTAAAGTTTAGTTAGACTGTTTAATCATAATTGTTATCTTTAGACATTCCCTAGGTTGTGCTGATAAATTACCTAAACATTTTACATACTGAACATTGCTGAATGCTTTAATATACAACGTGTAGAAAAACAAAAATGGCCATAAACAGTTGAAGCTCTACGGGTTAAAGCAGGTGTGTAATAATTTAAGCAGTTTACATAATGCGAATTGGTGAGTATAAGCTTTAATTTTGTGCTAAGTACATTATAGAAACTAAATCAGTGATCCCTGGATGCTAAATGTGAAAGGGAAGGTCCTATTGTTTTGCCCATCCCATTGTTTTGTTCTCAGTTCCTTTTTTTCTGATCTTGAGTGAACTGCATAGTGTTGACTGTGTCGGCCATGCTGTGTGCAATTTATTGATTGACTTTAAAATGTAAAAGAGTGAAAATTAAAAAGAGTGTAAAGATGATGGTAAATCGACTGTAATATTGAACTGCCATTAACTATTGTTGCGTGGGGAGTTAGAACATATTAGAACACTGGGTGTTTAATGTTTCAAATCATACCAATGTGACAGTATGCTTCAAGGTAAAGTGACCAATATCACACCCATGTGATGCAATGCACTGAAGGGTTAATCATCACATAGCAATTAGCATTGTTAGCAATCTATGCTCTCTTTTTGTCTCTGTCTCTATCTCTCTCTCGCTCTCTCTCTCTCTGTCTCTCTCTCTCTCTCTCTCTCTCTCTCTCTCACTCTATCTCTCGCTCTCACTCTCTTTTTCTTTCAAGCAACACGACATAACAGTGATCCTGACTCATCCTTTTGTCCAGACATGTCTGATCCATCTTGATGCCTTACTTCTGGTTGAAGTTCTTACCACTGGAAACCACTCGCTCCTGCTGAGGACAGTCCCATACAGACAGCCCTAAGGTTCACTTAACTGATTGACAATCATTGCCCATCTGTACACTAGAAATTGCTAACCTTCAAGTACCTTTGACCAGATAATCCATCTTTGGGGCCTCCTGATCACCTGTCTCAGACTCGTTCAACTACTATAGAACATCTCCATGTACTTTATATGCTTAATTTGCATATGCTAGATATGCTGCTCCAAGGCTTTGGGCGGCCACCTCTATGTACTTTTATTTCTTCTCTTTTTCTATTTTTATGTTTATTATTGCTGTCTGAGTGTCAACAAGAGAAAGATGGGTTCCTCCCAAGGTTTCTTCCTCCAGCTTAGGGAATTTTTGGGCAGTGGTGTCCTAGTGGTTAGGACATTGCCCATGGGACCTGTAGGTCACTGGTTCAAGTCCCAGCCCGTGCACCACTGAGGTACCCTTGAGCAAGGTACCGTCCTACTACACTGCTCCCCGGATGCTGATGATAGCTGCCTGCTGCTCCATGTGCATGTGTGATGGGTTACAAATTTTTTTTTGTCATTCTGTTCACAATGACAAATACTCACTTTCACTTCACTTTTCCTTGCCTCTGCCACCCTTGACCTGCTCATTAGGGGCTTGGACCCAGATTTTGCAAACGTGCTTAGTGACAATGTCAGTTGTAAAAAGCACGGAACAAATAAAATTGACTTTACTTGGCTTGACTAGCCCTGTTACAATAATTTGTATCGTAGCCTGCTTCTACCAAGCCATCATGGCATAGTTTGATGCCTGTCTGCCTCCCAGGCTTGCATTCAACACAGGGCATATTAACACAACTGAAAAACATCCATTACTAGCTGAGGATCAATATCTCCATGTTTGACACTGATTGAAAATTTGATGCCTAAGAGACACGCTCCATTATCTGAGATGCTAGCAGCCTCAAAGCCGACAAAGACTGCTACCTTTCTCGTTATGGAAATGCAATGCAATCGCATTTTGTACGGAGGAAGAAGAGGTGATTAAAAATCTATAAGAGGCTGTTATGACTTAAAGCCAGCTGGAAACAGTCGGTAAGAGAATTCTCCATGCACCCATGCATGAACATATACACACGCACACACAAACACACATGCACACATGCACACACACAGACACACACACTTAAATACACACTCCAGGATTGACTCATCCTTTGACCTACACTAGTGTAGAGTTTAGCCAAACATGAAAGCTCAATCAGGCTATGCACACTAAACTAGCCATTAATGTTGCATGTGTGTCTGTGTGTTTAAACATAAGCATATCAAAATATTAGATGTTTTATTGAAAATAATAGAATTAACTGACCGAACACGTAAGCAATCTGGTTCAATTATATAGCCATTCTACTAGAGGCCAGTGCACAGGGCTGTGTCCTATATGCAGGCACATGCATATACACAACCTGCCTCTTTGACCATAGTTCTCTTTTATTAAAGCTAGTGATTCTCATTTGTTTGGATTTGTTTCGTTCATTCGTCAGCTACCATCTACCCCTGTCCCCTGCCTTCATTTAAATACCTGCCACTCTAAAGGTCTCAGCATGGCCATGCCCAACTATAATGAAAAATATCTGCTTAGATGGCCAAATACAGCTAAAATAAATTGCATGTGTTTGTTTGACTGGCAATGTGTGTGCGTGCAAATGAATGTGGCTCAAATGAGAATTTCACCAAATTTTTCAGATTTTATATCTCAACAATTTAATTATGCAAAGATGTTGAACAATTGGTGAGTCTCTATCATTCTCAGTCCGATTCATTTGCTCATTTATTTATTTTCTCTCTCTCTCTCTCTCTCTCTCTCTCTTTCTCACGCTCTCTCTCTTTCTCTCTCTTCCTCTTCTTTCTCTCGTGTGAAACTGTATGAAGCAGTGATGCCCAGCAGTAAGGACTAACTAGGCCAAACACTGCTCTAAAGACTGTGGCCAACAGCACTGGAATAATGATAACAACACGAGCTCTTGCTTCAGTACTGGTGAGGTACAATATCTTCATCTATCAGGCCTCAAATATGGGCTAATTAACTACAAAGAACTACAACTCCTTGCAGGCCTAGTCTAGTGTTTTTACTTATTTAGAAACTGAATAGAAAATAGTATCGCTCTCTTTCTCTCTCTCTCTCTCTCTCTCTCTCACACACACACACACACACTCACACAAAGACATAAGGCGATAAAATACTGTGTGAATTAGCAAATAGGTTGCACAATTTACAGCTTCTTGTGTGTGTGGCTTAATATTTTAACTGGCAGCCCTGAAGTCATCTCTCATCACTATGCAGAGTCAATACTTTAGCTATCAGTATTCTATACAAGTTTGTGTGGAGGGGGTGGGGAGAAGGGAAGAAGGAGATGAGGTAAGATGAGGTAGGACAGAATGTGGATTATGGTTTTTCTGAGTAAAATCTGCTTGACATTTTGGTTTAGACTGTGTTTTTTTAGCTAGATAATACCATTTAGTCAGTGTTGAATCATGGCTATTAAGAGTAGGCCTTCACTGGTTGGGCTGCATCTCGAAATCATGGTCAGTGACATATACAGGACCTGTACTGTAATATTAAAAACAAAACTGTTTAAAACCGATTTAAAAGAACAAAATGATCAGGCCTTAACTGGAAGCCTAGAAGACACTGGGGTCCGCCTATGCATTTTGCTCACTTGTTAACAGTGGTAGCTAATGTGTTTGTAAGTTTATTAGCATAATTCCAATGATCATTCAGTACAAAGGGTGTAGGGTCCCTGACAAATTATGTTACCATTGCAGATTAAGAAAAACATTACTTGGCACCTTAACCATGAAACTAAATAGATTTTCAACATGAAGTCAAAATCTGGTAATGTAGAGTTTTTAGTAGGCTGGTATGGTTAATGGTACCATTCCTATTGGTTGATTCATCATATTATGCTAAATGTAGGCATTTTCAAATGTTAAATGTATGTGTATGTGTGTATGTATGTGGATATGCATTTTGTGGATGTTTTAAAGTCTTTATCTTGTCATTTTGTTGTTTTGCCATTAAAAATTCTATATAATGTTACAAGGAATACAAACCCCATTTCCAGAAATGTTGGAATATTTTCTAAAATGTGATGAAAACAAAAATCTGTGATATGTTAATTCACATGAACCTTTTTTTTAATGGCAAAAGTAAAGAAAAGATTTTGAATAGTTTCACTGACCAACTTATTTGTATTTTGTAAATATACAAAATCGAAATTTGATGGCTGCAACACACCCAACAAAACTTAGGACAGAATTAAAATAAGATTGAGAAATGACTAGGTATAAAAGTAGTATCCATCAAAGTGGCTTTGTGCCAGAATTTGTGAGAGAATTGTTAGTTAGTTAAACAAAGGTTCACATGAATTAACATATTGAGATTTTTGTTTTTATTGCATTTTTTTCTGCAAATGAGGTTTGAACAAATAAGTACAAATGTATTTTATTTAGTTATTAGTATTTTATTACTGAAAGTGCTATTAAAATCTTGGCTTGAAGAATACAGTTATAGGAACACAAGTATGCTTCCTGACTCAGTGCCCCCAGCCACTGCATGAATTTGTTATAGTAAATTCCATCAGCAGCACTTGATTTAATTTAATGAAGGATTCATTAGATAAAGTAGACTTTGGAAGGTAAGTGTAAATGGGTTTTCTCATAGAGAGATTCATATTGTTAAGAATGTGTTTTTTATTCTCCTGTAAAGTTACAAAGGGTTTCCTCTCTCCCCTAGAGAGTGTGTGCATGTGTGTGTGCGTGCATGCGTGCGTGCATGCATGCGTGTGTGTGTGTGTGTGTGTTTGTGTGTGTGTGAGTGTGTGTGTGCATGTGTGTGTGTGTGTGTGTGTGTGTGTGAGTGTGTGTGTGCATGTGTGTGTGTGTGTGTGTGTGTGTGAGGAGGTCAGTTGAGTGGAACATAGTTCAGTGGTGTAGAAGCTGATTAAACTATCATCACCACCAGAGCCCATAGTATTAGGTCTACATCCAATCCCATTATCTCTCTCTTTCTCTCTCTCTCTCTCTCTCTCTCTCTCTCTCTCTCTCCCCCACCTAAACAAACCCCACATACAGTCACCCCTCTTCAGCCACTTTAGTAAGATTCATTCAGACTGCATGACCTCTTTGAGTGTGTTCAAGCACATTCTTTTCAGCGGCCAGTGCCATGGATGCAGCTGTGTTTGCAGACAGGCGTTTATTCGGTCGTGTTTGTTCTTTTCTTTTTTTCCTCTCTGTGTGGTCACTGCAGTGTGAGCAGTGTGGCTTTATATTGGAGCTCATCTCCTGCTGACACTGTCTTTGCATGCAGCAGCATGGAATTGGTGGAAGCTTCCCTCAGGGAGAGAGTAGGATTATGGGTAGGGAAGGTGGGACCTTCTACCACGATGGAAAAATTTCAACATGATGTTGCAGAAATAAGATGCATGGGCTATAGAAAAAATATCCTCCAAAAAATTCCTCAAAAAAGCAAATTCAGGCATTGGATTTTCTCTGTTTTCTCACACATACACTCACACACACACACACACACACACATACATACACACAGAAACACATGTCCAGTCCCATGATCTCAGCCCCAGTGGAGTAGTCTTTGAAAGAATCAGGCTATTGTTGTACTCCTTGCAATGTGATGAACATTTGGGTCAAGAGCTTTCACAGCATCCATAAACCAAACCTTTCATTCTGACTTTTTGCCCAAAAAGAGCCTCATGCAAATAACATCCTCCACTCCAGATTAGAACCAGAAAGACAGCTAGATTACCAGCCTCAATTCCTCATTCAAATTCATCTTTAATCTGCAGGCCCTCTTGTCTTCACTATGTGGACAAATACTATAATGCGCTTACTGCACATTTTTAATACATGCAATACAACTGTGCGTGTAATCTTTTCATTCTAAACTGCACATTCATAGCTGCTTCATTTAACAACAGTACAGGTAAAGAGAAAAAAAAAGAGAAATTATTCAAGATTAACCTTGCCCTTGTCCATAAAGGAGCATCGACTTAAAAACTGGGCTTAGCATTGCAGTGAGAACCAAATGCTGAATGCTAAAGATGGTCGTCAGTGAACATCTGCAGTCTTCAACCTCCAAAAAAACCCCAATAATTAATCATCAAAGACCATCAGAATATCAGTCATTGCACACTGAGACCATAATGAAACCAAAAGACATGAGTGTGAAAAACCTTTTAAAAGTTTAACAAACCTTCACATAATGTAAAGGTTCTTGGAAGAACCCTTAAATTGGTAACAAACCTTTACATTATTGTAAAAGGCAGTGGTGGTTTAATGATTAGGGTGGTTCAAATCCTCGACCAGTAAAGGTACCATTGAGGTACCCATGAGCAAGGTGCCGTCCCCAAGCACTGCTCCCTGGGTGCTGCCCACGTCAGCTGCATACTGCTCCTACACAGGTGGGTTAAATGCAAAGGTCACATTTTGTTGTGGTGCGCTGTGTGCTAAGCTGTGGTGTGGTGTGTTCACAATGACAAATAATGACAAATAATTCTTTTAAAAGGCATATATACAAGGGAAATTATACGTTTTAATACATAATATGTTTTTTTTAATTAATTTATTTATTTTTCCCTTTATTTATTTTTTCCTAGGCCGAAAAATCTTTGGTCACACATGGTATAAATCTTGATTGTGATCATGTTCGCTTTCTGCTCTTTTTGTCCCACTATGAGTGCTGTCCTCTTAAGCCAATATGTGCTACTATGTGTCTTACAGCAGTCTATCAAGCTTCATTCACACACTTCTCTCCACTCCTGCCATCAAACACCTGCACACATTTATTAGGGACTGCAACAAATGGGCTTTAAAGGACCCCTATCATTTACATTTTGTCATTTTATCATTACATCTTATTAACTGAAGCTGTGCATGATTAGCAATCATTAGTGCAAGCTTTAAGGGGACAGCACGTGTGTGTGTGTGCTGTGGAGAGGGGTAGGGTGGGGTGCATGCATCTATTTACTGATAACAGTTTGAACTATTCTTTGATCTTTTATGTCAAATATTTCATCTTTAAACCCAGTGAACATAGATGAGAGCATGTTAGCCTACAGTATGCATTACATATCTACTGTCTACACACAGTCTCAGGAAAAAAGCAACTAAACTGTCAGAGAGGTGAAACCCCTCATGTCACAGGGAGGTATCCTAAAGGATACATCTTCAGGACCTTTAGTTAGAGGTAAGAATTATATTATATTCTGTTGCAGTTGAGGGTGCACTGACTCCAGGCACTGTCCGGACTACAGGGCATGTTGTCTGAAGGGTATGAAAAGATACAAAAATGTATAGATGCATAGACATAGATTTGAGGGCACATTTACATTCTTTGTACCTTGATTAAGAAAACGGTGTTATACGCTTTCCTTTCTCTTGAGCCTATAGACCACGATCACTGCAGCATAAAGACGCTTATGTTTTCTGTCACTCTGGGGCCATGTTTCCCATGTAGGGCTCAGTACACACACACAAACACACACACACACACACACACACACACACACACACACACGTCCTTTCCAAACCAAGCAACAGCAGCTTTTCCAAAGCCACTTACACACACAAGATGCACCCGTCCCTACTTCACAATCACTGAGCCCACCACAGTCATCTATAAACAAGAGAAAGAAATGGAAACGACCCCCCCTCCTCCAATCCTTCAACGTCTCCTAGTCTCCACTACTCACCGCACAGCAGCTGCATCCACGCGCAAGTCTTGTACACGGTGGCTGTGTTGCAGAAGAAGAAGAGCGCCATGCAGGCGATGCAGCTGAGGATCAGCACCATGGAGAGCAACACGAAGAAGGAGGCCGCCTTGAAGGCGCCCGACGGGATGGAGCTGAAGTCGGCAAACGTGCCCTGGCACTTGAGATCGCGGTTCGAGCTGCCCTCGCCCACGCAGTAGTGGAAGAGGCCGAAGTAGCCGGCCTGCGGCGTGTTCACACTGTCGCCGATCCAGTAGGGCTGGATGAACACCACCACGTTGATGATGGCGAAGCATATGGTGAAGATGGCCCAGAGCACGCCGATGGCGCGCGAGTTGCGCATGTAGTTGTCATGGTAGATCTTGGAGGCTTCTTGCGAGGGCAGCATCTTTGTGTCGCTGAGCCTCTCCCTCTCTCTCTATCTCTTCTCGCCTCTCCTCCTCTCAGATGCTCCTCTCCTCTCTCTAACCCCCCTCACCAGCAGCGCTGCTGGACGCTTATGATGGTCAGTTAGTGGCTCGATCCCCCCTTCTCGCCCTCTTTTCCGGGGGCCTGTCTTACATCACAGCCAGCGAGGGAACGAAACCAGTGGCTGGGCGCAATCGAAAGGAGCAGAAAGAATACAATCCCGTCCGGTTGCACCCCCTCCTCCTTCTTTTCTTCCTCCTTCTCCCTCTCTTCCTCCTCCTCCTCCGCTTTCTTTGCAGAAGCTACAGCAGCAGCAGTAGTCGTGGCGGCCGAGCTCACATCTCAGCGAGAGAAGCGGCCATGGCCACAGTGCGCGAGCCCACAGCCCTGCTCCAGCAGCATCTATCAATAATGCAGCCCCCTCGCCTCGCCTCGCTTCGAGTCGCCTCGCCTCCCATCCAATCTGATGCTTCACGGAGATGCAGGGGCTACAGGCAGATCGCGCGCATCTTCATCCTCATCCACAGGACAACCTAGCTCTGCGAAGCCCGCTGGCAGGAGAGGATGACAACGACGAGAAGGTGAAGGCTTCGCCGGCGGGTTTTACGCGGAGAAGAAGGATAGAGATCCACCCCAGTGCGTTTATGCTTTCAGGGTTTTCCGTTTGTAATCGCGCCGCCGCTGTTCCCCCGCGCTCCCGCTGCTTCCCTCTGCTTCTGTGTGTCTCCAGTGCGCGCTCCCGCTCATAGGCACGGGCGCGCTCCCGTCTGGAGGATTGCAGGAATCGAAATGGCCTGACGGCCCTTCAGCAGGCGCTGTTCAGCTCCTCTGCGCTCAGCTTTTACACACTGAGACACGCGGTGGCTGCAGTAACATACAGACAGCATGGGCAGTGTGTGTGTGTGTGTGTGTGTGTGGTCACTCGGTACATAAAACAGTGTACTACAATTTAAACATATTGTTTAACTATTATTATCATTATAATAATAATAATAATAATAATTATTATTATTATTATTATTATTAGTAGTAGTAGTAGTAGTAGTAGTTTCAATAATATTATTATTTGTAGTAGTAGTAGTTTCATAGGAGGAAGAGGAGGAAGAGGAAATTATATATTATATATTAATATAAAAGAGCTTTTATACCTAGCAATTTTCTGAATGTGCTATAGGAAACTTGGTGGGCTGAACATTAAATGAAAGCACATACAGCTATCATGGTAACATACTACCAAGCTACTAGGGTAGCCTATCAAACTAAGCCTGTTGTACTAATTAAACACACACAGACTTATTTAACCATTGTTAATGCGAATGATTAGTTGTAGCTGTGTGAGCAATTTGGTTGTGGCAAGAGTAATTTCCACCTGGCGATGAAAAACTACAGCAGTAGAAGCTAGGACACTAGAAGCTGTTTCTAAACCTAACTAACCCAGTGTGATTTTAACCTGAATGACAGATCATCTCCACTTGTGTATTAAATGTTATATTATCAGCAACAGTTCAGTAAATCTATCATGAAGTAGAAACTTGCACAAACATGGCATGATGCCGTTGATTGCTAGCACCGATTGCTCAGTAATGACTTGCTATATACTAAAGCTAATCATTAATCCTTTTCTGCATTAGCACAAAAAAAAACCTTAATATATTATCTAGCATTTTTAAGATAACACTTCAAACTTCAGCCAATTTGGTCAGATGCTGAAAAAGAACATGACAACATGTCTGTATCAAATTTTGAAAAAGCAAACTGTCGGCAGGCAGTTACAGGCTGGCTGGCAAGTGAAAAGGCTGAAAACTGAAAAGGGCTGATGCTGCTACAGTTGTAGATATCTGTTATCCAAAATGAAGGGATCACTAGCCTTAAAGCACAATTGATACAAAAATCTGGGCTTTTTTGCTTTACTTTCTTCTTTATTTTGTAGAACTGTTGTATAAGCAATGGAACACTCGAGGTTGTGCAATATCAAACCACAAATTACATAACAATCAAATCAGAGCTGTGATGTTATTTTTGATAATGCACTCCCTCCTGTGTTCTATTGCTCAAGCATGCACTTTGCACAGCTGTATGTTTACCCTGACCTTACCTGGTCTACATTGTAAGAACCATCTACCTTATCACGGGTTATTCCTTTGTAGATTTGAACAGAATTCTTCCATTAACTCCTCTGTATTTTCAAACATGCATTACAAGCTGAATAGTTTAACTGTGTAATCTCAATGCTCACAGTAGTACCAAGGAGTTAGAAGAATAAAGTGCATCTTCATCATGAGAGAGAGCTATTTTTTCAAAATTTTTTCTGTTTTTGTTTTGTGGGAAATACAAGCAAAATACAGAATGGAGCTGTTATAGTAAATGATTTTATAAAACAAAAGCAAGAAAATGTGTTATTTGCTGTTTACAGTATTTAGAAAATTGTTTTTCTATGTTACTGACGAATCCCTTACATGACATCCATGTTTAGCCTAGAAATTAGAAGTTTTTACTTAACATATTACAAAGATTAAAGATAGAATCTACTAACCACATAACCATTAAACGTAAAAGCTGTTGGATAAGCAGTGCTCTCTTACCAACATTGCTGCTAAACTTTTCAGGTTGCTTCTTCAAACTTTCCTGTACTTTCAATTAAACAATCAGAGGACAATACAGCTGTCAGTAAGGAACTACTACAGAAAATTGCTGTATTCATAAATTCCTTTAATTTATGAACGTTCTCATATGTAATCAATAGTCGTAAAAGTACATCATTAATACATTTATAGAAACAGAACAACTGACAGTTGACAGTAATAATTGTTTATTCTCATTTGCATAACAGGTAAAACAGTAAAATAACAGTTAATATTATTAAAATAAAAGTTGATAACAACATTCAGTGACGCAATTGTTTAAGGTTCACTTCATACTGGGAGTTTAAATCCTGACCTGAATTCTTCACAATCTTACACTGAGAAATGTTCTTTTTGAACTGACTGTGAATTCTTACACAGGGTTAACCACAATGTGGTGAGCCACGTTTCATCGTACCTTGGTGAACAAAAGTGCATCCCTCAATTGCATTTGGCCTTCACAGGTGACTCTGACTCAGCACATATGTGTGATGTACATGCCTAGACTTTAAGGACAGGCTGTGCTAGAGGTCCTTCAGTCAGTGCTTACCTTCACCTACAGCAAACAACACTGATAAAACATCATACAGTCTACAGTTGAACAGAGAAGGCCTTGCCGAATGGTAGCAACAATAGCACTTTCTCTGCCTTCTATTTTATTATTGTCCATTCATCCACTCTCTCTGCTTCTGCCTCTCCCTGGTGTGGAGGCTGATCAATAATTGAGCAAAGTTTTATCGAATCCAGGTCTGTTTCTGTAGGCTTGTCTGTCTGAGTACCCAAAGCCTCTTTGATCTACCACACGTTTCAACAGGGAGCCTCACATTTAGGGCTATACATACAAGGATAGTATTTATGCACACACAGACAAACACACACACACAAAGACATGAGTGCATGTCTACGTGCACTGTTGTAGATAACCATAGATAAATAGCTCAGAGTAGATCACGCTGCTTAAATAGATGTACAGTACAGATCTGGTAGACAAACATTACTTTCACAAGCAATAAGAGTGGTAAAAGAAATAATGAATTTGTGTGCAGAGCATGGAGTAGACAGTCAGTATACAGTGATGAAAGTGATTTGTCATTGTGAACACATTCAATCACACACACAGTGTCCCACAACAAAATGTAACCTCTGCATTTAAACCATCACGTGGAGGAGCAGGCAGCTATGTGAAGAGCCTGGGCAGCAGTGTAGCGGGAAGATACCTTGCTTAAGGGTATCTCAGTGGTACCTGGGTCGGGACTTGAACCTGCGACCTTCTCTTCACAAAGACAAGGTTCGAACCACTAGGCCACCACAGCCCTTTATGTACTTGAAAGTTTAGGAATTTTCAATATTTATACAAAAATATGACCTGAAACATCATCTAATTTTTGCAAGTTCCAAAAGTAGATAAAGAGATTAAAAATGACCCAGTATTACATATCCATCAATAAGATGACAATCAAGAATGAGTGTGCACTCATGCAGTGTTATTCCCTAAAACAAGGAAACAAGGTTTGTGCCAAGAAAGAATTCAAGAGAGAATTTTTAGTCAGTTTGTCATTCAACATCTACTTGTGAAAAGATTCAGAAAATTCAGGGGCATCTCAGGAGGATAAAAACTCCTTCTGAGACTGTTTTGGCCATAAAACTCCTGAAGCCACTAATGTCAATGATAGCACATGAGAAAAATTATCACGACCAGGAAATGGAGCTATGCTGTCCAGTAACACTTCTGCTGTTATAGCAGTAATATTATGGAGTTAGTCTTGAATTAGAAAGTTAGAAATTGCTGAAGAGAAGAAAATTTAAAACCCCATGGTGTCATACTGAAGACCAAGCAGAAGGATTAGTAACCTTATCTGACATGATCATAGTTCATGAATTGTATCTGCTCTTTGTTGGAACTCTTGTAGAATGAGATAAGGTCTGCTTGCCACCAACAGAAAAAAGAGGAAAGAAAGGGTTACAGAGTAGATACATCAAGATGAAATTTGCAGAGGAAGCTCAGTCTTCTCAAAAGGTAAGTGTTCAATAGAAGACACACATATGTATGTGCTACACTTCTATTCAGGATCCCCTCTATTTCCCATCCTTATCTATAGATGACAGAGCAGGGGCGCCAGGCTGGGAATAGCACAATGACATTTGCTGGTCCAGGCTGCACAGGGCGTGATACGTAGAATGCATGCATGCATGTGCTGCTTGTCAAAAATGTGTGGAGCTGAGGCAATTTTCAGCACAATAATGGGCAAGGACACAGCATTTACTTAATTTACCAATTTGTCCAACCCTGGTCCTAGGGACCACATAACCTGCACAAGCTGCATAACTTACTGACCTTGTGGGTTTCTATTAAACAGAGTATTTCACATTAAACTATACTGAATTAGTTTGTTTACATCTAAAACAATTATTTTTGCTGACATTTAGTAAAAATTCACCTTTAAAGTGAGCAGAGAGGATGGGTCAATCTTACACAGGACAGGACAGGCAGCAGTGGCAGTGGCGGAAGTGTGTACAGGTTGGTCAAGTATTTGCATACCTTACAATTCCAGGCCAGCACTTCATCAATTTGTTGCTTAGTTCTTGTCCAAACCACAATCATCAGGGTTGGCAGAATACAATGGCTTATGCAGCTCACTGTAAGGCTTGAGGGAGTGGAGCTGGACAAACATGCATGTAAAAAGATGTTTTAATGTAGATATACTTAGAGACAGAGTTCAAAAACAAACCAGGTTCTCCAGGGGCAATCAGATATAACAAGGCCAGGACAAAATTCAGGTCAAGATCAGGCAAAAACACAATATAAAGGGCAAATCCAAAACACAGTCCAAAAACAGGCACAATGTTGAAATCACTAAAAGCTAAGAAAATACAATACTGCTCAGTAACGTATGCTCATGAGACCTCCACCAGGGAGGGGACATGTCCAGTGGACGGAGTCAGAACTTCAGTAATGCAGACCAATTGTGATGTGCAGGGAGTGCCTCAGCCTCCCTCACACTCACTCACCTTCTATAAGGTAGATTTGAAACACTTCAGTGTCAAGCAGGTTTGAAAAATATACCCCAGACCTCTTACTCAGAAATGTCACTTGCCACTCATGTTTGCCAATTAGTTGACCAACAAAATGCTACAAACATGTGATAGTGACTGAGAGAAATGATATAGGTATGATTTATGCTATAATGCTATATGTTTTAGTTTAATAAAACATATATCACTCCTTACAAGAATTATAGCACTTATCTCCAGACTGGTCATCCTCTGCTTGCCTGATGCTCTTCCTAAGGCTTGTTCTGTTCAGTCACACCCCCTCAGACAAATTTGACACATTCTACATAGGCAGCTCCATGGCAGCCATCCATGTCTCTTTTCTCCTGAATGTCTGGAATCTGGGAAAATGGGAAAACGGTCCTCTTTGCACTTAGGCACAGCTGAAGACAAACCTGTGCTGAGAAGAAAATCTTTCCTGCTGATGTCATTCCTCCAGCTGCCAGGAGCTACATCCAGAATTCTGCATTCCAGGTGTTGCCTGCTCAGCTTGAAGCTTGGGCAGTACTGATAACTGGTACCATCATATACTCCTGCTCATCTACTGACATCTCCCAGGCCTCATTGCTGCTCACTGTCCTGACCTCCTAGGTGGCTGATGTGATGTCCCAAGTAATGAGCACAACAGTCAGACAGTGAAATGTGTTTTTGCTGTCATCTGTCTCAGTTGACTGGCCGAAGTTCCTTTTCTCAAGGTGCAAAGCTTCCGGGGAAGCATCTGAGACAGGTATGGCTCTCTGGGGCAGGGACCTGCTGAAATGAAGCTTGAGTGCATTGATCCACAGCTGCTGGTGTAGTGGGGAATATTTCATCTTTGGTGAAAGAAAGACTTTGACTGAGTCTGCTTGAACATTTTCATCAAAAGGCATTGCCAATATGTCATCAGTCATCTCTCCCTCATTCTCCTGATGCTTGTTCAGCCAGCTTTGCTCTCTGGGATACAGAAGGTGCTGTTTCCGCAGTGTCTCCTTCCTTCTGGGTTTGTTTAATTAGATTTTGAGGCTGTCTAACTCCAGGTCTGAGTCCAGGTCTCCTGTAGACAAGTGTTCTAAACCATTGCTCATAACAGCTGCCTACTGTCTCTTATGATAGTCTACAGTGTCTTATGATAGTCTACAGTGGCATTGCTGCAAGAAGGAGTGTCCAGCTTTCTGGATACTGTCACTTCTTGAGATGAGCAAAGAAGTTCTTTGCTTTCTGTTTCTTCAAGGAGAAATTTTTTAAAAATTGTATTTGAGAGAGAGCAAATTACAAGGCAACAGTAGCAACAATACAGAGTGCAAGTAAAAAGTTAGTGCATGACGAATTCTCCCTACCGGGGATGCCCTAGAGAAGGTTAGGAAAGGTGGAGCGCAGAGTCATGACAACTGGGGTCTTTGAATCTCTGTTTTTGAGGTTAGACGAATTTTGACCAGCTGCCACTGTCATGAGTGCTCTGTAAATCATTAGGCAATGGTTGTTTCGGCCTTGTGTCAAGATGGTCACACTGCCTAATATAGGGTAGGCCAGGTCCTGATTGCCTGGAGAATGATAACAACAGCTGCATGTGCGAAACGTTTAGAAAGACATGTTAAACCAAACATAGGCCTACAGGGTGGTCACTGGGCCATATATGATCTCAGACTGCAGGACCCTACAGCAGACTGTGAGAATAGTTGAGAAGATTATTGGAGTTTTACCCTATGATCAACACTTCCTGCTTCCCACCTACCCATTAAACATCACTATCAATGCACACTTGTGCTTTAAATGATCTCAGTCTTAAGTGTTGCTGAAGGAGATTTTTTAAACTCAAGTTTTCAGTACAGCTTACAGTTTGCTATTGCTTGAACACAGAATCTGCATATTTGATACATATGTGTATGTTTTATAACTGCATTGTTCAAACTGCAGTGTAACTGGTTTCGACTATTCTCTGAAACTGCATTATACTGCAACATTCTGTAGTGTGACTGCAGTTAATTTCATAATAACCGCAGTTGCTTTCTGGATAACTTTCCATAGAGTGCAGCCAATCACTAACCCAGAAGCCATCATCCAATAGTATTCACACACAGAAACGCTCAGGTACACGCCCCCCAAAATATAAAATCCCGCCCTGTGTCGAAACTTCAGTGCAAAAAAACGGCACTCAGTCAAACAAATCCGCTCGTTGGTAATCTGCTTGGCGGAACAAAAATGTACTCGCGAAAAAAACATTATTATAACCGCGCACCCAGTTTTTGTGCTGTCGAGTTTCACATGCGTGCTAGGAAGTGGGAAATTTACACCCGTAAGATCTTAAAAAGTGCAGATTTATTTTGTTCCCCTTTTGATTTAGTTTTGACACTGATGTGACCCCATACTAGATATAAGTACTAATTTCTCTGTGTATTTATTGTAGAATCTGAAATTGTTCCGTTTCACACTGTCATGTGCATTTTTTGTTGTCCTGTGTAATATGCGTTTGCACATACACTGGCTTATTTATAGAAACTGTGCGTTCCAAATTAAGATCTGGTGAATGGTCAGTAACATTTCCCACATTGATCCTACATTCCACTGCTCATGTCGTACACATATTTAACTGTGTAGCCTACAATCACCATTCTGAACTGTGGGAGTATCAACACTGTGTCCTCCTTGTATAAGAAGGACGAAGCTGAAAGTTATGTTTGGATTTTATGTGTAATTACTAATTGCAATATGTAATTTTCACTTGAAAATCAATTAATTCGTTAATTTCAACATTTTTAACAAAAAATGAAATTACATATGTTCAGTTCATATTTGCATTTTTAAATAGATCATATAGATTTCTTTCAGTATTTGAATTACGGCCACGGTTCCGACGGTCCGTTGACGGTCTGTTGATCTGATCGCCCATGTGAACATTGACCCCAACTCCTAATATACATAATACATAATACATAAATGTTCCTGCTTCTTTGGACTGAAAACCTGCATACGACTGGGCAGTCATGTGTTACAAACCGATTTCTGTAAGTTAAACTTAAACATGAGTTGGGACTGACAGCATGGCGTCATTTTTAGGAAGTGGTGATCACGTGAACGTCTACTTTCCTGTTTACTTCTCGCTTCCATACGAAGTCCGAAACACGGGTTGCAACACTACCAACGGCCGGGTTGTTATGCTGCACAGTGCTAGTGCTTGTTGTTTTGGCTTTTTTAACCGTCGACAGCTGTACTATTGTAGACGACGTTAAACAGTTTCCGTTTATGTTAAAATTTAATTAAAAATGAAGCCGTAACCTCGAGGAGCGTGGCTAGGCCGGGAGTCCTGCGTCTTTCCTCAGAGATGTGTCCGCTCACACTCTCCGTTTCTTTCGTACTGTCTCGGGACTGTTTATTATTCGTGCTGAGAAAATGAAACGGGGAGGTTTCCGAGGACCGTCGTACTCAAGCAGTGCGGTTACCTGTTTCTGTTGTAAACAGACAAGTGTTTTTAGTGTGCTAGCTGGGTGTGTGTAACCCTGTGCTTCTCTAAAAGGCTCTGGTACGCTCGGCTGCGTTAGCTCGCTCGCTTGGCGGTGAGGGGTTAACTAGCTATCTGGCTAGTTAACGTATCAGTCGGCGTTAAGGGGTATCAGCTCGCCGGTACCCTGAACACCAGACGTCTCCCCGGCTCCGGCCCCCTTAAACGGGCGGTGAGGAAGAAGCTGGCTGGGAAGGGATGGCCTGGAGGTTTGTCCCGGCCTCAGGGAGCGGCGCTGTTTGAGGGAGGGCAGGTGCGGCTGGAGCATACGGCCGGCCGCGGCGTGATGATGGCCGCGTCCGCGTCTGTAGCCACGTCGCGAAAGAGCGAAGAGATTGCAGATCTGATCGACTTGTTTTCTAAGACGCAGTACAGAGCGAAGGAGGTCAGCCCACGGGTAAGGCAACTGTGACACTGTCTGCGTTTGTGCACATTGGATGCCATCACTCGCATTTTCCACACAAACCTTATGTGCTGCGACCAGTAAACGTCTGTCTTGACATGTGACTTCACAAAACGTGATGCACATGCTGCTATTTCCCCCCACTATTCATGATGCATTAGCAGAGGGGGGCTTTTTGGCTTTTCCTTTACCCACTTCCTAAATTAAACATCATGAATATGAAAATATTACTCAGAGCTATTCTCAGAACAGGGTTTGTTGTGATGGCAGTGTTGACAAGGTTAATTCCAAAGCATCTGCTGAACTGTTAAACACTGTTAGATGTAACTTAGAGTTTGCACCGATCCAACCTTTTCCAGTTCCGATTCCGATACCAATTCCTGGGCTCTGCGTATGGTCTGATACTGAGTATCGTTCTGGTGCCAGTGTTTCATTAATAAGCTGTATATCTCACTGTGTGGAAGAGACTGATGATTTTTTATGTGTAATCCAATATCAGGTTTTGACTTAAGCATTGCTTTCTCAACTTTGCAAAATGAAATGTAACAAATGAGTAAATACCTTTTAAATCGGTCATTATTTATTATTTATAAATTAACATGACTTGTTTATCAGGAACTGGCAAAAATGTACATAAATAACAGAACTGAATAGATCAGCCTTATGGATTGGCCTGTTGTTACCGATACCTGATCTAACTATTTGAGCCAGTATCAGAACGATATGCGATATCAGTATCGGATTAGTGGATCCCTAGTTAAATATGGCTAATCTAGCTGGTGTGTTGGCAGGTGGAGAGGATAGAGAAGCAATGCTTGGAGCTGTTTGGGCGTGACTACAAGTTCAGTGTCATCCAGAACACCAACGGTGAGGTGTGCGGCCACTACCCGCGGCAGATCGTCTACTTGGAGTATGAGAGTACAGAGCCCAATAAAGAAAGGTAATGAGCTTGAAGGAAGGGGTGGAAAAAGCACAGACAAACTGGGCATAAATAAAAGTATGAGTGTGATCTTGGAAACTCAGAGTTGTTCACACTGACCTGGATTAGCCAGTCTAGAAGCCTGATTAAATAGTCCTTGCAAAAATGAGCACCATTTGTAGACAGTGTATTTTAGATTGATATGAATTTGATGAGATTTTTTGAAATTGGAAAATATTAAATAAAATGTGTGGGATCTTGACTAACTGGTAAGAAAAAGGAATAGTCATTTTTTTCAAGTATTCAGTTTTAGTTTAACTTTTTTTTTTATCAAAGCTCAAATCTTCCAAAATAATATTAAAATGTATTAAAGAAGAACAATTGTTTAAGTATTTTTCACCCTTACTCAAATTTAGCTTTCAACTCTGACCCTTTTTGTTAATGTATAACTATGGGAGGTGATTGTTCAACAACTTAACTCCAAGTTGGGTCAATAGTAAAGAATGTATAAAGGGTTTTGAGGTCAGGTTTGACAAGGCAGTAGATATTACAACCCTTTACATGCATGACTTGCAACTAATGCTGCATATCACCAGCCACATTTTTGCTTGCCATTTTGTGCATTTTGGAGGTATGTTAATTTCTGGGTTTTCAATAAAACATTTTATGAAACATAAAAACAAAAATAAACAATAAACTGAGTTCCAAATAATTAAAACCAAAAATACAATCTAAAACTAAGTGTTGATTTAAGCTGAGCAACTTTACTTTCAAAACTACTAGTTTCAGCGTAACTACGGGTATTGCATAACTGTAGCCTTTTTACAGTGTTTTTGGAAGACTTTGTGGCATTTGTACTAGGCAAAAATGGATGGACGGGAAGATTGTAACCACATTCGGTTTAATGGCAGCTTTTTCTTATAAGTGCTCCATTCTCCAATACACCTCCATAAATGTATCTCTGCATACTAGAGAGCATGTATTAAGCTCGGAATTTTAGACATTGACCAGCATTGTTTTCAGGTTTCTCTTGAGTAAAACTAACTTCTAGTAGCGTCATTACTAGTCACTATATTGGTTTACGTTATTAACTAGTAATTATGTATAGCCATAATAAACATACATTCTTCATTTCCCTTTATCTGATGTAACATTCATATCATTGTCATATGCTTATTTTAACCTTACCTTGTATCTGGTTCACTTTATGGACTGGATGCTCTCTGCTGAGGTGCTGACATGCTGTAGGGCTTTACAGTACATGCTGTACAGAGGGTTTTTTTTGAGGGTAGGGGGATTGTTTTAACTTGAAATAGTCATAAACTTTAAACAGATAAAATAATGTCTCCACATAATGTGTCCTCAGCTTTAGCACATTATGCAACAGTAATAATAATCTGTGCAAAACACATTACAGTTATGTATGGATGAAACAAAGCTACAGTGCAAAGAATTGTAGCAACTGAGTTACCGGAGTTTTTGTGTGTTCAGCATTGTTCAGATGTTACTGCAGCCAAAGAGAAGATATGTTGACTAGCTGACCAAAATTGGAGGCTTGCAACGATGCTTGAAAATCTATTTGTTGTTAAGAGTTATTTCTGCATAAATATGACACGAAACACTGTCAGGTTTTCATACAAGTTCTAAAAGTTGATAAAAATAAGAAAATAATTAATGAGAAACATAAATGAGAAAATATTATTCCTGGTAATCTATGTATTTGAGGAAAATAATAAAATGTAACTTCTCTATGAGTTGCTAAAGTATGTAAACCTCTAGGATTAGCAGGTAATTGGAGTGTGAAATTAGAAGTCAATGAGATGACAGTCTGGGATGAGTGAGTGCCCTGTTTTATTTAAAGAACACTGATGAAGTCTGATCTCTAGAATGCTTTTGTCGAAGTGTGGCGATTTCTGAGAACTTTAAAAAAATTGTTGTTCCTCATCAGGCTGGAAAAGTTACAAAACCATCTCTAAAGAGTTTGGTCTGCACCGATCAACAGTCGGACAGATTGTGTATAAATGGAGGAAATTTAAGACGATTGTTACAATCCCCAGGAGTGGTCAACCAACAGAGTACTCCAAGAGCAAGGTGTTTGTCTGTGAGGTTGCAAAGGAACCCAGGATAACTTAGTGTTAATTTTGTTAATTTTTAGTTTTTTTCCATTACAAATCGAGACAATTGCTAAATAAAATTGTATTTTTGAAAATAAAAAGATGACAATCCAGGGCGTTAGTGGCCTAGTGGTTAGGACATTGTACTTGGGACCTAAAGATTGCAGGTTCAAATCCTGGACCGGGCACTACTAAGGTACCCTTGAGCAAGGTACCATCCCACTACACTGCTCCACGTCTTGGAAGTCACTTTGGATAAAAGCGTCAGCCAAATGAATAAATGTAAATGTAAATGACAATGCCTTTTCTAAACCAGTATAAATTATTTGAAGTGCATGCTTCACAGATTTTTTTTTTTATCTGAAAATTTTTTAGTGACATTTCCAGTTTTACTGACATTTTTAAGATAATTAATGTATATGATGTCTTTCTTTCTGGCCTTTCTTCCAAAATCAGTTTTTGCCTCTTCAGTGGACCCCATGTAAATTCATAAGTTTGAATGTGAAATATGCATTATTTATCATGGACCAATGCAGAAAGACCGTTGAAAGTCAGACAAGTTATAAAAGCAGTGACATTGCTTTTCTAAGGAAGATCCTGGAAGAATTGGAGCACATAATGTCCCAGTGTACCATTGACCATGTATGTTTGGCTTTACTGCTGGTTAAATATTGCTTGTGCATTTGGTCGACAAGGTGAAAGAGAAGGCATGTCCACTTCTGTACTTTTGCTCCCTTGGTGCAAACAAAAACAGAAAATAATACATTTAATGATTTAACTTGGGAAAGAATACTTGGTGAGTTTAGCTACTTTTAGGCACTCCCATTGCTGCATTGCTAACAGACATTCACAATGCACATGCAGCTTGCATAATTTTCATAGATAATTATTGCTTATAAAATGAGATTCTGAAACAGTCACACATGAACCGCTATGGGCCCTCTGCCTTGGCAAGATGGTATAAAGTCCCTCAGAATTGGCCTGTAGTCCAGTTGTAGACCTTCCTTCTCTGGAGTGATAGAGCGCAATTTAGTACATTTAGGTATAACTAGTCACCCTGCATGATCTAGGTTATGTATTTTTGAGTGTATTTTAAAATATTTGATAAAAATTGATTAAGAAGGCAAGAATTAAATAAAATTGCTAAACTTGAATTTGCTTGGTTCATGATCTAATGTTCTCGCAATATTTAGGACAAACTTTGAATGAAGAAAATGACCGCTGTCTTGTTGTTGCACACGTTACTGTTGACGCTAGAGCTAGGAGGCAAGATAAGTGATAATAGAATGTCCATTTGTTCCAATGACAAAGCATGCTCACATTTTTGCATTCTAATATTATTATTATAATAGTTTTTTACTCCTATATTTGTTTAAGTGAATAGCCTTATGTTTGGAGAAAGGAAAATGCTGCATTCCAGCATAAGTTTTACTACCAAAGAATGATTTAAAAATCTTTTTTTCTGTATGTCATTATATGCTTTTCTTAGTATATTGTGTATACAATCAGTACTTGAACACTGACCAGCTGCATGCTTTCTAAGATGGAGCATATATAGGCTTGAATGTCCTAAAATAAAAAAAAAAAGGCAAATGTTTGATGAATCTCTTTCTTTTCTCTCTCTCTCTCTCTCTCTCTCTCTCTCTCTCTCTCTCTCTCTCCCCCTCTCTCCTATCTTTTTTCTCTCTTTTTTTCTCTCCCCCTTTTTCTTTTTTTTCTCTTTTCTTTTCCTTCTTTTCTTATTTCTCTGTTCTTATTTCTCTTCTCTTTCTCTCTTTTCTCTTTCTCTCTTTTCTCTTTCTCTCTCTCTGTCTTCTTTCTCTCTCTCCTCTCTTTTCTCTTTCTCTCTCCTCTCTCTTTTCTCTCTTTTTTCTCCTTTCTCTCTTTTTTTCTCCTTTCTCTCTTTTTTTCTCCTTTCTCTCTTTTTTTCTCTTTTCTCTTTCTCTCTTTTTTTCTCTTTTCACTTTCTCTTCTCTCTTTTCTCTTTCTCTTTTCTCTCTTCACTTTCTCTTCTCTCTTTTCTCTTTCTCTTTTCTCTCTTCTTTTTCTCTCTCTTTTCTCTCTTTTCTCTTTCTCTCTCTTTTCTCTCTTTTCACTCTCTTTTCTCTCTTTTCACTTTCTCTTTTCTCTCTTTTCACTTTCTCTTTTCTCTCTTTTCACTCTTTTCTCTCTTTTCACTTTCTCTTTTCACTTTCTCTTCTCTCTCTTTTCTCTTTCTCTCTCTCTTTTCTCTTTCTCTCTCTCTTTTCTCTTTCTCTCTCTCTTTTCTCTTTCTCTCTCTCTTCTCTCTCTCTTCTCTCTTTTCTCCTTCTCTCTCTTCTCTCTTTTCTCTTCTCTCTTTTCTTTTTCTCTTCTCTCTTTTTTCTCTCTTTTCTCTTTCTCTAGCTTTGAGAGTACAGTGCAGATCAGTAAGCTGCAGGATCTGGTGAACCGCAGTAAACTGGCCCGCTGTAGAGGGAGATTCGTGTGTCCAGTCATCCTGTACAATGGCAAGGTACCGGTTTCGGAAAGGAAATGCTATACCTAGCAAACTCTGAGCTTATAAACAAACTTAAATGGTCTTGTATGAGCCGTTACTGTGAAGGGTTGTGTAATGTAGTGTTGTCACTATGGCTGTATAATGAATTTTATGTCTAATGCATTTGAGCTCTGTGTTGCAGCATGTCTGTCGGTCATCCACCCTAGCAGGATGGGGAGAACTGTATGGCCGCACCGGTTACAACTACATTTTCTCAGGTATGCTCTCTTTGCAGCGCTTCTTCTGTGTTTATCTACAGTTAATTTTACTTTATTCAGATTTTTATTACCTAGATAGGACGGTTTAGTTCATGTGGATTTCCTTCACAATGGCCTTGTTTTCAAAGGCTTTGAGTAGACGAAGGCAGTGTCTAAAGGCCCCAAAGACTATGTGGGAATTGCGGTTATAAGTAGTTGCAGTTATGACAATTGTTGTCAGTTGTGTTGTCATTATGTTGCATACTGCTGGGATATGGCATGACATGCACTTCCGTGAAGTTTTAGGGAACTGAAAATTGTGTGCAAATTAGGGCAGACGGTCCAATCATTCAGGAGATTCTAGTTCTAGAGCTATTACAGTTTGTTCTATGTTTATTCCTCAGGGGGATCTGATGACACGTGGGCGGAATCAGATGAAGTGCCAGAGGATGATACTGCAGTCCGGTATAAATATCATATGCATAAGAACTGTACCAGAATGCAAACTCTCATTGGTACAAATACATCTCCAGCTAGTAGCACAAGGAAATTGAGAGAGTTTTGCCCCTCCTATAATATAAAATAATAATAATAATATAATATCCTATAATAACTGCTTCTTTCAGTTCATTTTTATTCAGACTGTGATAATTCCTTAGTAAAAGAAGTAATAAAAATACATTACTTAATAAATCCTTTTGAAGAAACAATAGTTGACGTTTTAATGATGATGACCATACTTTTCATCTTATGTTTTTTTTTTTTTTTTTTTGCCACACACCATTTTTATCTATTTGTCTTTTTCTGTTTAAAGCTTCTAAGGTAATTCTCCCTGATAGAGCTGTTTACTCAAATCATCTAAACAGTCTGTATCATTGGTTAGTTACCCATATAATTAATAACAACAAACATAGTGTATATAGGAAGTTCCACACTTCCTCTGATGTTTAGTATGTAGTATCGTTATAATTGTTGTTGGAATTTGAAGCTACAGATGATGTTTTTGGTTTGTTGTCCACATTTTTAACATATGAAATGGATGATTTGAAGAACCATTCAGCTTCCTTTTCACTGTCCAGCAGAGGATCAGTCCTGCCATTGTATTTGTCCTTTGGCCTAAGAGGACATGTTCATCTCTTTGCTGCTCTTCTGGCCAAAATTTACTCACTTCTGACTAAAATCCTCTGATTAAAACAATAATTTCCTCTTTTCCCTCTGCCTCATGTCTTTTTGTAGAAATGGAGATTCGCAGTTGTTTGATAAAGTGAGGGGTTCAGACATCAAGCTGCTGAAGTATTTGTCTGTGCGCTACATCTGTGACCTCATGGTGGAGAATAAGAAGGTCAAGTTTGGCCTGAAGTAAGTGCAGTTCCAAGTGGATTCACCTTACCCCATTTCATCATGTTGTTATGGGTCAGCTGCCTAAACCCACATACACATGCACACAAATGGATGTGCAGAAACATGATGACTCACTGTCACTCTTCTTCGATGAAGTGCCAGAACGGAAAGCCCGTGTGCATGTGGTTGTTTGACTGTGAAACACTCTTGCTATTATGCATTGCAAAATATTTTAAAATGTCAGATATTTTTAGGTTTTCTTTGTTTCTTTTCCCGCTCTTTTTTGTATTCAGTGTCACCTCTTCTGAGAAGGTGGACAAGGCCCAGCGCTATGCAGACTTTACATTGCTCTCTGTGCCTTATCCAGGTACTCTTCTTTCACTAAGACTTCCACACACTCTCTCACTCTGCTTATGATTTCATGTTTTCATCAGTATGTTCATTCTGGTTTCATCTCAGGGTGTGAGTTCTTTAAAGACTACAAAGACAGAGACTACACTGCCGAGGGACTGGTGTTCAACTGGAATCAGGTACTGTTTTATTTATTTCGTATAACTTGTATTACGTACACAATTTAATCACTACTGTTGTATGTTAACTTAGTAACTTCATTAAAAATTATGCACACATTTATTTAATTACCTTACAGAGAATAGAGAAGTTCAGATGGGGCTGAAGATGTTTTGCTGTTGAGCACGATTAGTTGAGTTGGATGTTTAGTTGGGTTTTTTCATTTAACATTTAAGTGACAATTGTTTGTTGTTTTTTTTTATCTTCAGGACTTTGTGGATGCTCCATTGACAATCCCTTCCTTTTTCACCAAGAACCTGAACATTGACTGGAGTCGATATCAGGTACACACACTTTTTTTTTTTTTTTTTTTTTTTTTTTTTTTTTACTGCAGAACACTATATTTTTTGGTTTAAATCACAATATAAATTATAAATGTGATGTAAAATGAAGGTGGACTTTGTTGTTTTCAACTTCACTCTGACCTTTTCACTCCGGCGTTGTTGGTACTTAAGTAGAAGGATCATATTTTACTACGAACTGGTTTCTCAGCGGCAGATTTTTGAAATTGGTCTCTCATGGCCATCTGCTGGTACGGGGTGGAACTGCAAGCATTGATTGCTCGTAACAGCGCCGTTGTCATGAATTTTACAGCAGACATGTTTGCAGTAAACTGATTATGTAAACAATAATACTTTATATTTTAAAACCGCTTGGAGAGAAATGAAGCGCAAGCTTTATGACATTAATCTTTGGCAAACTGGCAAATATTGGTTCTTTGCATTCCAGTTCAAATTGTATGTGCTGATTTTAAACATGTGATTTAACAGTATACTACAGGCTTTTAATAGAGATGCTTGCTCATTTTTCTAATTCTTTCTACTTTTATTTCTGATCAGATTCAGTGGAGGCTAAATATTTTGGAAATCACGTTCTACACTTTCTGTATCGGTCAGCCTGCTGGTCAGCACTATAGCTAGGCCTTATTTAGCCAATTTAGTTCTTACTGTATGACTTGAGATGATGAAACTTGGCTTATAAGGGTTTTTAAATTGTTTACAGTTTTTAAATGAATAATTCATTGTTTTACAAACACCTCATTGTAATAAGTTGCTGTTATGTGCCAAGAAGTGAGTTTACATTTGTCTATAAGTTTAAACCTCAGATCTTGCTGTTTACTGATCCTTAAAGACTTCCAGCTTTAAGGGATATCCTCTTTGCCTAATACTTGGTTCATTATTTTTCTGTTTGTAAATTTTTAATGAAAAATGTCGCATGTGTAACACAGAGAATATTAAAGCTACTTTGTCTCTAATTAATGTTAACTGTTACTCTTCTGTTCTCATCAGTCATGGGACCTGGTGCAGCAGACCCAGAATTACCTGAAGCTGCTTCTGCACATCATCAACAGTGATGGTATTTGTCCATAAATGTTTCTCTGCATTGGCAGTTAACTCAAGCACTGTATGTCTGTACAGTATAAAATATGTATTTGAGTTGTGTATTACTACATACATGTTTGTGTAAGTGTGTGTTGTGTGTGCTGCAGATGAGAGTGGGCTGTTGGTGCACTGCATATCAGGCTGGGACAGGACTCCACTTTTTGTGTCTCTTCTTAGACTCTCTCTGTGGGCTGTAAGTGATCTCACTCTTTCCCTCTGCGCTGTCATGCTTTTAATCTCTTTCTTCTTCTGTATGTTTGAAGGGTCTGTCTCCATATGGGGCAATGCCATGGTTACTTAGATTTTTTTTCATTTTTCTTTCTTCTTCTCTTTATCTGCTCCCCCTGAATTCATCTAGTTCTTTTATTTGTCAGCTCCAGAAATCTCTTTCATGAATGACATTTGAAAAAGATAAATGTGATAAATTTGGAATTTAAGCTTATGTGCTCTGTGTAGGATGGTGCTGTTCATGCCAGTCTGGAGCCAGCTGAGATTCTGTACCTGACCATCGCTTACGACTGGTTTCTCTTTGGGTGAGAACCCTGCTTGTGCTGCCTCACCTGCATACATATTTAGTAGAAATCAGAAGAGGAACAGGGAAGAATGAAAATGAAATGGATATTGGGTGCATGTGTGTGTGTTCAGAACATACTACAGAGGGTGATATTCCTGTAATAACAAGGCAAAGGTCATGACAAATTAATTGGATTCTTCAAAATTGGTCATTTTTTTTAACAGCCCATTAGAGCAAGTGACTAAAGTCTAAAGTGAACCAAGTAGTTACAGAATTTGTGCAGAAGAGGAGAGGAAAAGAGGAACAAAGGTAGAGTGAAATAAAAAAGAGGAGGGCGAGAGCCAGAAAGAATAGAGGAAGTGGAGAAAAACATAAAGCAAATGCAGCTGCTGTGTTGCAAGGTGTTGCTCTACTCTTCAATCGATGTGTGTCTAGAGCGCTTCCTTTTTCTTTGCTTACTAGTGTATTCTCTCAGTGCAGTGCAGTAATAATGGTGCACAAATCTCAGCCAAAGTCCCAGGACCCAAGCCAGCTCTGGCACTCTGTAAAACAGAGAAGGAACTAGGGCACAATGGGAAGAGAGAAAGCACAGGTTATCTGAGAATAGCTCTAACTTTAAATGAGAGAAGATGGGTTTTGTAATTGGGCTCTATGAGCGAGGGCTTTGTGAACAGAATTCATGTATTGATTTCTTTCCCTATAACCTCCACATGCACTCTTTCTTAAGAGGTTGATTATTTGGGCCGGACAGAGTCCTGTCAATCCTCCAGTCACTCAGCAGCTGTCTGCACATAGAGTCTGAAGTACTGGTGCAGATTAATGCACAATTGATGGTGTGATAAATGATTCTCTTTTTCAAAAAAGTTTTTTTTGTTGTGATCGCTGTTAATATTGCTGTCGACTTTTCTTTGTAGTCACATGCTGCCTGATCGTCTCTCTAAAGGGGAGGAAGTAAGTGTGAATATTTTTACCAGTGATGACTTGCATAAAATATGCAAACTATTCATTGTTAAAATGGTATTAAAATAAAACTTGCTGTCTGTAGGATAAGATCTAGCTGTAGATCGGTCTATTCCAATTTAGTCATGTGTAATTGTTTGGTTTTTTTTTGTTTTCAGATTTTCTTTTTTTGCTTCAATTTTTTGAAGCACATTGTCTCTGAGAATTTCTCAGTCATTAGGAAGCAGAGGTTGGTACTTTAATCCTTTTTAAAAACCAGAATTTTTAAATTCCAGAAATTGTGTATATAGGAATTGAACTCATTTTAAAAATCAAGTCATCCCTATACATTACAATTCAATAATAACACGTGCATTGCTGTTGTACAGTGTAAAGTCACAAGTGCTCAAATGATGAGAAATCCATTCATTATTATGTAATGTCAGTTTGTGTGTGTTTCTGTAGACTGTGTAAACCCAAAGCTTTTACAATGACTGCAGTGCTTGAAACCCTGCTGGGGGTAATACACTGCTGGTTATTCATGCCTTCTTTAATGTCTCTCATTCACTCTTCCTGTCATGATCACCTTTTCCCCCTTTTATTCATATTTGTGCTCGTTCTCATGAATAATTTCTCTCCTGTTGTAATCTTTATCTCTCCATCTCTGTAATTCTCTCTATATTCTCTTCTCTCTGTCATTTTCATCTCTTTTTTTCTCTCATCCTTTCTGTTGCTCTCAAAGGAGGAAAAACTCTCAGTTCAAAGACACTGATTTCACAGTGGATGACCTCTGCCAGCTAAGTAAGTTTTGTTTTCTGTTTCTCTTTCTATCTTACACACTGAACTGAGTAGATGTCTGAAAGAATAGTCTGCTTATAATCCTGTGTTTTAGGTTAAATCCAGGATAGTTTGCTAACTTGGTGGATTGAAATGCTATTTAGTAGTGCAATTTAATAAGTGCATTAAAACATATGATGTGTGTGTGTGTTTAGTTGGGGGGGTCTTAATGATACAGAAACAGTAGCTGTAACTCTAAAAATTAAAAGCATTGTTAGAAATACATTCTTACATCTTTATCCTTTATAAACATTAATCTTCGTAGTTTTTAGCTAGAGAAACTAATAAATCTCTCTCTTTTTAAAAAACAATTCTTCTTATTCTCTTTCACTCAGAGTCCAGAGACAGGGGCAGTGTGACTAGTCTGAGTAGTGATTTCTCTCTGATTACTGAGGATACGGCTGCTCCCTCCAGTCTGCCTCCTGAACCTGTGGACCTGATCTCCATTGGGCCTCAGGCCTCCAGTGGGTAAGAGTGAATTAGCTCTTAATTGTTACCATGCAGTGGAAAAGAAACCTTTGGTCTAGCTCTAAAAGCTCCTTATCTGTGTTTGTCTCTCGAAGGAGGAAAGCTATGAACTCTTCTCCTCAGACTGTGTTTTGGAACCGGCCAGTCACATCTGAGGAGCGACTACCTCATCCACTCACTGAGGGCAGGTCTTCTAGTTCCTCATCCTCCAACCAATCAGAGCAGGGCTTCATCCGGGCAGGCAGTAGCCCATTGGCTGTGCCAGGGAGAAGGTGAGTCTTTAAGTGTGTGTCTGTGTTTGGAACGCTAACACAGGCTCAAAGCTTCAATTTTAGAAAAATGAAAAAAAGATTCTGTATATGTCTTGAACAGGGCACCAAATGCAAGTGAGAACCTGTTGTCAAAAAATACACGTGTTTACTCGCCATAGGTGGGTTGCTGACCTACTTTACAACAAGCTTTTTAGTACAAAACATAGATATTTACCACTTATTGTCTTTGTAGCACTTGTGGTCTGTATTTTATGACTAAGAGAAATGTGTTGGTTTTTTTTTTTGTAGCACTCACTTCAGTGTTGTCCTGTGCAACTAAATAATTGGATAAAAGCATCAGCCAAATGAATAAATGTAAATTTAAAATGTACATAATTTTTGACATTGGGCACACTGAATATTTGACTTTATTCTTTCCTATCTGCTTGCATATATTATAAGTATTGCACATATTTATTGTTATTTATTATCACAGCATATTTGCAGATCTCCTCCGCCTTACCCACTGCCACTGCACTGTACGTTGTCTTGTTTTGTCTTGTCTCGTATTCTTGTCCAGTTTTAGTCT
>JBBPDA010000105.1:20579748-20589868 GCA_037974385.1 Arnoldichthys spilopterus | reverse complement strand
TTGTGTCATAGACCCCCCCCCCCCCCCACACACACACACACACTGTTTTTCCTCCCCCGTGTTTCTGTCTCTGTGTCTGGAATGGAAAAAAGAGAGAAATGAATGAAACGTCATCATCATTTGAAATCGAAAGATGAATGTTAGTTACGCACACTGACTGCCGTGCACAAGCCAAGATCCAGGATTAGGAAGGTGATTTACGTATAGGAACAGGGATAATCTTCTGTGCTACAGTGTGAAGTGTGTACAGGAGCATTGATAGTGTTACTCTGTCAGACTACAACATAAAGCTCCAATTTATAATCGCTTCTATCCACACAATCCTAGAATGTGCTGGAACATGTGGTTTTGTGTTTTTGTTGGAGTTGTTGTTGCTAAAGGAGAAAGGGAACATCATAATCAGTCTGCTGTGTTTCCACATAGTTTACATTTCTGCCGTACCCATCAATAGGCTGGCACTGAGCCTGTGCATGCTAAGATACGATGGTAAAAGTTGTTGAGTTGATGTCTTTTTAGGATTTTAAAGCTCTTCAATCCACAGATTTAGGACTAGGGGTGGGTAGATATGACCTACATTTTTTATCACCATATTTTTCACCTTTATTATTATATAGACAGTATTATATTATGTTATTAGATTTTTTCAATGTTTTGGGAGGAGTCAAATGTCTTGGCCCTTTATGCAAATAACAATTTTGTGATAATATTTTAGTTACATTTAATGTATGATTTTCAATTAGGAGAGAACATTTATTTAGCAGACAGGCATCATCATCAGCAGGTAGCTTTCTAGCTCCTGATCCATGCCCTGCTGCTTAGGTTTTGCACTGCTGCACTGGCCGGTGCGATCACCACATAGGGACAAAGCGCACACTACTGTGTCGGATGATTTAAAACCGAAGTATTTCCACTTTAGTTCAAACGACTCCTCTGCTGTCGATGCTTAGGTACTGTTAGTGCGGTGCTAATTGTGCAGTTGTGTCTTTAATCACACACTGTGCATGAAGGCAGCTGATTTAGCAAATATGATATTTTTACTTTGCTACTGTATATGCAACCAGAATATTATTTTAAATGTATAATTACACAGAATCTGATTATTTTGTATTAATTTCTATCCATAACTGAACATTTTTTTCTTCTCCCTGTCAGTGTGTAATAATCCAGATATACCCAGCATCAGAGTGTGTTTAACATAAAATTCACACAACGCAGAAAAAAATGCTTTATTGTTTTATAACTAAAGCTGTTGACTTCTTGCAGTGTTACTGGCATGGGGGAATCTATGCTGTGGTGCCTGTAATGACTGTGGCATTGGTGTACGGCCCACCCCTATTTAGTACCCATGTTAAAAATGCATTTTTGCTTTATAATTTGATGGATTTTTATCAAAAGTGAAGTTGTTGCATATGGGGATTTGTCTGTTTCTGAACCAAATAAGAAAAAGGACTTGCCAGGCTGGGCTCTTTTGAATTCAAACTACTGTGTAATCTCAGTACACACTCGCCTCAATTTCCACCTCTAAAGAAGCTGCTGGGACACGTTGCACAACCAACCTAGAATAAGACTTTCCCATGTAGGGGAGAAGAAGTACCCATTGGAATAAAAGTTAGTCAGTTTCTTCTATAGTGTGAGAAAGGATTTTGCCATTCAAAGCTAAAATTGAGGCCAGGTGTGAAAGCTTAGTTGTTTACTCACAGACTATACTCATCATTATCCACTGTAAGGACCTTTAGATGCACTCTGTGGATGGTGCTGTAAAGAACTGATTTTTTTTTCAGTTAAGCTATTCCTATTTGGAACCAGACTCCCACCTACATGTACTACACTCTTAAAAATAAAGGTGCAGTGCCATAGAAGACTCTCTTTTGTTCCCCTAAAGAGTCAGTGAGTGAATGTTCATTAAAGAGCCCTGTTTGTTATTAGATGCATTAGGGTGAACACTTTTAAGTAACCTCCACATAATGTAAAGATATGTCTGTACTCATTGACATATCCATGCTCCACAGACAAAAGCATTCTTTTGTAGTAACTGTCTTGAGGTTAAGTGTCACAAAAAATGTTGACAACGATCCCATTTAGCCAACTGTGAGTCTGCCATGTTAAATATGCATTGATTTAGCTTGTTGTGCTGTGCGTTGAACACTTAAAAAACAAAACATTACTGAACATTGATCCAAAGTGACGTCACCTATACTGATTTTTCAATAATTGCATATCTTAATGTCATAGTACTGATGTTATTTAATGTTGAAGCAATATTTACTCAATGTTTATGATGCAATATTGAAAGTATACTAAACTCAGTTCAGTATTTACAAAATATAATACATTTCAGTTACATTTGTACACTTTTTCTTTCACATTTTCATTTTAGACATTGTAACCTTTGGTTGTCTCTATGCAGGCTGATTGACTTACCCCTTTTTGGCCTTCACATACGGCTATAAGGCCTTGTGTTGTGAAACACACTGTACAGTATCTTTATGTGCAACTGATTCAAGTATTTAAAGAATTTTTCCTCTTTCTAAAAGTACATAACAAGCAGATGTAGAGCAGATGTTTTTAATTTTCTATGTTAAAATGTTAGATTGCCTGAAGAATTAAATGACACTCAGGATTCTGATTGTATAATAATAAAAAAAAAAAATAAGAGCATTACTGATTAATCAAAATTAACACTGAATCAACACAGTCCAGCTTGATCACATAGCAAAGAGGAGTTTCACTGATATGACCAAAGTTTCTAGATGTAAACAAGATCATTCAGAGTGGTATGATTTTTCATCCATCCATCCATCCATTTTCTAAACCGCTTCTTCCGTTTCCGGGGCGCGGGGTACTGGAGCCAATCCCAGCTGACTGCGGGACTAAGGTGGGGTACACCCAGGACAGGAGGCCAACCCATCGCAGGGCAACACATAGACAGACAAGCATTCATACACACATTCACACCTATGGGCAAGTTTTACAGTATCCAATCAACCTACTGCAGCCTTTGGACAGTGAGAGGAAACCGGAGCACCTGGACAAAACCCATGCGAACACAGGGAGAGCATGCCATCTCCGCACAGAAAGGCATCTGTGGCTGACTCGGATCAAGCCCAGGACCTTCTCGCTGTGAGACGACAGCGCTAACCACTGCACCACCGTGATGTTTCATTCTAGTGAAACTTACAATGTCAGAAGTGTTACCAGGTTTGGTAAACATACTGTATGTCTCTATCTTTCAATGCCTCTAAAAGCTACCTCACATAAAGCTCTTGCATGGGATAGCTATGAATGCATTACCTGACCCCCGAGACATTGTTTTGTGGTAGTTTTGATGTTGATCTTTTTGCATAAAACATATTTTAAAAAATGCATTCATAGTGAGGAGATACATGTAGCATGTTGTTGTCTCCAAAACGTTTTTCTGATTTACCACACAAAACTATTTTCCAAATATCAGTATATAACACTGTATATAAAACAGGTCATTTGTAATTGGGATATTAAAAATAACTATGTATGTGACATCATGACCATTGGTTCCTATCACCACCACTGTAAAGAGGTACAAGTCAGGAAGTTTCTCTACAATGTGCCAGTTCACATCAAACCACTCTGAAAGACTTTGTTGTCAATGTGTGAATCATGCAGAAATTTCATTTAAAATTGAGACTCACACAATGTTTGGAATCTGAACACCAATCTGAATTCATTAGGCTGAATAAGATTTTTGCTATTCCTTAAAGCTTGTCCACCTACGCAACAGTTGCTACAAAAAAAACCAATGCATCCGCAGTCAGAGCACAGATAGGTTAATTAATAGTCTTTTCTTAGAACTGTACATCCAAGCTGAACTTTTTTTTTTTTTTTTTTGAGTGTACCAGTTATGCACCACGTTTATATAACCTGTTTGATGCGGGATCTGAAAATCCACCTGCAAAAATGTGTCCACAGAAATGTCAACTGAAGAAGACTTGGGTGCACTCTGAGAGTGGAGGCAAAGTGGACAGGCAATTTTAGTGCTTTGTGACACTTATTTTCTGTTCATTTTTCCTCTAAAGTCCCTATCTTTACCTGTCATAGCCTTTATCTTTCTGCTTCATCACTTTTTTTTGCCTTTAGTTGTACTTATCTCCCACCAAATTGTGTGTACATGTTTAAAGAGTATGTGTTTTTTAAACAGTGTGCATAAAATAAGTGGCTATTGGGTTGCACACATTGTTCTTCACAAAACAAACGCAGAACACATAATATGGAGCTTCCTTAAACAGGGATTACTTTAAATAGGGTCCTTTCACTGACACATCTTATTTATAACAATGATTTTTTTAAGAACTATCTGTTAAAACTTCTGCTTTTTTTGCTTCTGCGTCAACCATAAGAACAAACTCTGGTACTTTTATTTTTCACAGTGTGGCAGGGCAGCATGTTTGTTGCCTTATGTAAACCCTGACTACCACCATCGCTTTAAGTATGGAGATCCTGTTAGACACACATTGAGCGTAGCTGACACCCCAGAGCGCCACACACACAGACAGACAGACAGGCACACACTTCTTACGAATCTTATGATCCTACGGTTCACCCAGACACATTACTGTTCGCGAGTCAAAACCTTGGCCTATTGCCTATTGCGTTTAATATTTAGGACATGAAAGCAGCTCGGAGGGTTTTGTAGCTGAGAGGAGCTGAATGTGAATGCCACTGGCCTTGCTGTTTCTCTCGCTCTCTCTCACTCTCTCCATCCTCTCAGCACCTGCCTTCATGCAGGTTCCCTGCTGGTTTATGGGGGCTCCAGAGATGGTGTGTGTTTGTTTTTGCCTTGGGTGTACCTTTTTCAAACCACTTATTATCATAAGAGGTCGAGGCATTTTAGTTATTCTTGGCTGTTGATACGGGTGCTGTTATTTCGATCTGTTTGTGCTGTTATTGTTTCACTTCACCACATTTTGCTGATTGACTTAGTGTCTAATTTTCTAGTCTTAGATAATTAGCAGGTTGGTTGGTACACATACTGGTGTAACTCAGCCCAGTTAAAATATAGGTGCTTACAAATGATTGCTATTATGTAACGAAGATGTAATTATATAATATTTTTACCTTTTGTTTGGTAGTCACCCATTACTGGCTCAGGTGTAGCCACATGATGGAATTAATGTTACAACACTAAAACAGGAGGGGCTGCACTTTCATGGCTAATATGAACCATACCACACCTACAGCCATTACAGATACTTAATGAACCAATAGCAAGGTTCATTTTCTGTTAGAGTTTTATTCTGGTAAAAGATTTGGACATTGTCTTTTACTAGGGACATGAGACTTAAAACTATAGCACACTATTTTCTAATATTATTTGCAGTAACAATATAAATGATGCTATGAAATGTTTTTGCCCCATTATTATACAGTCTTGAGAGGCATGTAATCTGTGAGATGGTTAAGATGCTTACATTCCAGCACAATCATGTTTTTTGAGTCATTAAATCTAAAAACACGTCATAGATTATTTCGTCAGTATCACAACATGACAAATTCTTTTTATGGGGAGGAATTGTACTGGTATATAATGGTTGATACAAAATGTTACAGCCCTACTGGTGTCCAAATTAAACTAAGCTGTTAATTGGTGACCTAATAATACATCAACAGTTTAAAAATCTTTAGACTAATGGTTCTAGAAATGGTTCTTTTTTTCTATGAACAGGAACAAGGTTGGGAAACACTTTTCAGGTTGTTCAGAGCATTTAACTAGTAAATGTTCATAAATTCTTTTATTCTTTTAAAAGGTTTTTCATCATGAACAAACCTTCTTTTTAAACAAAGATTTCACACCTACTTCATCTCAGTAGTGGTGGTTAATAAGCTGATTAGTTGAATTAGGTGTGATGACAGCAGTTTGCCTTTAGGACCAGGACTGTGAAACACTGCTCTAGGGAACTCAAAAGTGAATAGAGAACACTTTCTGACACAAGAGTGAGTGATGGAAGTGGACAAATGCTGGTTGTACCTCAAGGTCTTTGAACTTTTAGTATATTTTGGCTCAACCCGCCATCAGTCAACATACTTGCCTGTTCTGGCACCCAAGTTTCACTGGCTGTCCAATCATCTGCCATCTGAAGACCCATTTTTTTCAAATGTATTGTGTTGAACTTATGTCTCGTTACTGTTGTAACGAGAAGGGCAGCTGAACACAGGTGTACTAGTTAGTCAGGTACATTAAAGTCAAAAATACAAGACACAAAACACAGGCATTCCAAACAGGGAGTATACAGATATGGCATAAAAACCAGAGTACCTGTGTAACCTAGCTGGGTTGTAGCTAGGAATCGGAGCACATCAGAACTCAGGTGATGCAGATGGGTGTCTAGCAACTAGAGTGGGTGTGACTATAGGTGTGTCCATGGGCATGACAACTTTATTGTTTATTTTTCTGTCTTGAAATACAGATCACTGACTTTTGTTTCTGGTTCTATAATTAGTTTAAGGGTAATTTGAACAATTGCCTGTTTACTTTAGCTAGTTTACATTTACCTAATGAACAAAAAAGTACATCTGGATAAGAGCATCTACAAAATGCCAAAAATGTAAACCTAGCTTGGCTAGATCTACTCAGATGTCTGTTGTTAGCGAACCTGCTGGAAAATGTATCCCAAGCATCTTTAACATGGTGGTCCTACAAGTCGGTTTGGGCTGTCATGTACGCTAATTAAGCAGATCTATTTATTGATCAGTCTCTTCTTAAAAAGCAGCTCTCTCACTCGTGACAATATATAATTTGCATTCTTTTCTTGTTCATTTCGACAGGAGCTTATTGGACATGGACACTTTTTCTAAATCAGATCCAGGTAAGCATTTTTTAACTCTTGTTGATATGATGAATCACTTTGATAAAACAAATATCTACAAGCAGATACACACCGGTAGTTCATCTGTGTGCTTTAATGCAATTTACCCTGATTATCTGTCCAAAGGCTGTCATGGTGTTTCTTGTTAAAATGCCAAATCAATGTGCCCCTCAGGACAACTAATCATTAACTAGTTCTGCATCACTTAGCTCTTTGCTGCAGTGGTTGCCAGAGTAGTGTTTGAGTGAGTGAGTGTGTGTGCACGGCTGTGTGTACATTCAATATCTCAGCTCACTGAGGACACTCTTTCTGTTTAAAAGGAGCAGCATGATCAACATTAACACACCAACTTGAGCTTGTGACCTTTCTGCTGATTGGAAGGGCAGCGTGTGGAGACAGAAGAAGTGACTATCTATGTCAGTACCAGAGCAAACAGTTAATTTCAGACAGAAAAGAGTGTATGTGCATGGGAGGTCACACTTTTTGAATGGTTTTCTCCCTTTTCTCCTGAACTACAGATTGTTAATTCCCCATGCAATAGCAGATCTCCTTCCCTTCACATGTCAGCATCACGCCAGTAGCAGTGTGTACCAGCACACACCTCCTTTGACATGAAAGAAGGCTGTCACAACACCTTTCCACTTTTGACCATGCAGCACTGCCCAATATACTTCAACACACTGAGATAGAGAATAGCCCTTCAGTGTGACATTCAACCATACAGACACCTGCCATCACATACCTTGCATTACCTTGCATAGTGACAGGGAAGAGTGGAGCTGTGTTATCCAAATGTCATTATCATGTTTTTTTCCTACTATGCTCCAGTGAGCTACAGTTGGAATTTTTGCATTTACACACTTTATTTACTCTGAGAATATGTGTCAAAGCACTTTATTAGTCAGGGAAAAGAATGGCATCACCTACAACTTTATAAGCCTGCAGAATATTTTTATATGGTGAATATTAAATAATTTAGATTTTTGTCAGTTTCTATGGATACCCCAACTGGATGTTGCCATGTCTGATTGCCCAGCAGTCAGTCACTGATATGTCATGATGATTTTAGGTAAAAATAGACAGACTTCATCTGGAAAAATAGCATTAATTAAATAATTGCTTATGTCTCAATATCTAAAACATAGATCTTTCTGGGCTCGAAGTGTTGTGTTTTTGTTTTTTTTTTACATTTTATACATATCTTCCTAAATTGGTCTTTTGTCTAAAATTCCTTAGATCCCTTATGAAAACATATTTTTATAAATGAAGATGGATTGTTTTGGTTCTTGAAAAGTTACCAAAGTTTTAAGTATACAAAAGTAGTGGCATTTATGAAATATTGAAGAACAAAAAACAAACTAAAACTAGTATATAAATGTTTCATAAATAAATAGAAGTTTCTTAAACAGAAGTGTTGTCTGTCACTAAATTTCTGCAGCAATAAACTTCTTTGCCTTTTTTCTGATGTGTCTTCGATGTTGGCTGAGTAAAACACAAAGTTTATAAGATGATTGGTTGGTCAATAGTGATTTTTTTTAAGTGTATGCAGACAGACACACAAATATACTAATAGTGCATGGTGAGAGACAGCTGACGCACGGATCAAGCACTGTTCTCAGCCTGTTATCTCTGGCTCATGTCATGTGTGATCTCATGATAACATCCATATTCATCCATATTCATACAATGAAATATTGCTGAGATGTTAGCTTCTGGAAAATTGGATTTGGCCCACAGGGATAATATACGTAAGTATCTATGTGTGTGACACACATATAGTTATTTAAAAGCATAAGTAAACACCAAGGAAATTTTCATTCTTTCCACATATCAGAATAAGCAAACATCAAATCATCTTTTAATACAGTGCCTACAGATATAAGTGATGTCCTTGAACAAAATTACAAGAAAACTTTAGCTTTTTAAACACTTTATTTTACAGAAATATCAGCAGAGGATTTTCTTCTGCAGAGAAAGTAAGTAAGAAACTAGTATTAAATTTGTGAGTGTGCTTAGGATCTTTATTCTGTTTAAAGGTTCACCACTGGTTAAACTTTAACTTTCAGACATATTTATTTACTTTAGATACTCTTTGATATGATACAGAATTTATAACTGAATCAGTGAATGCAAACTACCAAGTCCCTAAGGCAGCAAAGCAACCCCAAACCATAATAGACTTTTCTGTAGTCTTTCTGTAATGTAATTTATGGAAAGCAAAAATTTTTCCTGACATGATTGCTATACAAATTAAATTTATTCAATCACCACATCCTAAATTTCAGGTTTAAATAAGTTCCACCTCCAGGAGGTTCTGGCATGTAATATGGAACACCTAATTCTAAATTTATGAATTTGTGATAGGTGTGATAAAGGTTAGGGTGTACTAACTTATTTTGCATGTGACTAATCCCTGTTTTTTTTGTTTATTTACATTATGAAAATCACTTTTATGTCATGGGGAGGTACAGTGGTGCAGTGTTTAGTGCTGTCGCCTCACAACAAGAAGGTCCTAGGTTCAATCCTCTGGTTGGCCATAGGTGCCTTTCTGTGTTTGCAAGCTCTCCCCATGTTCGCGTGGGTTTCACTGGGAGCTCCGGTTTCCTCCCACTGTCCAAAGGCTTGCAGTAAATTGACTGGATATTCTGCAAATTGCCTGTAGTTATTAATGTGTGTTTTGTGAATGGTTGTCTGTCTATGTATTGCCCTGCGATTGGTTGGCCTCATGTCCTGGGTGTACCCCACCTTAGGCCCGTAGTCAGCTGGGATTGGCTCCAGCTTCCCTGCGACCCAGAAATGGATGAAGCAGTTTAGTCACAGTATTTCAAACCAGGTAAAATGTTAACTTGTCCAAAGTCAACAATTTGTATGCTGAGCTAGGACATATTTATATTGCACCTACATTTTATCTTAGCACTACATCACTGGTCATAATGTATGTATGTCTGTCTATATGCTTTTCAGAATATACCATGTGTCCAGAACGCTGAACAACTGCACATATCATAAACTGATGGTGACCTAACATCAGAAGTTGTAAATAACAACAACCAGTGTACAGTAATGAAAAAAAAGCACTGTAATAGGTAGCTGATTAGACATAAGCCCATTATGTCATTATAAAAAATTGTTAATTTAACTATTTGTTTTTTTGTTGTTTATTTTATGTTTATGCTATTTTGATGTTTTATTTTTGCTATATTATGAGCCTTGGTTCCTCCCAAGGTTTCTTCCTACTGCTAGGGAGTTTTTCCTTGCCTCTGTCGCCCTTGGCTTGCTCT